>VWZS01007489.1:859420-1061940 GCA_013397075.1 Rhabdornis inornatus
CTCCTCGTCTCTCTTTCCCCCCCTCTTCTTCCCCCTCCTCCTTTAAAAAAACATTTTTTTAAACTTTCTCCATCTTTCTGTGTCTTCAGTTCGAGCAAAACTCTCTTCCTCCATTCCTTGTGGAGAGGCTCAGCAGCTGGGATTTGCCATCACCAGCCTAAAAATGGTGACCAAACTTTTTCTTTTCCCTCTCCTCTTCCTTCTCCTCTCCCCACTGAAGAAATAAAAAAAAATGACAATCAAGCCGTGTTTTAATTTAGGTTATGGATGTTCTGTGTTTCTTTTTGTCTTCCTTTCTCTTCCTCCTCCCTTCCTCCCCTTTCTTTCCTTCCACTTCATTGNAGAAATTCCAGGAGCCAGGGCTAAATATACTTGGCGATCAATACAGAAATGGCTCATTGTGAATAATTTAGCTGCCTGGTGCAGTGAGAGTTTTGAAACTAAAGGCAAAAAAGAGGCCATGGAGGGAGAGAGGAAATAAAATTTTCCTCTGGTCATGTCAGATTCTTAACTTTTCCACTTAAAAGAACATAGTTATAACTATTGATCTCTCCTTTTTTTTTTCACCCCCCCACAATATATATCAAATGATAGCTAGGGGGTGTCATTCTATACAGTTACTTGGGTTTCGGGAAAGTAATAGCTTGTTCTCTGTCAGCAAAGTGCTTCCAGAAACTTTAAGATTGCTTCATACCACAAGATGCGTGTTCTGGGAGTATGAAATGTGATGTTTGGCCCTGTGCTGTGGCAGATAAATAGGGTTAGAGTGAACAGGTGTGTGTACAGGTGTGTGTNTGTGCCTGCCTACCTGGACTAGGGGGAAGATAAGGTAATTTTGGAGGGCTTGAGGAAGTGGCTTACCTGTTCTGAAAACTTTTTTGCTTTTTTTTTTTTTTTGAGATTTCTTTTTAAGAGTTGTGAAAATCAGTAATTGAAGAGAGTTTGGTAGCAGCTAGGCAGGTTGAAATTTAAGTGTTATGTGCTGAATGCCTTGGGAATTTGATCTGCTTTNCACAATATATATCAAATGATAGCTAGGGGGTGTCATTCTATACAGTTACTTGGGTTTCGGGAAAGTAATAGCTTGTTCTCTGTCAGCAAAGTGCTTCCAGAAACTTTAAGATTGCTTCATACCACAAGATGCGTGTTCTGGGAGTATGAAATGTGATGTTTGGCCCTGTGCTGTGGCAGATAAATAGGGTTAGAGTGAACAGGTGTGTGTACAGGTGTGTGTGCACACAGAGGTGTGAGGCCAAGCTGGAATAACTCTGTCCAAGGGGAAGGGACACGGGAGGATTTATTTTGTTTAGACCAGGAGGCAGTCTCTTGTAGTGCATGTGAAAAGAGCAATTGTTAGTAGTATCCATATCCTCAAAGTCTGTTCTGGCTGCAGATAGAGCAGATAATTGATGAAGCATTACCATCCTAGCTTGAACAAACAAGCGGAAAGTCAGGGAAAAACTCTCAGATCAGTCAAAATTGTGAATGGGGCACAGAGAGAGAGAGGCATGGTGAGACCAGGATGATCCAGGTGCCACCTGGCCAGGAGGCAGCTGCATGTCTACTCACATAATTTACGGGAAGAGTTCAGTGATTTGCAAACGAGCACATGCAGTGCACTTGTGTGTTTCTCTAGGCAGTGGTTGCAACAGCAATAAAATGGGCAACTACTTAGGGCTTTAAGTAAGTTTAATCATTTAATGGTTGATACTGACAGGCGTCTCTGAGGGTGTACTTTTCTGCCTTGCAGCACTGCACTTTGACTATGGAAGCAGAGGCTGTTGATGGATATATTACATGTGAGTACTCATTTTGCTTGATTATTCTGAATTACTTTTCTTTTCCTGCTCTCCTTTGTATAATGCAGATACCTGAAAGTTTAGCTTCCTGTGTACAGTGTCTGCATTGATACTGAATTAGTAGCATTTAAATACAAACTCTCTGTATGACTGAGAAATGCATGGGAATGGGTGCATGGGTGAGTATCTCTAGGTTTAAATATTTTCTGAGGGTGAATGAACTTTGCAAATGAGAGAAGGTTCGTCTCCAGAAATTCAAACTGAAGCCAAAAACTTTTTATACCTTTCCCTATGTATTGTTTTCTGTGCGTGGGGGGTTGTGTAAGTGCTTTGTTTAACTGTCAGTTAACCCAGAGCTTTGGGGGTGAAGGTCTGTATGGTGAATGGTATCCTGCCCAGCCTGGATTCTCCCTGTCTGCTAATGGAAAAGTAATCCTAACTTACTTAAAACCAAGCAGCTGGGACAAGGTTTGCCACAGGAGTGTGTGTAAAAGACTGGTGACAGTAACTTTGAGGAGGCTCTGAAAATCAGCCAAATGTTTACTTGGGGCCACTGAGAGTTGAGATTTGACAGGCTCTGGAAAGTAAAGGAGGGAAGGACAGGGGCAAAGGGAGCGAGTGGGTTGTGGTTCTTAATCTTTGTGTGTGTCTGCTGAAGAAGGGGATAAAAACTTATGGGGACCTGTGTTGTGCTGGCAGGTGACAATGACTATTCGCCTGAAAGGGAGCACTGCGGCATGGCCATCGACCTCACCTCCAGCACTCCCAACGGGCAGCACACCTCCCCCTGTCACATGGCAGGCAGTAAGTCTCCTCTTAAGCCTGTTTCTCTCTAGCTGAGGGCTGGGTTGGTCTGGTCCTCCTGGTCCTTGGTTTGCTTAGCCACTGCTGTTGGCATTGCTAATAACAGAGGAGGACAGGGGAGATTTTCTTTTTTTTTTTTGTTCTTGTTTGTGCTGGTGTCTCATCTAAACATGAACGGGATTACTAGTCTGAACTATCCCAAGGTGCCATTTGAGAGCTGGTCCTTACCTGCTCCAGGTAGGAAAACAGTAGGCTTGACATGTGCTGGTTTTGTTTCTTCAGGTTCTGAAATCCAAATAGAAATTGTTGTTATTATTGTTACTATTACTTACTTTGCTTCCCAAAACAGCTTGAAGTAGCTTTATTTGAAAACAAACAAATTTTATTTATAAAACTATAGTCGATTATAACAAACTGAAGGAGTTCGGTTTACAATGTTGGGTAGAAACTGAGAATTTTGTGAATCTGCACAGCGAGAGTGTCAAGAGCTGATAATTTTTAAATAATTATACTCGTGTTATATATGGGAGGTGGATAAGTGTAGTTTACACAGTTTCACAAAAGTAACAATCTTCATTTTCGGTGTGTGTGAGTGCCCTACCTTGTTTAAATGTTGGTTACAGTGTTACATCAAGACATTTACCTTAATGTAACCTCTGCACTTATAGTCCGGAAAAATGCACTGTGCTTTGCTTCCAATGTACTTACAGAGTGTTCCTCTCTCTGTGATACTAATTTTCTTTCTGGTTTGTGTATGCCCTACCGAAATCAGTGAAAGAAAGAGAGAGCTTCTAGGGTTGCTTAAAAATGCACAGTGTATCGCCCTCAGAGTCTTTCTGAGAAAAGGATGTTACTTTCCTTTAAGAATTCTTTCCTCTTGCAAATTACGGGTAAAGCGCAGTTTTATGAGCCTTTAAACTGAGGGTTATGATGAAGATCTCTCAATTATATACATGTTGCTGGAGAATATGATTTCTAATACTGTGGACTGAACTTTATGTGACAACCACCCGTAATTCAGCATCTTTAGACAATTCCGATTGTGCTGCACTGGGATTCTGATATACTTTATTATGTTGTAAAAGTTTTACTGCTCACTTTCTTCATTTTCTTTGTTTCCTTTTTATTAATGGGAAGGCTTCATTGGAAGGGAAAAAAGTATGTGTGTTTTAAATCTTCTTTATAATCTAGACTGAAACCCAAAGTCAAATTAGGAGTAAAAAGATCTAGAATGAAGTCATGCAAAAGGCTTTAGGACACTCAGTATCTTCATGTTCATTGTGTTAACATTTTCAATGGTTTTTAAGCTTCATTAGTTCTTTGCAAAATATATGTATCTACAGCCTTGGTGAATATCTTATTATTTTTAGAGGTGTTTTTGGTCTCTCACAGGTGTCTCAAATGCTTTCATCACTGCTGCTCTGTGTTAAAGATGTGTTGCTGTTGAAAAATTAAGGGATCTGCCTGGGTTTCCCAAGCCAAACAAAACTCAAGCTTTTTAAATGTATTGTAATTTGTTTACTCTTTGCAGTCTTAGGATTGTTTTGCAGAGAGGTGGCTTGTGCTGCCTTAAACATGGAAGATATTGATCAGAGGTTGTCGGCTTTTGTGGCAGCTGTTACATTGGTTCATTTAAGGTTTTTGGCCCAATCTTGAATCTGGCATGGGTAGGCTAAATCACCAGGCAGGGCTTTAGAGTTTTCCACCTGTTTTGTGGGGCACAGGAAATACTTTTAAAGGTTTGGTAACCCAGGGGCCTGCACCTTTTTTTTAAAAGTCTTTGGGGTTTTTTGTGGGGTTTTTTTTTTAATTTTAAAAGGAAATATGGAGGTAGAATAGCTGCTGGAAATATTTTGTGTTGATTTACTAGCTCTCAGTGGATTGACCCGTTATCCCTTGTTGTAAGTAGAGGCAGTGGCTGTGTTCTATTTCAGATTGGTTTGATTTCCAGCGGGTTGCTGGAGATTAAGTGATGTTGGCTGCTATTACAGCAAAGCCCAGGGCGTGTGATCCTGGCTGGGTAGGATTTGGGAATGGAGGAGGTGATACAGGCAGCAGACCCCAAATATTTGCCTCCCAGATTGGTTGCCAGTCATTGCCAGAAGCACATGGCCCTCTTTGGCTGCGTGCTCTGGATGTGCACCTGCAAGGTAGAGATTGAAGTTTTGACCTCTGTTCTTCTTGCGTTCCACTGTAATGTTTTGAACCACAGCTCTTAATTTACTCGGAATTTGTGTCTGGCTCAGAAGGAGAAACACCAAAAGAAGGAAATTTCTTGGATCTGTGCTGGAATGACTGAGTAGTACTCTCCCAGCAACAGCAAAATTATGTGCTGGGTAAAGAGCCTTCTATGTTCATTAGCCCCTGGCAATCTGTGTTAGTAGTTCTGTCTGGATTACTGATGTTTTCAGGTTCTGTTCCAAAAGGGTTTGGGTCGAATATTTTAGCTACTGCATCTTTTAACCTATTATCATTTTCAAGTATCTAAACGGTATTTGTAGTTTATGGATGGGGATGACACTCAATTTTCCTTGTGAATGAGATGATCCTGAAAGATGAATCACACTAAATCACCTGTCATAGCTAACTGATGATCTTACATATACCTGCCTTTAGCAGCACACTGCATGTGTGTTGGCAGATGCTCTGTTCTAAAATACTTCACTGTAGTTTTATGTAAGCAAAGATTTAAAATACATGTAAATAGTCAAACTGAAGAGGTTGATAGATCATCTCACTTTTCTCTACAGCAAAAGATGAATTAGTATTACACCTGCTGAGTACAGATGATATATTTACATAGCCCCAAATCTGGAAGCCCAGATTTTCTTTTGATCTTCCATAGGAAAACTCTTACAAAGGCTGACACCCAGAGCTGGGTGTCACAGTCTTGCTCAATTAGCTTTGTGTTGGTACTAGAGAGTTCCCTGCATGGCCCTAAGCCCCTCCACAGACCCCACAGAGTTCAAGGGAGTCTGTCTTGTTCCTGTCTGTGAATGTTGAACTGGGCTATAAGTGATCAGAAACCTCCGAATAGGAACTGGCATGCTAATTAAAGGCTAATGGGGAATCCTTATAAAAGAGGCTTTAAAAAGAAATAATTCCCAGTCACCTCTCCATAATACCACACTGAGTTCTTACTACAGTTATTAGAGATATTTTTTTCCTGTAGGTTAAAATGGACTTAGAGGAATGTCTGCTTTAGAAACTGCAGGGGCACAGTTGTTCAATTAGTTGACTCAATCATTGCTTTGTATAAGATGAAGGACACTTTTCTAAGATCATTGGCCTGGTATCATAGGGAAAATAGTAGCAGCAGCTATTAGCATCTGACAGTCAGCAACAAAAGCAATTTCCCCTTAAATTAGAGACTTGACAGTGGGTGTCCCAGTTAACTTTCTTATCTTTGCTTTCATAGACAAAAGGAGCCCCTAAACGAAACAGAGTCAGAACAATCATAAATATCAAACCCAACATCTGATGTTTGAAAGCGATTAAAATTGTGGTATGCTTTTAAGAGGTGTTTATAGTAGCTTGAAGTGTTAGTAAGTTATGAGAATTAATTCATTAAGAGAATAAGCCATGTTGGCTGACTCTGCTGCTGAAAATAATGAGGTGATTGCATTTTCTCCATGGTGGGGAACGATCGTGCAGTCTGACGAGATCACTAATTGGGACAGCAGCACTAAGTGGGAGTGATTTCAGCAGTGGTGTTTAAAGAGAACTTGGGCAAGGTTTTATTACAATGTAGCCAATACTATACTCCAGGCGGTCAGGGTGGACCACCAGTTGCACTTTTTTTGTGGCATCAAAGCCCCAAATCTTTCCTGATTACTTTCGTTTTTCAAGCCTGAATTGTCATACAACTATTGTTTTGTCACAGTTGTGTTGTCCTGAGCAGAGAGTTACATGTACCACAGCTGTATTGGCATATCTATAAGGATAAAAAAAATGTAATTTTGGAGCCTGACTGCTGGAATGAAACCACATAAAATTAAAAGTTGCTCCATGCCTCAGCTCTGTGGCAAACAAGCCTTGTCACCACCAAAATTTACTCCCAGGCATGTGAGGCTGAACCTTGCTCTGGGATTCTTTCCTGGCTCAGTATGTGTTGTGGGCTTTTTAGTAGGATGAGGTGATGGAGGCTTTCCTTTAGGGAGGGTGGTTGAAGCTGGCTGGGCTGGGATGCAGAGGGGGACTGAATTAGTGCTTTGAGGCAGTCACTCCCCTGATGTGTTCACTGGGGCATGAACAGTTTTGGCAGCCAAACTGCTGTGCTTTGAATGGGGATTCAGGTCTCCCTTTCTTCCAAATATCTTGGAAAGTGCAAAAAACTCGGACCTGATCACCTCGAGATGCTGAGGAATCTTCTTTCCTCTTTAGGGAGTACAGGAGGCAGCATTTATTGGTCTGGGTATCTCCTGCCTCAGTGCAGTGAGGTGGTCTTTTGACAGTCACTTGAGATGTCCTCCAGTCCTTTGTCTGACTTTGCAGTCTTGACACTTTGATTTTTAGAGCTCAGCTATGGAATTGCACGGTGATGGTTAATACAGCTGTACCTGTGGTTTGGCAGGTTGAAGGACAGTGGAGATGGACTTTGCCAAGATCAGCTCAGACATGGGGGATGAGCTCAATAAAGTGTGGTAGGGAACTGTAAGAAGTGAGCTGCTTTGACACTTACAAGAGCACAGTCTTTGTTTCAGTCTTTTATCCTCACACTTCCTGGGAATTGCCAGGGCAGTAGTAGTTAACAAAGTTTTAGCCAATGCATTTAGCTTTCTTGGAGTTTGAGAAGAAAAAATATTAAATGGAAAGGTGATTATCAGGATTTTAACAGAAATAGAGGGGTTTTCCACACCTAAGAAACCAAAGCGCTGCAAAGTAGCGCTACACTGTGTTTCTTGAAAAAAACTGCAACCCAAACAGAGGAAAGGGTTAACTGGAAATTAAGCATTTTCTGGGATGTACCTTGAATTGTTGTGGCTTTATCCACATCAGCTCAGATTTTTCACACTGATATGGTTAAAATCATGAAATAGTTCCTCTGATACGAATGCTGTATGTAAACCAACACAGAGTAGCCACTGAAATGAGTTGGTGTTTGAGTATCTGTAGCCCACACTGCAATGGTGAAGGGCTTCCCTGTGTATTTTTCCTATCTTCTGTCACAGTCCTGGCATTCCCTATGGAGCCACATACTTGGCTGCAAAAACATTCCTCCCTCTCAGTGAGTGTTATAACGAGGGTGGAGTGAAATGATCAGTTAATCTCATTAAATAGGTTTTTATTCATTCTGATGGAAGTCTCTTGAGAGGTCATCTGCCAGGGTTTTGTTGCAGCACACACCTTTCTTAGGAAGCTTCTGTTATTCTCTTGGACTGTCAGGTTCAGTTAACTTTCCCTGGTACACACCCTGTTACAGCATTGCTCTTGCTAGCTTTGTAGTCAGCAAGTTTTCAGTGTTTGCTTCTGGAATTTCAGTTCCTTTTCAGACATGCCAACGAAAAGAGCAATCCTCCTCTTCCATGAAATATGACACTTTGATAGCAGCTGGATTACAAGATCCCCATTGGAGAGTTTTATGTGTTTCCCATCCCTGAATCTGGGGGAAGGTCCTCTTGTTGAAATCAATGAGTATCTTCTCCCAGGAAATTGGTTCAAAGGCTTGTTTTCAGTTCCTGAGGGCCACAGGCTCTGTCTGGTCCTTCAGCTAAGTGATGGTTGGCAGGACTGAGTTTTACAGGTGGAATGCAGCTACCTGTGCTACCTCTGTGCAGTACAGAGGGTGAGCAGTGCTCGTCCTTCCAGTGCCAAGAGGGCACCTTGAAGGAGTGATGCTGTTCTATCCAGGAGGAAAAGGCAGAGCCTCTTCTTCTGCTTTTTGCTTCAGTAATCCCAGGGAATGAAAATCCTTGAAGAACCCACCTTGAAACACGTCTAAAATTGACCTGTTCTAAATTTCTGTAGAAAATCGAAG
The DNA here is from genome assembly GCA_013397075.1 of Rhabdornis inornatus. Classification (NCBI taxonomy): domain Eukaryota; kingdom Metazoa; phylum Chordata; class Aves; order Passeriformes; family Rhabdornithidae; genus Rhabdornis; species Rhabdornis inornatus. The sequence continues at coordinate 868,001 of VWZS01007489.1, forward strand.
AGAAGGCTGAGCCACTGCTCTGTGTAGTATCAAGACCTGTTACCAGCCTAGGAGAGGAGCCTGTGCCACAGCGTGTTGTCCCTTCCCTAGGGTAGTGGATGCTTGTTTGGAGTCCAGGCAGCTGCTGCTGTATCTCAGTGGAAGGAAGCAGAGCTGGATTATCACTGAGAAGCAATGAACATGACAGATATGGCTCTGGGCTAGGTGACCAGAGGCCCAGTTTTTCTCCCAACTCAGGTCATTGTAGGGGAGTTCCTTCATGTTCCAGTGGTTTGTTTTTTTCCCCCTCTTTTATTTTCTGAATCACAGAAGCTGTAGATCACTTAGGATGGAGACTTGGATGGTACATGTTAGCCTTTGTCAAAAATAGAATTTTTTTACAGTATCTTCTTTGCTTAAGGGTTATTTTGCATTTAATTTTTGCAGCCCCACAATGAGATGCGTTCAGAAGTACCTTAATACCAGTGCAGCTTATTTCCTGTCCTGCACAGGAATAATTGTCGTGGTCCTAAAGTACCCTGTTGTGGTGTGATTACATTAGAACAACCACAGAATTTTAACTCTTCCCACACCACTGAGCATTGCCAGGTCTGTGTGTGGACGAGCCCCTATTCACACTGCCCAGCAAAATGTGCCCTTGATCTGGAGCCAGGTCTACATTACTGGCTTCTGCTGGCACTGCTGTGTCAGCCTGTGGCTTTGAAGAACTGTAATCCCTCACAGGCAGGGAGATGCTGGCAGAAGCTCCTGCTCTGAGCGTAGCCCTGGCTGGCAGGGTCACCTGCAAGTGCTGTTACAGGTGTTACATTGGAAAGTACCGTAAAACAGCAGACTCTGTTCCTGGAAAAGCATGGGGTTGATTGATCCCCCTCACTTCTATGCTGATAGGTCATGTCAACTTCTGTGAATTACAATGTCGTTTTTGAGTTTTTTAACTGGCTTTTGCTTTCTCTCTGCCTCTTACTTTTAAAAAATCTTTCCAGTTTGGGGGTTTATTCCTGTAAAGCTGTGTGGCCAAGGCATAACACCACAGAGGTAGTGGGCTCTGTGTACACTGTATGAGTTCCTTTAGCTCATGGTTGCTCTATGTTTGCCCTGTGCAGAGAGGTCACAGGGCTCTTGGTCTTCCGTTTGGTGAAGCTGAGGTTGGTGGTCAGATCCCTGTGTCCTCTCAGGTATGGGAGGGAGGTCAGTCCTAGCTGACCATGCCTCCACCCCAGCGTGGACAGTGTGAATATCTGTGTCTACCAGCTGGTAGTGAAAAAAAAAGACAGAGGCGTTCAAGTGCATCATTCTCCTAGACAGGTAGGAGCCCTTCTCAGCAGACTGTGAGTTCTACACAAGGCATGAGCCAAGGAATCTGATTCACTACAGACCTGTCTGCTCTCCCCACCATGGTTTCATGTTACTTGGAGAAGCTGCACAGACTGTTTTCCCAGCCTGTTTTCCTGCTTTGATATTGGTATCCAGCACCTGTGAGGTTGCTCTGGGCACAGGTGTAGTCACTGCAGTAGAGGAGAGAGAAGGGGAAGATCAGTGTGAGTATTCAAGTCCCTGCCCTGTCTCTAGCTTGGAGAAGGCCTTTGGAGGACTTGGTGCTACTGTCCACCCTGAAACGTCGTGCAGTGGGGATAGAAGACCCAGCCACTTCTTGGTGCTGCTGTTGTCAGGCCCTTTGTCCTGAGGGTTGGACATCTCAAATGTTTCTCAAAGCAGGTCGGACATCCTGAAGTACAGAAAATCCACTCATCTTGTTGCCTGTCCCGCCTATCATTTTTTTTCTTATGTGTGTTTTTCTTGTGTGAGAAGGTGAGGTGGGTTGTGTTTCCTCTCCAGCTAATGGAAGATCAGGGCAGGGCTTACAGGAGAGATGCTCCGTTGGCTGTTAAACCGCAAATGTGACAAAGCTTGACGTTCCGATGGGGGGGATTTTCTTGTTTACCCCCTCTGTTCCTCCACTTGAACAAAACAAGTGTTAGACTAAAGATATCTGTGCTGTGACCTTCAGCATCAGGCTGGAGTTTTCTCAGCTTATTTTTAGTGATGTTTCCCTTGCATTTCCCCCCAGCCTCTAAACCTCCCAGTTCCATCAGAAGGAAGTGATGTTGTCCTGGTTTTTCTCAAGGGGCATGTGTTCCCTCAGTCCATGAAAATTATGTTGGTGAGTGGCACAGAACGCTGCCTGCAGAGCCCTGTGAGATGCTCAAGTCCATGGTAATTTTTTTCATAATTAGTCTTTGATTTGGGAATGTCTGTGCAGTTCTGTGAGAATTCACACCAAATCTTTCCTAGACATCACCTCAGCTTTTGGACATTTTATGATTCCCTTTTCAAGCAAGTTGCTTTTTTAGGTAATGATCTAGCCATAAAACACAGAGAGTTTTTGGTAACTCTATCTGTGCATCATTTAAACTTCAGCAGTGTGAATTAAATACCCACTTCAGTCCAAGGAGCAGCGAACAGGATAGTGTGAAATCCCTTCTTTTGAAAATGAAAGAAGTTACTTCTTTCTGTATGAAAACAGCAAGTCTTATTACCCAGAAGAAAGATGAGGTTTATTCATTTGAGGAAGAGTAGCTGTTCTCTTGAAGTTGTGGATGGTTTAAAAGTTTCTGGGAAAGAGTGGCAGTAGACTGAAGACCTTGTTCTGGTTAGCAGCCAGGTCTGTAAGAGAGGGAGACATGTCAGGCAGAAGAATAAAATGGCATTTGGTTTTTAATCTTATTTCTTGAGAAACTGATATCCTGCAGGGTTTGCCTTGTTGAGATAACGGCCCCTGAAGGAGAATAAATCTGATTAATTAGCAGTTTTGCATACTGCTTTTAATTGTCCATGCCTAGGTACAGGCTTTGTATTGCATGTGCACTGCTGTGGTGAGGGGCCTCTCTCCTGCATCCCTGGAGAATCTGCAGGGATCTGGCACCACTGCAGAGTCTGCCTGAGTATAGAAGTATTGCAGAATACACCATTGGGCCTTAAATTTACTCAGTGCCTTAATCCTCGTCACCTTTCAGATTTAGGCATGTCCTAAATGTAGTTGTAATAGTTTTACAGTTTAATCTCTCAAAATTGGGTCAACCTTAGCAGTTGTTTTGACCTTGTTACCAGCACAGGTAGTTCCCGAGTGAGTCTAACACACCTCCATGCAACTGTGTGGAACTGTCTGGGAAATCAGCTTTAGTCGAAACCCCCTGTTTGAAATTCTCCCCCTACCTTAAATACATAGGCCTCTCTCTCTATCACTGTAGGGTATTATCCTTTGGATAATCTAGTCTTCTAGAGAGTAATACAACAATGTCTCCTTGTTATATTGTACTTTTTCAGTTTTAAGAGCTTTACAAAGGACACCAGTTGAAGAGATGGAAATGAGTGGACAAAATTTTAGGCTGAAGAGGTGAAGAAAAAGTAGGGAAATTAATCTTAGTAAGAATTCAGGTTCTGTCAGTGGGAGGCAGTCAGCTTCATAATTTGTGTATGTGACTGCAAATTGTCAGAGTATAGGTAGCTCTTGAGTTCAGAAGAATGATGTGCTAGTTTTGTGTTTAAGGGTCAGGTAGTATATAACATTAGCAGACTGTGAGAGCTCTGTGAGTTTATTCTTGGCCTTCTTTTAAATTTGTATTTTACGAATTGCACAATTTATTTTGCCAAAATCCCATGCACCTACATGTGAATCCCAGAGTGTTCTCATAGTCTAAATGCTATGACCTGTCAGCTGCCCCCAAATTACCTAATATCAAGTAAAGAAGCTCGGCAGCCAAAGAAAAAGATAGGAAAATGTGTCCAGCCCTGGTTTCTGACAAGCCTGTACATGTGCAGTGCAGTAATAGAAATGGAAGGCACTTAGAGAGGGTTTCAGTCATATACAACAGAGAAGTACAGACTTGAAAAATACTAGGAAAGTGCAATTATTATGAAACAAGGAAGCCAGAAAGAGGAGAAAGAGGTATGTGAATTGTGCCTCGGCTGAAGGAAAAACTATTAAGCGCCGCCCTTTTCAAATGTCAAATGCATGGGCAAACGTTGTTGGAAGCCAGTCTCTGCTAAGTTTGCTGCTTGCAAAACCTACTTTTTTGTGAGATGTTTGTGCAAAATTACCTCTCTGGTCTGCCTGTGAGACCAGACATGACTAAGGCTATCAGCATGTAACCTGGTTTCAGGTTGCTGTCTTACTGCTCTTGGTCTAAAATGCTGTAAAGAAGTGTTTGCTTTTTTTTTTTCTCACTTTTAAAGTGCTTCATTTATTTAATGTCATTAGCACTATTGTTACTTAAATTTACCTTCTGACTGGTAACCATTAAATATTTATAGAGAAATCGATAGTAGTGAGATTTTTGCTTGAGTAAATATATATCACATATGTACTCAAAACCAAAGCAAACTGCAGTGCATTCCAGGAAATAATCTATAGTGCTGCTCTGTAATGTTCTTCTTCATCTTCATGTCAGGGTGTTTTATCTGTGTCACCCATTCCTGCCCCAGAACTCTGGCTGTTCTTTTTAACAGCCTAGAACAACAGAGCCTTAGGAAAAGAGTAGAAGTGTTTTCACTGTGGAAATGTGAATGATAATTGCCATATAATTATCCAAGGTTCCTTAACGACTGGATACAGGGACATCCTTAGGTTTGGTGTTACATCTGGTAGGCAGCACCCCAGCCAGAGACTGCTGCACTAGAAGAGAATGGAACTGGCTGGAGGCAAACCCAGCCCTTCCCAGCTTTTGGTAAGGGGAATGTATTTTTGAGAGAAGGTGGTGATGTGGAAATGGAAGATGATGGTTTAAAACCATTTAAAACCAATGTCTAATAAAAAGAAAAAATAGGACTGGGCTTCAAATGGCTTTGGAGCCAGTCTTAAGTTCATTGGAGGGGAATAGGCAAAAGTGTGAGATAGCACAGCCAACATGCACAGGGTAGTTTATTCTCCATTTTGGGTCTCTGCAGCATTTTCTTGTGCAACTATAGATGGAATAAATCTTTGTAGACCATCAAAGAGATGACCTTAATCAATTGTTCTGGCCAGGTGTTTTGGAAGGGGGAAAGCTTCCTTATAAGTCAGTGATGAAATTTCAATTTATAATTATGACTGTAGTTTATAATAATAATTCTAATTATATATCTAAACAGTTTAACCTACTATAATGTAAAATGGTAACATTTGCTGAGCTTTGGCTGCTTTCAGATGGTGAAAATGTGCTGGTGGTTGTTGGCTGGGATTCAGAAACATTTGTCACAATTTTGTGTGCTATGTGAACAACAAAATTTTGTGTGGATTAAGCAATTATTAATTCTCTCCCATTATCTGCCAGATAAAACTACAACTAGCTCATTAACCAAAATTAATTGTAAATAAAGCCGATCTGTTGTTGAGGAAACTAGTTAGAATGGTAATTGGGTAATAATGATGCATTTAATTTCAAACTGCAGATTTAAAAGCTACTCCTTTTGGCAGTGCTAGAGCAAGGTGTTCTGAAATGAAGCAGAGTGCTTGTCACTGTCATTGTCCTCTTAATTAATGGCACCAAGACTGCCTGTGTTTTGAATCTAATTAGTGTCCCCTGCAGAGCACTTGGAAATGTCCTGATTCTGCTCGCACTGAAAGGGGTGGTTAAACTGTTTTGTGACCCCTGTGGGCAGGAGGTAACGCAGGAGGCAGTGTGGAAATGGTGGTGTAGGACATTGAGCACTGCTGGCTTTCCTCCTGCAGCAGCACATCCTCACATCTGAGCTCTGGGAATAGTGGCTGTGCTTTGGGATTTGCTACTCACTTGCTATGGAGATAGATCTGGAGTTTCAGGCCAACAAAACTGAATTGTGACTCAACGTTTGAAAATGATTGAGTGAGTAATTTTCCATGCAGTTTCATTACAGTGTCTTTTGCCCCAAGGATTATTTACTGTAATGTCCAGCATGTTTTTGCTGCTATTTGTAATTTTAATAAGAATATTTGTAATTTTAAGAATAAGAATATTTGTAATTTTAATAAGAAAGGACTTGTTTAAATAGGAAAATGTTTTTTACCCCAAATTGCCCAGTTCTAATGGTAAAATTAGCAAAATGAGTAGAACCAGCAGTTGTACCTGCTAGCTTAAATGCACAATTTCTTGATTATTTTTCCCTGTTTCCAAAATGTATTAAATGCTATTATGAGATGAGTACAAGTGTGTTTGATTTTAGCCAGCTACCATTTCAATCATCAACAAAGAAATGGGCATTAGGTACAGAATATATCATTCAGGAGGGCTGCCAAGTTGATCAGAGGGATGGAGCACCTCTGCTATGAGGAGAGGCTAAGAGAATTGAGATTGCTCAGCCAGGAGAAGAGGAGCCTTTGGGATGACCTAATTGTGGCAAGGAAGATGGAGAGAGACTATTTCCAAGGGTCTGGATTGGCAGGACAAGGGGGAATGGCTTCCCAGTGCCAGAGAGAAGGGTTAGATTGAACATGAGGAAGAAATTCCTGACTGTGAGGGTGGCAAGGCCCTGGAAGTGTCCAAGGCCAGGTTGGACAGAACTTGGATCAACCCGGGATAGTGGAAGGAGTCTCTGCCCATGGCAGGGGGTGGGACTGGATGATCTTTAAGGTCTCTTCCAACCCAAACCATTCTATGATTCTCCTTGTCCCATCATTTGTAATCACTCTACTGACTTTTTTTTCCCTTCTGACTTGATTTAGAGGGAATTACAGGTCTAAAACTTTGACTTAATCTTTAATGTTCCTACTTATCAGAGTTGAAGAGAATATAGAATAAATACATTTTACCTATTTTATTTTAACTTTTTCTTCAAGAGTTTTTTTTCCTCTTGTGCTTCCTGGTCCATGGGGAGAAAAACCCTAAGAGCATGTTTTAGTTACATCACTAATATTAGAACTGAGTAATCGGGTGGCTTTGGCAGCAGACTCGTTTATAAATTGTTGGTGAGCAGATGGCTCACCAAGTTGGCATGCCAGCTCCAAACTTTCACAATCATGAGTCAAGTTTTAAATCGCAAGATTGCCTTACATACCATGAGGGCTTTTTATTTTTAATGTGTGTTTGTTTAATAAATGTAACTCTCAATGGGTCTTCTCATTCCTGAGCTGTGTTTTGCACTGAAGCATGGCTTTTCAGCAGTCTCTGGCTTGGGAATGCCTTTTTTTCCTAATTTAATGGAACTGGAGACTCTTTTAGTCACATATCTGAAAATCATGCTGCTAAGAAAAACTAATAAATATCAACGTAAGGGACATAAAAGTGAATCTCGTCAATACTGGCTAATGTCAAACAGTTGAAATGATTGAGATCATTCACAAATGAACTTATAACAACTTTTGGTTTGTATGCACAAATATTTTTTATTAATTTGCTGATAGTTGTTATCCTGGATATGCAGTTCTATGCCAATTTGTTTGTTTTCTGAGCACAGGGCTTAAGTCATTAGGCAGCATGGAGTACAAATGTTAGATTTTGAAATGCAAGAGTGAATATTTTCTGTAAGCAAAATGTAGCAATAAGGAAACTGGGCTGAGCAAGAGTGCTCAGATATTCTCCCTGTGAACACAGTGGAGTTCCAAAAGGGTCAGATCTTGATCCACTTGAGAATTTGGACTAATATTATTGGAAGGATTTCTGCTTTTTTCTTTTTCTTTTTCCTTTTCAAGCTATTCCTTTAAGTAAAATTAATATGCTATATGTGGGTTATAATGCATTGTGGGACCTGTTATGGAATGATAATTAGACCTTATTTCTAAATGATTCCACATAAAGTGTGCTGTCGTAAATGCTAAACAACTGTGTTTCATCCATAATCATGTAATTGGTGTGTGCAGCTAATTAGTGTGTGTTCAGTTTAGGCCCAGATTTTTTGGAAATGTCTCCTGTTCTGGTCCTGATTTAGCAAAGCTCTTAAACAGATGATTAACTTCCATTGGCTTTAATAGGACTTAAGCACATTCTTAATCAGGGCCATTGTCAAATCATGTCTCTTGGTGACAATCAGAACAACCTGCCAGAGCTGTAGTAAAAATATCTGTAGGTCCTTCTTAAATTTAATCATTTCTTTAATTCGCGAAGTATTTTGTTTCAGAATCTGAAACTCTGTGTAGGTATCTTTCTCTCTCTCTCTCTCTCTTTTTAAGCAAATGGTTATTGTCACAATCTAATTGTATGTGTAAAGTTTAAAGATTTTAACTAGCTTGGCAGGCTGTTTACATCAAATCTGTTCAATACACCTTTGAGATGGAGAAGAAGAAAATAGGCATCTGAGAGTGCCTCCCTGGAATATAAATGTCAGTGCTGATAGATATCTATGATAGAAAATTTGTGTGGGAGTAATAATTTAGTAATAAAATAGGTCAAATTAATTTTTATGCTGAAGGGGATACCTTACAATAACCATTTTGTAATTTTATGTTTGACAGTTTGCTCTGCATTATGTGGATAGGTGGAGCTGAGATAATGTAATCCATTTCCAGTTGTAAACAAGATTGCTTTAAGAGCTGCAGTAGTAAGATGCATGTTGGCTGACTTTAAGCTGAAAGGTAATTGCCTCTGAATATTAATGTGCATGTGGGGATTTTGTTTTTAATTCTGGGATTTCATCTTTGCCCTATAGCAGCTCTGAAGAGGCTCTTGTTTTCCCAAACCCCACTTTGCTGCTAATTGAAGCTGATGGCAAGTGTTGAATTTTGGGTCCTATGCTTCTATTTTATGTGGCCTGTGTTCCTTGGAGAATGCTGCTTTCTTTGACTATTATTGTTTTTGTTAACCACCTTTCGAGTTGAGGATTTTTGGAGATGCTCTTGCTGTCCTACAGCAGCTATGAGTAGTTCTGGGATGGAGGAGGAAGGATGGAATGGTAGGTTATGGAAAAGGGGAGAAGTTGCTGCGCTAGTTAAATTGGAGCCTCTTAGAGAATGAGAGTTAAGGTGCTGGTCCTTGTGCTGTGTCGCTGGCAAGCTTTCTCATGAGTAATTTAAGAGCTATCCAAAGCCCACTGCACTCTGTGGGAGATTCTCTAATTCCACGCACTTGTGGAGCAGACCCCTATCACAGGGGCAAGTTGTAGGTAGTGACAAGCATTGTCTGGGGGTACATCAACTGGCTGCATTTGTATTTGAAATAGTTTTAGGCATGGAAGGCTGCAGCTGGATTACAAGCAAGCTGTACCTCAGCTTTGCATCTGAATTCCAGCCCTTGGCTTGTACGAGCTGTTCCATTACCCATTGCTGACAGCACTGGGAACAGCGGGATTGGTGCTGATCAGGGTGCAACTGCAGCTCTGCTCTGGGGCAAACTGCAGCTGAGCAGTGCTGCAGGGGCTTGGAAATCTGTTGTGTGCAGGGTTTTAACCTGCACATGTTTTAATGGCACTGGGTGTGTGGGCTGTCTTTAGTTAGGACTGTTTAAAGGTGTTAGAACTGGTAGGTGCCCTAGATGCCCTTCTAGCCGAGATGACTATTCCTAAGGCAAGCGTTCAAAGCAGAGTTCAGCATTCCTTGTTCTCTGTGGCAATGCCAACATTTTCTTCTGAAAAAGAAAAACCAAATAACAAAAAGGGGTATTTTTAGCTTGGATCGATTTGCTGATCCAGTTTAGTGCACGGTCTCACACGGTGAGAGGGTGGTGTCTGAGCAGGGACGGGAGCTCCTAGCTCTTTTTCTGTTTCTGCAGAGGCAAAGGCGCTCTGAGCTGTGCTGATACCTGGCACAGGTCATCAACTGTGTGGTCAACAAGGCAGGCAGCTGGCTTTTCTGCTGCCTCTGACCAGGTGCAAAGAGCAGTTGCCTCTTGCAGAGGCATGGGGCCAGCAGCTTAGAGGTGCTGGGTACACAACCAGCCTTTTTGCAGGCTGCCTTTAGCTCACAGCTCACATTTGGACTGCAAACTCATATAACACCTATAGTTAAACAGTAGTGGTGGTATGAGTGGGAACCACTGAGCAGAGACAGGCTTGAATCTTCCACATTACTGCACCTTGCACAAACTTTGGGGTATTGAGTTTTTGGGTTCAGAATGATTTTTAAGTTTCTGTAGTGCCTCATCTCCAGTGATTTGGTCTGACACTTCCTGAAGTTAAGGGGAGTCTTGGTGGTATTTCAGTCATTTTTGCAACATGATTCTGCTTGTAGCAAAGCTGTTCTATGGATGCCTTTGCTAAAAAATTACTTAGCTACAGAAACATTTGACTGTAGGCTGGTAAGCAGAAAAAGAGAGGGTGTGTGGGTTTGTGAATGTATGTTGCCCATTAAGGAATCTCACTCAATGCTGTGTGCTTCATTACAATGAGAAAAATAACATAAAAGGATTCTAATAACTAATTAACTTGTTCACTAATGGATCAGGCACTGTCTTAAGGGCAGTAGTTTAAAAGAGTCTGTTTAATGAAAGTTGACTGGAGGTATGTCCTGTGGCTATTACAAACTTTGTTTTATAATAGCATGTATTTTTCAGTAGCTTCTTGCCATGCTGTAATGTGGTTGGAGTGGGAGAAATTAGAAAACTGACCATTTCCCGGCAGATAGCGATAAGTTTCTACTCAGTCAGAATGCTCTATGCACTGTGATAGGTTTATAATTATTATCCAAAGATTGATGTTTTTGGGGGGAGTGTAAATTTGTGCAGCAGTAATCCATTAAGAAATCAATAATCATTCCATCCTGAAATGCAGTTTCTCTACAACATTATAAATACACACCAAAGATCTGAAACTCTGCCCGTTTCCCCTTCTGCACCCGCCTCCTCCTGCTTCCCTGAACTCCAAGTTCAATGCTCTTTGTTGTGTTGGAGAAGCAGTTACATGGTGGGACTCCTCTGTTGGGAAAAACAAGGCTGGTAGTATTAGCAGGATCCTGAGAGCCAGTAACACTTTTTAGTGTGGACTTTGCTTTCCCACCAAAAGTACCCTTTTTATCTTGGGGAAATTCTCCCTCTCCTCTGCAAGGTTTCATCCCTGCTAGATGGGGATGATGAAGATTCATGCCTTGTTCTTCTGTAGAGAGCAGCAGAGAGGAAGTATTATAGAAGTGCAAAGTCGTTGTATGTGTACATTTCCTTTTCCTTGTTCGGACTTGGTTCTTCATGTAACAGTTCAGAGGTTTGGCTATCAGAGACCAACACATCCTGCAGGACTTCCCTTTTTGCTCTGAATTCTCCCTAGCTGGGCAAACACATTTTTGAATTGCAGCTATAAGTTATCCCCTGATGTAGAGAGCTGGAAACATACTTTATCTAGGAGTGAAGGTGATTATAACTGATAAATAGTAGCTGAGTGAGGAAGAGTGGGAGTATTATTTATGTTTCTTTGTGGAGGAATAAATTATATGGAGCGAGGTGCTGGGTCAGCCTGGTTTTGATCTTGCAAGGAAAATTGTGGATGGAGCAGGGAGATGCTATTGCTGTAGCAAGAGCCACAAAACACAGAGTATGTCTGATATTACATTTCCATGTATTTTATTATTCCTCTACTTTATTTTTGTTAGAGCTGGTTGAAAATAATTTCTAATAAAAAATCTTCTTTTTCCATTTCAGTTTAAATTACTATTATTTTTAGTCAGCTCTGCTGTTGGTTGGTCATTTTGTTAATGATAGAGTTGATTTTTACACCCATGATAGTTGTTTAGGCCTAATTTCCCTCTTTCTCATCTGCCCCAAAAAAAAGTATGCTTGGCTTGGTATAGGTAACGCAGATAAGCCTTTTCCTCCTCTGAGAAAATTGTCATCAAAGCCTCTTTGGCTTTGAGAGGGAGAAAAATGTCTTTATCATATCTTTGCTTTTGACATTTGAGATTCTCAGATTATGTCCAGAGGTTTAGCAAGTGTAAAGTGTGAGTTTTGGCTGTGATTTGGTACGTGTGCCTTGGCTTATTTGGGAATACCCACATGGGTAGAATCATACATGTGTTTTAGTGTGTGCAGACAGGGAGTGGGTGAGCTGGTGATGAACAAAACTGGACACTGAGACTGTAGGGGACACTTGCCTTTCGCTGGTTCTAACTGGCAAGTGCAAAGTTGGATGCTAATAGGAAAAGACCCAGATGCCAGCAAAAGAAAGATCTTTTCAACTGTGTTCAGCAGGTTTCCATTCAGCACTGACTTCTTGTCTGGTGAATTTGAGGTTTTTTCCCTTAAGGCCGTGAACTCTATAGTGGATATTTTCAATAAAGAATAGTTCTACATTTATCTAAAACTTGCTCAGATGCTGGCAGCATATGAGTTTAGCAAGGACTGACACTTTATGGGTTTTGACTCTTCTTAATTCAGTACCTTGTAACTGGCTTCACTTCTTTGGTCTTCATACTTATTAATGGCTTTTATAAATCACTAAAATTTAATTTTGAAAATATCTTTTTTTTTCCCCCCCCCTCCGGTCAACTTGTGATAGAGCAGCAGCAGCTGATTGACAGCTGATTTTTCTGCAATGGTTGCTGAAGAGTTCATGCCAATGACATGTTGCTTTTCAGCGAAATAGGAAGACTTGATCACATCTTTTTGTTTTACCCATTACCTTTTTTTTCCAGTGGTTTGCAGAACAGTGAGTGCTAAAAGCCCAGTATCAGCTCACAGGATGCCGAGTTTAACAGATAGGGCTTTATTAGATCTCGGTTGCATTTATCTTTACTTCACAAGTCTCTATTTAGAATTACCTGTAAGTGGTTATTTTCCAGTGCGGTTTTCAAAGACAAACCACTTTTTTTTCTTATTGTTGTTGCTGCTGGTTTTTTTAACTACTAAAAGCTCATCACCATGTATATAACTCTTATGTGTCCACTGATAGCTTGAGTGGCAAGTTACAGAAATTGGTGTAAGTGGCTTTTTGGAAAGAAAATTCTTCAAAGAGAAATATTTAACAAACCAAACAATTAAGAGATGTCATCTCAATCAATAAGTTAGAGTTAATTGGCTGTGTACAAAGCATTTTTAAACAACTTCCCTGAAGAGTCAGTGTATTGAGCTTAGAGTGCCTTTCTAGTGAGGCTATTTTCAAAGCCTGGTTTCTTCTAAAAAGTGCTCGTTTTCAATTTTTTTTTTTTTCTGATTTTTGGGCTGAATGCCATCTTGCATATGGGTATCACTGAGTGAATTTAAGATTATTTAATAACAGCTTTTCATTTCTTCCTATGTGTGTGTGTGCCCCTCTAGGAGTATCCCGTGTTCTAGTGACTGCAAACTGCTGGTCTGAAAAACAGTCAGCAGCTGCTCTCAGCCTGTGGGCAATAACAGCACTTCAAATGTGCTGTATTCAGGCATCTGTGTCACCTCATTTTTCTATTTCTGTTAACTTTACCAAAGTCTCCCAAGTGCAATGCATTGACCACAAGCCACGTGTTGAGACCAACGGTCTTAAACTGATAGTTCATCTTCATGCTTGTAGAGGTGTCATAAACCCTACTGGAATTAAAAGGAGAAAAGAACTCCAAACCCCCTTATTAGTACCCTCAGGATATGGATACATTTCCAAAAGGGTACTTATGCCAAGCCTTCAAAACCCTCTTCAATGATGAACAGGCATCATTCTCTGAACCTTCAGAGACTGGAGATGGAAGAAGAGCTTCCTTTCTCTTTTAGCAAGAGCCACCTGTCTCTTTGGAATGCCTCCCTTGGGATGTTGTAGGCCTGGATTTTAGAGATGGCAGAGATTGCTAGGCCATGTCTGAGTGGATCAGGAATACGTGCAGTGGGACATTGGAAGAGTTGGTCCAATGGCTCAGCCAGTGGCACATGGTGAGACAGCAACCAAGCTGTATACCCCATGAAATACCTGTCTTCCAGCCACTGTTTCTTCCTTTATGGGTTGTGTAGAGCTGTTAAATGTCTTTAATGAAACTCTCATCCTAATTTTTTTTTCCTCAACCCAAATGTAACCTGTAAAAGTCAAGGTAAATTGTAAGAAAGGAAGAAATTACTAACATAAAATCTGGACAACTACGTAGTTCAAAGCAAAATACTTTCTTTTACTTTTTCCTGGAATACTTTTTCCTGGAAATTGTTCTTCCCTTCTGACCCACCAAAGGCCCTCACTGTGACTTGTGAGCAGAAGGACTGTGATTCTGGATAATAGTTCTCATATAATTTGAGCAAGGCTGCAGTCAGATGAAGAAATGTTAGCAGGTCTTGTTCAGACTGATTCTGCCTTGTGTGGTTGGGTAAAGGAGTGGGGAATAAATCATTGAGAAGGTATATCTTCCATTCAGCAGGAGCTGCACATGATGGGATTATTAGTATTTCTAAACTAAAGCCCCTGACAGATCCTTGGATGCTTAAAGCTGTTGTGATGCTTTACCAGATGGTTCAGAAACTCAGACTGGAATATCTCTTTGGCTGGTGCTGAACAATGACATTTCAAACCCACACGTTTGTTTGGATTTTAATTTTCAGGAGGATTAAAGCTTTTTGGGATATGGGCTGTCTCTTTCCATATATATGCTCAGCACCTTATGTAGCTTAGATGCTTTTGCAGTGACTTTATAATTCATCATATTACAGAGTATTTGGAATTGTTGCACATTTTTAGCCATGTGGTCCAGCAAAGTGCAGACAGGGATAAGTGCGCAAGTTGTTGCCTTGTTTAATGCAATGAGCGTGGTGACTGCGACTGCTTTGTCTTGTGTCTGGTAATTGTGTGAGCAGGTGATTATGCTGAAATGTGCCACTTTTGATTCTGTATCCCTCTGTTCTTTTCACTTCTCGAATCTTGTCTTTGAAGCCTCAGTCCTGTAAATACTAATGCGTTTGCATAACTTGTATTCAGTGCAGTGTTGGTGCTTATTCCTCTTAGAGGCTGAACTGTTCAGTCCTGACTCTACTAAATACATTGAATGAGACCCCGCTGATCTTGGGGAGAAGATCAAAGGAAACCGGTTGGGTTTTATTCCCTTTCAGTCCCATGACATTTTGAAAACAGGATCGACGGTCCCTCTGGCGAAATTTAAAAAATTTTTAGGGCCTTCCAAATTAGGCAGTCCTCCCTGGCTGCCAGCATGTCTATCCTGGTTAAAACTATGATCTTTCTGATACTTCTGACCTGCCTTAGAGCGGGAATGGGAGTATTAGTATGAAATTCCCTTCTTAATTCCTTAGGGCAAAGATTGCTGTTTTGTTGTGTGCAGATGATATTGAATAGAGGTAGGCTACTGTGTGAAATTGTGCACAGATCATTTTGGGATTGGGGGAAGGATTTTTGATAAGTGTTTGAGGAATGGAGAACTCGTTAATAATGCTTGTTTAAACAACAGTGTTCATATACGTTCTAGAGAGCAGTGAAGCAGGATGTTTTGTTGACAAGTCTGGGAGGTTTGGCCTTTTTTTGTCCCTCTCTTACCCCTGACAAGTCAATTAAGAGAATAGCATCGGTGGGAAAAGAGTTCAGTTATGTTGAGAAGAAAAAGGACATTCGACATAATTACTTTTATGTGTTAGACTGGTACGCTCTATCCTACTGTTCTCCATATGATTCATTCTATTTGTACATCATTGTTGCACAGTATTAAATAATGTGCCTTTTTTTTCTGTTAAACAAGTATTCCCCTAGCTTGTCTCAAAAAGCTGACACATGTTCATTCTTCACTCAGGGAGTTCTGCATCTGTCGACACTTCAGACATAATCAGTTTAGATTTCAGCAGCTGATTAGTGCTCACCTCTAACCAAACTCAGAAGCTGTTCCTCCAAATGGTAACAAATAATATCCTAGTTAGTCCCCTGTATAAGGATAGCTGAAAGCTGCTGCTCTCGGAGGCCTTCCTGTTCTAGTCCACTGGCTTTACACACTGTTGGATCAGCATTTATGCTGAGCTTTTCTTCCCCCGCCTTAAAATGCCTTGCAGAGCAATTAATTATGCACCCGAAGATAGGCATTAGGCACGCAACAGTATTCCAGGCACAGTTATGAAGGTTTCATTAGAGGCAGGTAATTTGTGTGTGATTATGAAAGCAGGAGCAGGAATGGCGGGCAGGACTCCAGGATTATCCTATAGCGCCTGGAGCCGGAGCGTGTCCCTGCCAAGCTGTTTGACCCGGCCGGGCGCGGCTCCCGCTGCCTTAATACCGCCGGGAACAGGAGCCCACCGAGTGCGCGGAGCAGCGGCCGCAGGGAGCGGGGCAGCGCGGAGAGCAGCTCCTCTCTACTCACTGACTGCCTGCTTGTGACAGCACCGACTTTTACCAGGAAGTTTTATATGGGTTTATGCTTTTCTGAGTCTGATTAGCTAGTTAGCAAAACATGCCCATCCCTGTCCATTAAACTCTGTGTACTTCCTCTTAGCTAACACTTATTTTGCACAAGCCTGGGGATTTATTTTTTTTTAATAAATCAATGTGTACAGAGGCATAATTTAATAAGTACCACTCATAGGAATGGTACAGTAGCCACTGGCATCTCTCAGAACAAAAGTCGTGTGAGCAACTATAGCTGGATTAGTGTGACCTCAATAGTACAGAGAATTGTGGAAAGAAAAGAGAGAGGATGAGGGGGAAAATGCCTTAAGATGCCTTCAGGAAGCTGTGCAGCTAAAGTTGTCCGAAGGCAGGCTGAGCCAGCTGAATACCACAGTACATAAATATCCGTTACTTTAAAAAGTAAGTTTTAAAATGTCAATTGGATTTTCAGGTTTGATTCAATAACTTTTTAAAACCCTGCTTGACTTTGAAATTGAGAGGGTCTATTTTAAAACATACGTCAACAGTAACAGAAAAATCACTTAAATAACAGCAAAAGTGCTGCTTAAATATTTGCTGCTGAAATGTTAGAGTGTCTAGCTACTAAAATTGGGGATGTCACAAAATCAGCACCTAAAAGCAGAGCTTGTTGCTGGAAGTGCTTTATTACTGTAGCTGTTGCTTTTTCTGTTGGTACGGGGATATTTTCTTCAGTTTATTCAGAGTTCAGTCAAAGTGGGTAAGGCGGCTAGTAGGTGGAAAAGCAGAAAGATTTGTTCTCTGCAAGGTGGTGAATAAAAACTGGTTTGAGAGGTTGAGGCCAATTCCATTTTGCATTCAGGATAAGGTTGACATGAGTAATGAATTTAAAAATCATTTAGTAGAAAATGAAGCTGTTAATTATCTTTAATGTTTTAACATGTAAAACAAATGTGTGAATAAATGAATGTTAAGCTTTTTAAATAAGTGCACAGTCTATCCCCTGAGGTAATAAAAAGTGCCTAATCTACTATAAAGCTTCCATTTATTTGCAAAATCACTGGTCTCTGTGGCTAATAGTTTTTGTTTAGAAAACAGCTGAGAAATCCAAATACAAGATTAGCTACAGTATTTAAACTGAGGTTTCCTGTTTGCTTTATTAAACTTCAACTTTAAAAGATTGTTTTAAATGATGATTACATCACTTGATCATGAATTGATTCACCATGTCTTCCTCTTTAATAAAATATATTTATCTTGGAAACAAGGACTAGAGTATACCTAATCTATCTGCATTTTGGTACTGTTGCTGGTATGCTTTCCTGACAAAGTTGTTATCTTAACTAAGATAGAAATTGATACAGCTTTTTGAAAGTGCATGAGAAAATGTCTAAATGAAAGGTTGTGGAAGGCTATAAAAGATGGGACTTATCAGGCTACAAGGAGGTGGCAAGCTCCTTCAGTCCCAAACCAGATTTATTTCAAATATTCATTAGGGATTGCCCTTACAAATGAAGAGGTACTTATGTATCTTCTAATTCACGTCAAAGGACAATATCGACGTGAAAAAATCAGAAAATTGTACAGGAAAAGTTGTCACATTTGGGCTGGAACAATGAAAATGAGATGAAATGTGGGAGTGCGTGGGGCAGGCTCGGAGCTGGGGACTGAATTTCCGCTGTAACCTGCATGCCTGGAAATGACAGAGGAGGAATAAGCTGGGTTTAGGTGATATGAGATCTATCTCAGGCAGCAGCATGATAAAGTTAGGAAAAAGGCACGTGCTATGACGTGATCTTGCAGGTAAAGTGTTTCCAGTGGAGAAGGGAAATACTGATGCTGTTTCAGCAGCATGAGCAGCAGGGTGGCTTGGCCCACGCAGAGGTCTGCGCTTCAGCCACGAGACATCTTCTGTTTCAGGAGTCCCTTTTCAGAGCAGTCTGGGAATCTCTCCTCTCTGTCAGGACATGAAGGTCTCTTCTGCCACTTCCAGTCCACCTGGTAAATTAAACCTTTTGAAAGGGCATGGGATCAGGCCCATTGAGCAGTACAGGAAGGGGTAAATACCAGGCAGGGTGGCAAGTTATTTAAACTTACAAAATTGTCACGAGGAGCAGCAGACTAGGAGTGAAGCAGAGTTACCCTTTTGCTTGTGCCAGAATGTGGGCAGGAGTCTGACACATTTCTGAATGGGATCATATGGCATGATGGCCTGATGGCAGAGGGCTGAGAGTCACGTAAGGCAACAAGGCACCTTTTGCCTCTGTAGGGGTCACTAGTTATGTGCCTGGCTGAGCCTTAAGCAAGGCCTTCCTCATCTTCTCAAATTCTCACTCCAAGGCTGGTGGCAGCCCCTGTCTACTCTGAAGTCCAAGCCAAGGCCTGCAAAGGCTGTACACACACACCAGCACTCCCTTTTCATGGATCACAGTGTGGTTGTGCAGCAGCAGAAAGGTCTTCTCCATGTTCTTTTTGTGACTTTGTGGAACTCCACCATGAGTTTGCTACCCTGTTGATTGGCATGAGCTTCAGTAGGAAAACAAGATTTTCCTTGGCAAGACCTATGCTAGGTCTATAGCAAGGAAGCATTTGCCTGCAGGAAGCCCTGGGATACATGGAGGCATGGTTATGAACTCCCTTTAGTTGGATGAGCTGTTCTGTATTTTGCTACAGAGCCGGGGTAGCTTGGGGTTAGTGAGCGCTAAAAGTTTGTTTCCCTTCACATTTGCTATGCCACAAGGTAGCACAACAATGAAAGTCTCCAGACATCTGCATTTCAGATGAGTGAGTAGCAGCAGAAATCAATGCTCAGACTTATGTCTGAACCACTGAAGATTTAACTCTCCCTTGGCTAACTGAAATTCACATGGCTAAGGGAATTTTGGCTGAACCACATATTATTTTTCATAAAACCTCCTGCAAGTTTTGTGTAAGTATGCTGGCAAGTTTGCTTTGATTTTTATGGAAGATGCTTGTACAGATCAAAACCTCTCAGCTGGTACTGAATTTTCATTTGGTATAAAGTGCCATAAGTATGGATCTAATAAGGGCTTCTGATTTAGAGCATCTGGTATTCTAGTTTGTTAACTACTGGTTTTGGGTTTTTTAAAGTGTGCAATAATTTTTATTTAATGTAAGACTCCATAATAAAACTTGGTTTTGTTTCCTTTCGCATGTGCTTATCATAAGAAGAAAACAAATGCCATTCTTCTGTAGTGTGGTTGAAATAATGAATTCACTCCAATTATCAAAATTCAGTTTGGTCATTCCTCCACTATGAATTCTGTCAGACAAACAAGGTATGCTGCCCAGGTAGAGGATGAGACAAGGGATTAATTGGAGCTGGGTACCTGGAATTTTCGGACAGTAGTTAGTAGAGTAAGTTTTAATGTTTCTGAGATCTGTAAATGTGCCTGTTAATGCCAAAACAGTCTGGGATATATTTTCAAAGCATAGTTCACTAATCCTGTTATCAAATGATGGGATTTGTGCTTTGAAAACATACCTTTAAGTGTCAACAGTTTTCTGGATGCACATTTAAAATTTTCTGAATTCTTTAATTGCTAGGAATAGGAATTTGACAATGCTCTCAGCTTTGATCATATCTGAGGTGCATACTGGAAGGAACTACTCCAAGAGACTTTTTTGGTATATATGGCCTAGAAAAGCTGAGTTTTTCTAGGAGATGTATTTCTGTAGGAACATCTATCTATAATGCTGTTCAGGAGAGGCCATTCCAACCACCTTTACCTCAAGTTATCTTGTCTGTCAGACCTGAACAATACATACTTGTTCATGGATATGCACTGAAGAGAATTTGGTGGTTTGATGGGTTTTTGAGGGCGTAAGATTCACCACAGATTAGTACATGCTCACCCTGAGATGGGTTTTTGGAATGTGATAATTCATTATCTCATGAATAGTGTGACAAATGGGGATCAGTCCTTGCAAATTCATTTCCATGTCTACACCTATTTTGGCTGCTGGGTTGCTGTCACTGCAAGGGCTGGTTGGCAAGAGGAAGGAAAAGTCTGGTTTAAAAATATTGCTGACTTTTTACCTGTTTCCTTGAAATGGAAGACTGAACATCACGTGTCTTTTTTCTTCTTATCGAGGAAATTGCTTCCTGGAGGCAGTCTGGAAATGGAACCTGGGATCCATGTGTGCAAACAGACCTAAGTGTAAGGAAACATCCTGTAAATATCACATTAGCAATACTGGGAAGACCTGATGGCTTCAGTATTTTTCTGCAGTGAAGCTGGGGGAAAGTAGAACAGTTGAGTTGAGAAAGATGTATTTGAAAGCTAGGATGCAGAAGGTGTCTTTGTTTGTTCTCTTGGTAGTTCTGGATAATCACTTTGGAAGCAGCTGTGACACATTAGAGGAGCTCATGATTGCCATTTAGATATGGGATATTTTGAGAGACCAAGGGCTTTCCTAATATTTTGCTGGCAGCCCACGGCTTGGACAGGAGCACTCTTTGCTGGGTTAAGAACTGGCTGGATGGCCGGGCCCAGAGAGTGGTGGTGAACAGTGCTGCATCCAGCTGGGGACAGTCACCAGTGGTGTCCCTCAGGGGTCTGTGCTGGGGCCAGTCCTGTTCAATATCTTTATTGATGGCATGGATGAGGGTACTGAGTCTGTCATCAGTAAATTCACAGACACACTAAGCTGGGAGCATGTGTCAATCTGCTGGAAGGTAGGAGGGCTCTGCAGAGAGACCTGGAACAGTTGGATGGTTGGGCAGAGTCCAATAAAATAAAGTTTAATAAATCCAAGTGCTGAGTCCTGCATTTTGGCCTCCATAACCCCCTGCAGTNCACTGACAGAACCAGAGGACACAGTCTCAAGCTGTGCCAAGGGAAATATAGGTTGGACATTAGGAAAAAGTTCTTTACGGAAAGAGTGGTAAAGTACCAAAATTGTCTGCCTGGGGAAGTGGTGGAGTCACCTGGATGTGTTCAAAAAAAGACGGGATGTGGCACTTGGTGCCATGGCTTAGTTGAGGTGTTAGGGCATGGATTGGACTCTATCTTGGAGATCTCTTCCAACCTAGTCATTCTGTGATATAGGACATGCTATGTGATAAGAAAGGTAAATTTCCTGTTTTTCTTAAACACTCTCAGTGATCTGTAGCATTTGAGGTTCTTAGCTCAGTGCAAATGAGCAAAGTTGATGGTTTTGTCTGCTTGATGGTGGTGTAACTAGCAAAATTGAGGACATTTTAGCAAAAGGAGGCAGTCTTTGGAATAATTTTGGTTTTCACTTTTCTGAAAGGTTTATCAGGTGGCCTACACTCACTGTCTTTTGTTCTTTCTGAGCTCCTGGATCTGGAATTTTTGCTGTTGGCTGGCTTTTCAGCAGTGACTGGTCCAACACAAACCACTAGATCCAGGAGCTTAGGCAGATTCATCCAGGATTGCCATTTAAGTAAGTCTGCTCTAAGCTCAGTTAAAAACTTCAGATTTCTTCTCCAAGTTGCATTTGCCTGAGTTAACCAGGCATTGAAACAAATCTGTGTACTTCTGTTCTTCTTTTTACACTGCTGCTTCATTTCTGGACCTTTTAGCCCTGTGAAACAGTTGGCGTGTGAACGATGTCTGTCCCTCCCGTACTGATAAAAAAACCTCAAAAAGGTCTCCTCAAAATTGTCTCTTCTGCTGGGAATCAACCTGCCTCCCTGAGTTGTTGGTGATAATGTATAGGGTTTGGTATTTGGCATTTCTCTGATTGTTTTTCATTGGACTGTTTCTGCAACAGTAATAATATGCCATTGAGAAAGTGAATTGGGATTTATAGAAGTTAATCAGTATTAGCAAATGTCTTGGACCTGATTTTGCACACACTAAAAGCGGTGTGGGCAGAAGAGGGGGGAGATTCTGTCCCTCTGCCCCCCTCAGGTGAGACCCCACCTGCAGAGCTGCCCCAGCCCTGGGGGCCCAGCACAGGAAGGATGTGGGGCTGTTTGAGCCAGTCCAGAGGAAGCACCAGGATGATCAGAGGGGTGGAGCAGCCCTGCTGTGGGGAAAGGCTGGGAGAATTGGGATTGTTCAGCCTGGGAAAGAGAAGCTTTCAGGAGACCTTTTTGCAGCCTTCCAGTGCTAGAAGGGAGCTGGCAAGGGAGATGGAGAGAGACTATTTACTAGGGCCTGGAGTGACATGACAAGGGGAGTGACTTCAAACTGACAGAAGGTCAGACGAGATATTGGGATGAAAATTTTCCCTGTGAGGATGGTGAGGCACAGGTTGCCCAGAGAAGCTGTGGCTGCCTCATCCCTGGAAGTATCCAAGGCCAGGTTGGACAGAGTTTGGAGCAAGCTGGGATAGTGGGAAGTGTCCCTGCCATGGCAGGGGGTAGGAACCACATGGTCTTTAAGGTCCCTTACAACAAAGTTGTTCTTTGATTATGTGAACATTTATGTGGTTGTTCACCTTTGAGTAATGCTCTCCTCATTCTCCAGTGCCCTTCCCTGGTACCAGACTTGAGTGTGCCCCTAAGAGCCTTATTGAATGAAGCTTTCTAGATTTCTAACCCATACTTTGCTTCTTTACTGGTTCCCATGTGTGGTGCTGGCATTTCTAAGACACAGTTCTGCCATGATCCATGGTTACAAATGGAGGACCCTCACTGACCATAGTCCTGAAGGAGGCAACTCTGTCTCAGTTTCTTTAAGCCCCATCTTAAACTTGGCTAGAGTTTTGTCCTCCTCTCTCTGCAGCTTTTCTATAGCTGTTTTAGTTTCGTAAGTGCAGCCTCATCTGGGTATTTTGCTCTGTCTGGTGTGCTGAGTTGTGGTTTTGAGCACTTGTGCACACTAACCCCCAAGCATGAACAGTGTAGGCACATATGGCTGTAAACTGATGAAGCTATTTCAAGCTCACATCTATCAAACATCACTTGACATACGGTGGCTCTGTTCCTTCACTGATCTAGTCCTCTTTCAATTTAATTTCATTACTTTGCTTTTTAGCAACTGTAAAATGATGTGCAAATGTTGCACACTGAAGCAAGGCGAGGGGAGAGTGGACCACAACCACATTTTGGTCTTGCTATACTTCTGTCCAAAACATAAATAGACAAGAGGAGCTTTTATAACTAAATTACTACCTATATATTTTTAAATTGAAGTTTAAACTGACTCCTGGAGTCGTCTTGTTATTTCATTCCAACCTGAAATATTTTCACTTTTGGCACCCTTTGGCTCGTGCCCTTATCTCTATTTACTTTACAGGCTCCTCCTTAGATCTTCTTCCAAAACTTTTCACCTTAGCTGTTGCTGTCTGTTGCAGAATCTTCTGCTTTTTCGCACTCTGAGTATACAACACCCTGTGAAATTCCTTCATGTCACTGCAGTACCATCCCTGGGAATTCCAGAGGCTTTGCTAAGCATGACCTCCTCTGCCTCGGTCCAGCTGCCGCAGTCTTAAGCACATTGCTGTCCACATTATGCTAGCGTTTCATTCCTGTGGCATGCAGTTCCCAAAACTTTCCCACCACAGTTCATTTTCTGCATCAGAGCTAATAATGTTACCTCTTATCTCTTTACTTGATATAAAGTGATACTAAACTGAAGGCCTTTCTAATGTCATTCACTGGAAATTAAGTCTGTGTTGTAGAAATTTTGGTATGGGGTCATTTTTGTGACAGCATCATTCTTGTGATAGAGAGTTAAGCTCCTTTCTATACAATAGGTCACATTCCTTGTTAAAGTTTGACGTGAATAAAAAAGGTTTTGGGGTTGTTATTCATGGGGATGCAGGTTTGTGGCGTTCCTTTTTCTTTTTTTTTTTTTTTATGGTATTATCTGAAAACAACGTAATAGGCTTATTTCTGGTTTGCAGAGAAGGCATTTTTAGTGCAAGCTGATAGTGAGCCAAAGTCTCTGAAACCTTAAAGTTGTGGTTAGCAGACAGCCAGTCTAGGAAATTAGGTCACCATTACCTCACTATTCTATGTTATCTTTTTTTTTTTTAAATTCTGTAGTATATCCTGTAGTTGACACTGCTGCTGTCTTACCAGTGACACCCAGATGGATTGGATCCCAAGCTGGCAGTAGCAAGGCAGAGGCTTCAGAGGGGTGAATTCAGAGTGTGAAATTGGTGCCAGGTGTGAAGAGCAGTGGGGGATGGCTGGCTTATTCCAGAAGAAAGATCTGGGCACAGACTGGTCTTTGACACAGCAGGAGTGTCAGTGTTGGGTCTGGGGATCTGGGGGTTACAGAGCTCATGGCTGGAGCTGCTTCCCTGAGGACTGTGGCTCAGCAGGGAGGCCAGGTGTGATGCTGGCCCTTGGAGAGGCAGCTCTAGGTGCTCCTCCTGCCTGGGTGGGTATTTGCCCCTGCACTCTCATCTGCTGCAGCCTCCACTGCCGCACAATCATCCCTGTGTGGGCTGGTGGGATGAGGTGGGAGCCAAACTAACTTGAAAACCCATACCTATTTATATAAATACAAAAAAAAATTTGATTTTTCTTCTCTTAGAAATGCTATTAGCAGAGTCTGGGAGTAGCTGAAAGCTTTATCCCCATCTGTTACACTATGCATGGCTCTTCTAAGGTGTGACCTTATCAAAGCTGGAATCAAAACACACAGTAAAACTCAAGGCAGGCTTGATCTAGTTGAGATTCTCTTCAGTAGACCATGGCAATGGGGAACAATGGATGTTCATTCTTTCCCTAAGTGTGGTTTTATCAGCAATTAATGTGTAAAAATAGTGCTTCCTGGCTTCAGGATCTTCCCCCCTGCTTTCAAATTTATATTTGCTCACTTAACCTAAAAATAAGGAAGATTTCTACTCCAGCTTTAGTAGTGACTGAGCCAGTGGAGTCACAGCAGCCACGTTAGAAGAACAGGTATTTGTTCTTTGTGAGTGGGATTATTTGTTAAGTTCCAGCTGCAGATCTTTTACTGTTGAGTTTTCTTCACAGGCCAACAGAACAACAATTTATTTTTGGATTAGTCTTCCAGGCCCAGGGCAAAAAAACTTTGAGAGAAACCTGAAATATTATTATATAGGGCTGGATGGTTTATTTGATTGCTTTTCAGGTGTGCTTTCGATACTTTGGGAGGACTTTTATGAGTCAGTGGGAATAATGTGACTAATTCAGGTGGGATATGTTATAGGGAGAAAAGAGCCTGGAAAGAGGAAGGAGAGATCCAGTGGGCAGACTTTGCACTTGTCTCTAAGCCCCAGACTCCAGCAGAGTATGACTTGAGCAGATCAAGGCAAAACTGGCATCTCCCCCTTAACCTGAGTCTGTTAGCTTGACTTAGTGCCTAGGGAGAATGTTCAACCATGCAGGTTTGGGTTTTTGGGAGGAGTGGTTGTTTTGCAGGAGGCAGTTCCTGATGCAAGTTGGAAGGTGTGAACTGTAATTTGTATAGTATATTGTTGAATTAGCTTGCAGGATTTTAATAAATACTACAGCAGTAGCCTTTTTTCTTTTCTTTTTTCCCCCCTTCCTCACCTCTGACAGCTTCAGTTTACAGACTCCATTCTTCTTGTGGAAATTTTATTGTGTGACCGTTTCCTTGTTTAGTAGTACAGTGGCTTAGGAGGAAGCAACTTTATACTTTTGATCTAATTTTAAAGCCTCAGAATAGGTCATTCACTCCTCCAAACAATTTCTGAAGATTTTTCAAATAGGGAATAACTTGATTTAGAAGGTGAGGAGTAAAGTGTCAGGGCCAAAACTTTGAAGGAGCTTTTATGTGTAACCTTATTGGGATTTTTAATGGGCTAAATACAGCACTGTAGGCAGAAGCTGTAAGCTGAGAAGCCCTCCATCTCAGCAGATCCTTGGGGATATGCCCTTGGGAGGGTTTCAGACTGCAAGAAAATGTGGAAAAACAAGAAGATTGCTCTGCAGGGATGGACATAATGTAGGGAGAGGTTGGGAAAGATAAATCCTTCTGGCCCCCTTCATTATGAGAGTAAAACGACACTTTTGGCTAGAAGCCAGTGAAACCTGGGAGATCTAGGATGGTGCAGACAGGACTAGCAACAAGTTTTGTCAGGGAATGGATTGGATGAGTGCAGATCTGCCTCAGCTCTGTGGTTTTTGTTCTGAATACAGAGCATTAACCCCTCTGTTCCTGCTGCTTTCCAGAAGCAGAAACACGGCTGAGCCACTCAACCCCTCAGAGCAGATGGGAAAAAAACTGCAGTGGATTTTAATTAAACTTGGAAAAACAAGCGGAGGTAGAGGAATGCTGTGACAGGAGGTGTAGGATTGCTGGAGGAGCATGTTGTTGTGATGCTGACCCCATGATACAGAGGTTAACAGCCATCCCATCTTCCCCACACAGTCAAAATTCAGCAGCAGCGTGGAGAGGGAGGGGGCTGCCAGCCAGACTGGCTGCCTCAGAAGGAGCATTAAAACAAACAAACAAACAAAAAATGTACTTTTTTTAATAAAAAAACCTGAAAGTTACTTTTAGCAAGAAATGCTGCACTCCATTGTCCCGACAGGTGATTTTGATTTAAAAATTTGACATTTTGATTTCACCTGTGTTGGCCCACAAAGGTGTGGCTGAGACAGTGTTTTCAAGGACACAGGAAAAATGCCAGTGATCTTGAAAGCCTTAACTCTTAAATTAACTAAATTGCAGCACCTTTCTTATTTCTGTGGAAACTCGTTTTTCTGTAACCACGAATTTATCAGGCCTGTGATAGGCACAAAGTTTGACTTTGAAATCAGTCCTCAAGGGCTAGTTTTTCAAAAGCTTTTGGGGTTGTTCTGCTCCTCTCAGAGTACATCTGCAGTGTGGTCAGAGATGTGAATGCAGCTTCTGGGCCAGCTCTAAATGAGCTGGTGTGTATGGGCAGGGAGAGACAGCAGTGCACAGGTTTTGGCTATCAAAATTTCAATTTTGATATCAATTGATATCAAAAATATCAATTGTGGCTCCCAGCCCAGGGCAGCCCTGGCACCGTATCCAGGAGAGCAAGGGAGCAAGAGATGCTGCTCAGAGGAACCTCCAGGCTGAACATGCTCTGCAGCCTGTGGGCACTTGCACAATCCCATGATCTTCAGGGGATGGTATTTAATTTTTTTTTTTTATGGGAGTTGCATGTAAACAAGACAGGGTAGAATTTTGACCTGTAAATAGGATCTGTTTAGGAATAAGCCTTTTCCAGAGCTATGTAATGATAGTTTTCATTTCTTCAGTTAGAAACAAATAAGGGCCATAATCCCAAAAAGGCTCGCATGGAGGCTTTATTTAAGATTTACCAAGTACTGAAATTAGCCTGTAACTTCAGGGCTCTGAGGTTCAGTGTGCTCTTTTTGAGATCCTCTGATCATGGATTGTTTCACCTGGGAATTTTTGTGCTCACTGCTGTAAGGCTAGCCATGGTATCTTTTTTGTTTCCAGAGCCTATGATTTAGTGTCAAGTCCAACTTTTTACAGCCGGGAGTTAGCAAGGAGCATTACTTTATAATGATATGAGGTAGAGCTGTCAGGTTTATTAAAATGTCCTTTTTCTAACGTGGAGGAATTAGCAGCTGTGTTTTAGAATAGGAGGTCAGAATGATGAAAACACCCACGAAGGTTAACTCTGAACAGCCTGATATAATTGAAGCTTTCAGCAACCAAAACCCCTAGAAAATACTTCACAAGATTTAAGGACATCAGGCATTTAGTGTTACATCCCTTGGGGTTTTGCACCAGCAATACCCTAAGGAATGATACCATTGGCGAAGTTGGGATTTTTAAATGAAATTTATAACTTATCTTTTGCTGCATAGGAGGCAAAATATGGGGAAAGGGTGCTGAGATGTTAACTGTTGTAGTACCAGGGAATCATGAATGAAATCTGAATTGCCTTGTGTCTGAAGGCTTCTGAGGGCACTGGGGAAGTGTGAAAGGAGTTGCTGTTTGCAGTCAGGTCATCACACTTAGAACACCATCTTAGCTTCAGTTCTAATTTTATGCTCTTACTTTACTTGCTTTTGAATACTATCAGCCTCTACCGTTCCCAGAGTGCTGGTTATAAATCACACCAAACCTTTGAATCCTTGAGTCCCTTTTCTTTATGACTTTTCCTCCTCTGGGGTATGAAGTACATGAGTGTTATCTGCCTACCTGGAGCAGATCTGAGAGGTGCTGTGGTCTGTAGGAATGAGAACTGGGTTGGAAGGCAGGAGGTGGTGAAATCTACTTCTGGATCACAGGGCAGAACTTCAGCTACTTTACCTTTCTGTTTCATTTTGCTCCCCAAGGAAGTAAAGGGGTAAGGATGTTTCCCTGCCGCCTCCAGGATGGGTGGTGGGCAGACAGTTGTTAAATCCCCCCCGAATATAGAACAGGAATGTCCTTCAGAGGCTGTTAATGGCCTGATGGAACCACAGTGTGTTCTGTGTGGTTGCTCTGTGTGGTGTGTGTGTGTGATCTGTGCTTTCTGCATTCCTGATCATGCTTACTTGTGGCTCTGGAGAAGGAGATGTAGCAAAGGTCAGCCAGTGCCATGCATTTTCACACAGACATCTCCAACCCCTGAGTTTCTTGTGGGGTGCCCTGGTGCTCTGAGGACACTTCTGTGGTTCACTGTGGTAAAAGCTGGGTGTCCACTGAACACCAAAAAGTCACTTACAGGAATCCTGCCTCTCGCTTGTGGCTTTTCTTCTGCAGTTTTACTTTATGAGCACCTTTCCTCCAGTTAGGGGAACGGCTGGCAAACAAACACCCTCTCACCTGCCAGCAAGGACCACACCTTGGCCTTCCTGAGAGTCATAGCAGTCAATAATTTATTGCAGGGAGTACAAATCTGTTTTCCAGTTCTGCTCAGGCAGCAGCCAAAGAACTCAAACCAATTGGTGATAATGCTTGTTAGAGTAACCTCTAACCTGAGAGCAGCCATTCTTAGTAAAATCCAACTAGTATTTTCTTTTTTATATCTTTTTTTTATTCCTTAAATAGTACAGAAAACCTGTTGATCCTTCACAGTTTTGCTGTAGGAAGAAGTGATTGTTTTTCCACCCCTCAGATCACACCCAAGCTCACATGGTGTTGCCATGGTGGTGTTCCATTCCTGGCAGCAGGGAAAGGATAGGGACCCTCATCCCTTGCCTGCTTGTTCTCATGTCTTTACTACCACAGGCTGTGCATTCCTGTTCTTCTGGTTGAGTTGTGTGACCAGGCTGGGCTTCAAAAATCAGATGAAAACCTGGAGCTGTGAAAAGCCAGAGTTCAAAAGCTAAAACACAGTGTATTCTGCAAGAAGATTTTTAAAATTTTCCAGTTTTTATGTTGCTGCTCTGGTTTAGAATGTAGCCAGTACATCTCCGTTGAGCAGTAACTAGCTTTTATAAAAATTACTTAGTAAGAATCTTTTAAATTTAAGAAAGTGATTTTTCTCCATTACTGTTCTTAAAAAAAAATCCTAGAAAATATCAAATATCCAAGCATGTGTTTCTTTAGGATCTTTTCTTTTGTCTGTCTTTTTCTTTTTTCTTTTTCCCTTTCAGCAAACTCGTAAGTTTTCTTTTCTGTCTCAGTTCATAGGTCTTTGAGAAGATTGTTTCTTTCAGGGCGGGTGGGGAGCTGTGTGAGTCAGCCTGCAGCACTTCAGCCCTAGCAATACTTGTGGAGTGAGGAGGAACTCCAGCTTCTGTTAATCCTCTCTTTTCCAGCAGTATGCTCTCATGCACACTCATAACCTGGGATTAAACCTGGCCTTGCTCAGTGTCCTGGCTGGAAGCTTTATGGGAAGGAAGGCTTTGCATGATGGATGACCAAGTGCAGCCATGTGTCCTGGCCTTTTCAGGGCAGATCACAACATGCCTGTAACGAGTCCTGCGTTAATTACCGTGGTCACACCATCGGAGCTGTCCCCAGAAGAGCTGGGTATGTAAGGGGCCTGTTGTTTACTTGGCAGTGAAAGGAGATGATCAGAAACCTTTGAGCTCCCTGCTCTGCCTTCAGTGGAGAGAGCATCAGTGCTTTAGGGAGAGGTAACAGCCAGCAAGCTGTGGCTTCTGTGCAGGTGTGGACAAGAGGAGCTCTGTGGGGGTGGACAGGTCAGACCAGGAGATCCTAACAATCTCTCCTCATCCTAATGTGTCCAAATCCTGCCATTCTCTGGACTCCTTAAACCATCCTACTGCCTGCATTAGTAGTGGTTTTCTTTTGCTGTTTCACAGGGAGTTCACAGTAGGTTCTGCCTTGCCGTACAATGCTCTGTGTGAATGCACATAACCTTGTTGTAAAGTTGTAGTATATGAAAGCTTTCACAGGTTAGTTTGTCTCTACCAGTCTTTCTCCTCCTGCTGTTTCTCTGTAGTTGTTTCTCTCATGGGAATAGGGGAAAGAAAAGGGTCAGTTTTTACCACTCTAGAGCAGAAGAGTGGATCTTGGGCATTATAAAGCAGCATCAATGGAAAGGTTTTGACTGTATGTGAAAGACAAGTGCATGTTATCTTTCCTTCTTCCCAGCTTGAGTTTGTATTTCTTTTTCCAAGAATCAATAAAGTAATTAAGATAAGTACAGGATTTTCTTCTCTTGTAAATTAATCTGTAAAAGGGAATTTTGTATAAGCAATTCCAGTAACATAAAACACTTTTGACTAAAACTTTCTCAATGCCAGACAAGGCCTATAATATTGCAAGAACATGACTTGAACATCATGTGTAAAACATGGAAATGAAGG
This sequence comes from Rhabdornis inornatus, assembly GCA_013397075.1. Taxonomy (NCBI): domain Eukaryota; kingdom Metazoa; phylum Chordata; class Aves; order Passeriformes; family Rhabdornithidae; genus Rhabdornis; species Rhabdornis inornatus. Next base: position 898,764 of record VWZS01007489.1, read on the forward strand.
CACAGGTTAACCATGTAATTTTAGGATTTTTGAAGGACCAAAATAAGCATGAAGGTAGAACAGGGGCATTGATGGACCATCTGAGCATCCCCCCAAAAGCTGGGGAGGCACAGCTTTACTTATCTGCCAAGAATGACTTGCACTGAAGATGATTAAGGTCCATTGTCTTAGTAATAAATGGTTTCAGCTGAAATGGCTAATAAAAGATTTTCCAGCTTCTCTGTGGAAGGATCTGTGAAGTTCTGCACTGAGTAGTGCCATCCACGTGGAGTTCATTTCAAGGAACTTCAGCCTTGCAGAGGTGAGGTATCTAGTCCAAACTAGTAATTTTATCTTGTAATGTAGGCTTTTCCAGAAACCATCATCTCACAAAACAAGTGGGATGAAGTTATTTGCCCTCTGGAGATGCTTATTTCTTTGGATTGACTTCACAGGGGACCTAGACTATGCTAGCAGGGACTTGGAAAATTAACTGTTAGATCTGTAAAACTAGGTGGCATAAATTTGTCCTTGTAGCAGTAAATGGCAAAGTGATGGTTAGACTCCCCATGGGAAGAGGACCATGACAGATGGGAATGTGTGCCCAAAACTATTTTGGAATTGGAGTATGATGAGGTCAGCTCTCATGTTGGTTACTTCAAATGCAGTGGTTGTTTTGATATATATGCTCATAACAGTAAAGAATCTTCGTAGCAGCATCCAGGATGCTGTCTGCTAGTGGAGCTCTTGTGCTCTAGAGTGAGGAATTTGGTTAAATATACACACCACCAGATGATTATGTCTGAGATTAAACTGGGGATAAAAATGACAGACTTCTGTCCATTTGCTCAAATAGCAAAGATATAGTGACTGCTATACAAGCTTGATAGTACTTTTTATTCCTTCTGGTATTACTGTGGTACCTGGAATCCTTACCAAGGAGCAAAGTCCTGTGAACTATTTATGGAACTTCATAAATATGAAACACTTTCACTTTCCTCTGCTTATTTTGCTGATATGACAGACTAAACTAACCAACCCCACTGAAACATTACCACTGCTTATGCAATACTTCACTCAGGCTTATTCCTCTTCTGTCTCCCATCTCCATTCTGATTACTCAGTCTGTGGACTTTATGGAGTTTTGTGTGACTTTCACAGAACAGGGAAAAGGGTCTCAGTCTGGAAAGTACCTCCACTTACATCATGGTCAGAATTATGTCAAGGGTTTTCCTTGTTCTTGGGTGGAAGAACACCTCCCTGAGTAGGAGTTGTGCCAGCTTTCATGTCCTTGTGGAAGTGACTGGAGCAGCATCACACCCTTGGTTAGAGCAGATACTCATCTGCAGTTGAACTGAGTCACAGGCGCTTTAGGCTTCAAGGCTTCAGCAGCTGCCCCTGGAGCCATCGTTGGGCAGCAGAGCTGCTTCCCAAAGGGCTGGCTTCACTCAAGGAGCCTTTGTGGGTTAAGAGCCAGTTTAGCATTTACAAGGTTGTCACAGGTGATAGTACAGCCTGACAAACAGCGCAGTGAATAAAAGGATGTGGTGCCTCTACTGCAGTTCTCTGCCCTAAATGAGGTGCAGAGTCCAATTTTGAAGTTATGGGGTTTGAAGCTTCTCTTGGTCACTCACCTGTCAATACAGAGAAATGGAAGGTAGCAGGATGTAGGGGATGTGCAAGACCTGCCACTGCCAAGTCTGGGCTTGTGAGTGCTGGTCCTGAGTGTGAATGGTAGAGAGTTTGCTTTATTTTAGCTCATAACAGTGTCTTGCTTTCTGCTGCCCATAGCTATTGCATTTTTTTAACGTGGAATTTCGTCTGAAAACATGAAAAGTTTGAACAAACATTGAAATATGAGGCCAGCCTATTATCTTCAGTGCATTCCCCACTATCTCTGTTGTATCTCCACATACGTAATATTGCAGGCTGACTAGACATTTTCTTCCCCCAAGCCCTCAAATCCATCAAACTATGTCCAGACTGCTACAATTCTGAAGTTTTCTGTTATTGCTTGGTTTGTTGGTTTTGGTTGTTTTGTTTTGGTTTTTTTTTTTACTATGAACAAGTCCGTATTCTCAGTAACAAATGCCCTGACACCCAGCCAACACAAGTATAGAGCCCTGGCTACTAGTTATTTACCATTTCTTGTAAACTGTTTTTTGCAGAGTTCTCTCACTAGATTCACAGTTAAGAGAGCAATTGTGTGTTAATCCAGTAAGCAGAAAGGGTGCAGAGAAGCTGCTGCAGCCTTTGAGCAGCAAGGAGCATTCCTGATAGCATCTGTTGTGCAAGGATAAGGACTGGAAATGACAAGGCCAGTCTTGGAACAACGGTATCCGTGTTTCTCTACCCTTGAGGACGAGGGGGGACAAGTGCCTACATGTGTTGGATTTTGTTAGCTGGATCCAGTTGCTGTGTTGAGTTAATGAAGGTCATGCTATTCTGTGGAATGTTGGGAAAGCAGGAGAAGCCGAAACCGAGCTGGCCCATCCCCAGGCAAACTGGTTTTAACCAGGAAAAAGTCAGAGAATGCGAAGAAACTTCTTGTACATCACCTCAGGCGGTTATGTATTCTGTTTCCTAGTTACATTTTTTTTTCCTGGTATCAATTCCAAAACAAACAAATGGAGAGAGAGAGAAGGGAGAAAGAGAAAAGCATTCCTCAAAATAACCCTTTAACATCTTGGGCCAAATTCTCTTCTCCTCAGGCCTGAAGATGCAGCCTGTCTGTGCTGACACTGGTAGGGAGCACCCCAGATCGGTGCTGCAATGGCTGTAAAATGAAACGCTGATCCCTTTTTCTTCATTCAGAAACAGTGTCATAGGACTGTGGCCCATCTTAGGCACTGCAGTAAATAACAGCATAGATGAGTAGGCAGTGCAGGTACAGACCTCCTGACAGACCTTTCTTCTGTCTCACCTTTTCCTTACATTGGGTAAAACAGCACTGGGCAGGAAGGGACCTTGGCACTGTTTAGGATCTGTAGGCACAAGCTTTGATTCTGTTCTAGCAGTAGCTTGGGTATTTAGAAGTAGTTGTTCTGCACTAGTGTTTCCTGTTGGGCTTTCTGGGAGAAATGACATGACCAAAGGCCGCTCCCAGAGTGCTGCAGTTTGCTGCCCTGCCTTGGGAATGCTGAAACCCTGGGCTCCAGGGCTGACTGCACATTTTCACTTCACTGGGGCATTTGCATTGCATGATTGTCATACTGCAATGCTTGAATAAACCTTCTTTTTTTGTCTGTGGGTGAGCACATCCACTTCTACTCCTACTCTGTGTTATTCTAGTCTTTCAGCTAACTTTTGCCTCCAAAAAGTTAGGGAGTTGATCATGCCCCACTTTGGAACTGACCATTTGATCTGCTTGAGAGCAAAAGTAGAAGACATTTCTCAACTTCCCTGCACCGCTGCCCTCTGTGTCATCCTGTTTTGAGCTCCTCTATACAGCTCTTAAAGTGCTATATAAGGTTCTGAAAAGTATCACGTTGCTTGGCTGGGTGCTGGAGGCAGGAGGGCACAGAGTCTCTTTTGCGTGTTCCAGCAGCCAGTGGAAACAAGGGTAAGCCAGCCCGTGTACGTCTTAGCTTTGGCAGGGATGATCAGAGCCATAGCTCAGCAAGAAATCAGCATTCCCTCTGCAAGTGAAAGGTCAGGAATGCAGAAAGCTCGCTGCCTTTTTAAGAAGGTTGAAAGTTTTGAGAGTTTGCCCTCTGTTTTTTTCAGAGAAGAGAACAAATTGGAAGATAACAGTCCTGTTTTCTGGTGTATGTTTGGCTGAGAATGTGTCATCTAATCTGTTTAAGAAATGGTCACATGTAATATTTTGAAAAATTGGTAACCTCTGGGTCAAATCCATTCCATTCAGCCCTGCTGTTTGCTTGATGATTGACCAGTGGCCAATGATGTTTGGTATCCAGCCGACATCCAAGTCCTTTCCTGAATTCTCTTGCCAACAGTTAAAGGTACAGTAGAAACAAAAGCTATCAGCAGATATTTCCTCATTAAAACCTGTGCTGCTGGGCTCATGGCAGACTGATGAGTTCAGGCTGCTGCGATGTTTTTCAATCAAGGACATCCAAACCCAAGCTAAGAAAAGAGCAGAGCTTCACCAGCAGCAGCACATGTGTCTGCATTTATATAAATGTGTGTGTATACCTTTTCTATCCAAAAGCACTGGCACAAATGCCCTGTTATCAGTCTTGCTGTGAGAGTGGGTGGGAAACTATTCAGAGCAGCTTTTTCCCACTGGAAGCCTTTGGTGCCTAGAAATCAAAGCTCTCTGCAGATGTGTGTGTGTCTTAATGAGATCTAAATTGAGAATTCTAAAATCCAGATGGAATTTGTGATGAAAACAGATGCGTGATCAACACCCTTGCCAGCTTCGAAGGCAAAGGCAGCAGCAGCGCCACGGAGAGCTTGGGCTCTGTCAGCCTGAGTAAGTGCTCAAAGTGTCTGGCAGATGCCAAAGGGAGCTAGAGCTTCTTCCTTCCACCTCAATCAAGCTTTGCTTCATCTTCATGACTTTCACAATGTCAGCCTTGATATTTGCTGTTCATGCAATCCCTCTTTAAAGCTGGTGCTCGTCATGTTGTTTATAAAAATTGATTGAATATTAGATATTAGATAAGATTTTGTTCCCTGTCTCTTCAAAGAGATGCTACTTTAGCGGATGTTGTTTCTTTTTTCCAAATTACTATTAATTATTTTGCCTTAAATCAACATCCAGATTCTGTGTGCTTTAATCAATGTATTCTGTTTGCAATGTAAGAAAAAATTACTGTAGTGACACAAAATAATTTCCCTTTGGAATATGGTATCCAGCCATGCTTTTAACATTGGAAATAATGAGTCATGGAATCAACAGCACGTGATGTGGTCTTTGTGAAAGACATCTCAACTGGCATGGGGTCATATTATAAGGCATCAGCCTTAGAAATTTCTTCCCACTCACTCAAACAATTTCTCTTTTGTGCAAACATATGCAAAGTCCTGCCTGCCTTTCTCTTCCTTGCAGCCTGTGTTAAACTTCGGTTGTCACTTGGATTTATGTTCCAAGCTTTTCTTCATCAAATTCATTGAACCCAACAGCAGATAATTTAAAGGCTGTACAGAGATATTTTTTCTGAAGGGCTTATAAAAGAGGCAGACTGCTACTTCTAGCTTGAGCCAAAATATATGGAGTGAAGATTGTGCAAGTTTCTTTGCAAGGAGATGTATCTTGTCCGTGACAGAAAAGGCACTGGCTTTACAAATGGTGGGAGTCCTGTTAGTGCTCTATGTCACCCTGAATTAAGATTTGTTTCTGCTTCCATTGACTTGAGCACATGAACATTAATCTCCAACGTTAATCAATTTATTGTCTCTGAACCCCCATAAGATAAAGAGTTACAATTTCTATTTTGTAGATGAACTGAGTTGCAAAGAGATTTAGATTCCTGTTTAAACATGTGTTTAGGCACCTAAGGATGCAATTAGACGCCAAGTAAGATTTATGAAAATGTCTTAACTGATCTTGAGTGGAAGTTTAGAACGCAGAGAAGTGAAGGATTTATAAATTCAGCAAGGCACTGGAGTATCTATAGGAGCTTTGTGCTGGTCTCACCTGTGTCTGGGAGCAGAGCTAGAGCTAGCTGTGCTGAAGAACAGGATAGGAGGCTTAGCTGTATTACTCTCCAAAATATTATATCATTGTCATGGTATAGTTAAGGATATACAGAGCTTTCAAATGTTTGCCTTTTTTATTTTTTTTTAATTAAAAGCAATATTCATTTAAACAATGCCCATTTCAGAAATTCTTAGATTTAAATTAGTTCAAAGCTTCCTTAGCTCCTGATGCAAAAGACTGACTTGAGACTTGTTTGCATCCTTACAGCCTGCTGGGAATGAACTTGTTGTGGAAACCACTAGGTGGAAATGACAAATAATAAATTTGTTGGAAAAGGCAGTTGTAAGCAGGAACCAGAATGAAATTTGAGTCAAGTTAGATGAAAATATTGGAGGAGAAAATGCTTCAGCAACACTAAAATGGCTTTTGATGTTTGAAATTAGAAAACATTTCCATGTTTGTTTCAAAATCATGTATTTCAGCTCAAAAGGGCCAGCACTTGAAAGGAGGAGGTGACACAACTTCACAATGGTTTTATTTTCTTTTTGCCCAAACAAATGTCTTGAGTCAACTGAAACGATTTTCATAGCAAATGGAACATTTCTGTTTGTTTGACCCATATGATTATTTCTTTGTGTTTGGTAGTCACTGCAAAAAGTCTGTTTTCCTAATTTCTCCTACCAGATCTGAAAGTTGGAGACTGGAATATTCCACCTCCCCGTGTGCGGGGTGCAGCTGCCTGAAATAAATCTCCAAGTTTTAAACATCTCAGCCTCTGCCTCATGGTAGATGCTTTATTCTTACCCTAGAGTGAGAATCCCCTGTTGATGGTATCTTTAAGGAAGCTGCTGATCCCAAAGCCCCAGGCCAGAAACCTGGCAACAGAGTAGTAACAAGGCATTGTTAAATGAGCAAGTCACTTTCTGCAGAGAGTCTTTAGCATATGTGCACGAATAAAGGTGGCTGTGAATGCTTCAGAACTTTTAAAGAAGTCAGTGAACTCACTGTGCATGTGCAAGCAGATAAATGAAGCATGGCATGCGATATATAAAATTATGTGTCTCTCCTGGGAGTACTCACCCTGCCTTCCTGAACCCCTCAGATCAGATTTGGCAGAGGGCTAGTTGAATCTAACACAGCTGTGACTGTAGCCTTCACAACTGGAATTGTGCAGGTACATGCACTTGATGAGAATGTTACAAGGGAAAATTGAATGTAGTCTGCTAGACAGCCAATAAATTTGCTTTATATCTTTATCTTTTCCTTGCTTGGCAATTATTTCAGCAGGTGCTGAACTACTTTCTGCCTGCTGTAAACGAGGGGACTCAAATGACCTACTGCAAATTCTTGATATTTCCTGTACTTATGAGAAGATATAATAATCTGAAGAACTTGTCTATTTAGTCTGGATTAAGATGATTTTTAAATAATGCCTTTTTTTTTTTAAAGTCTAAGATTGGTCATAACCAGTGTTAGGTTGCTTAGTACTATATAACTGAGAAGTGTTCACATTGTCACCAAATAGGTAACAATCTATTTTAAAAATAGTAGGGTGGAGTTGCTGTTCAGGTCGTTCCACATTATTTGTTGTAATTCAGTAGCCAGTTAATGATAGCATATCACTATTAGGTTAGCCCTCCTAGGTTATGGTTTTAGAACCATAAAGCAAGAGTTGCAGGGTTTCAGGGATTGATTACAGAGAGCTTTATTGTTATTTCTTACACTTAAATCTGCTGGGTAGGTTGAAACAGCCAAGTAGGAGATCTGGAATAGCAATGATGTGCAGTTAAACACTGAAAAATCCCTACCTCTTCTACAGAGTAGAGCTATTAAAGTATTGCTTATTGTACATTAGTATTCTGTACTCGTTACCTGCAGAGCTACTACAGGCAGTGGTGTGAGCAGGCTGTACCATTTGTGACTTCATGCTACAGAATTCTCGCTTGCCTGCACAGTTGACCCGATCCTGTATGTCATCAGGGAGGAGATGTTTAACTTGTGACACTGCTAATCCTTTCCTGAAGGCTTTTCGTTCTTCCTGCACGTTGTCCTTTCGTTGCTTTTGTGAGCTGGAACATGCTTGCTCAGCCCGGTGATAAATTCGTGTAATTACCTATGGATGTACCGAGGGCCTGTTGACTTTAACATTAAAGATCAGTGGTTGCTTAAGTATTGCACTGAATCAGGACCCCCAGGCATTTTCACATGGACAGGCTAACTTGGGAATTGGTGCATCCTATTGTAGTCCTCCACCGCCGGGAATGGAGAGCCGGCTGGGGACAGCTGAGAGCTCAGCAGCCAACAGGGTGCTCGTCTCCTCCAGGAAAACCCACAGTCCACACAAGTGGGATACACGGAGACAAAGTGTGAGGTTAGACACAGTTCAGAGTGTGTATTTGGTTAATCTAGTTCTAGAAAGTTGGTCTGTGTGCAGGTGGAAGTTTCACAAAGGCGTGTGTCCCTGCAAGGAATCTGCATCCTGGTACCACTGTGTGCGTAGTGTGTACCTCTGCAGGAGCCCCCTTTGCAGGAGCTCCAGGGGACAGAGTCCTTCCAGGTTCTCATGCAAGGCTAGGGGTGATTTGTAGGTGCTCCTCATAAATATGCTTGTCTCCACATTTTTATTTTGCTGATATAAATGCAGCTAATGAATGTATTGTGGGAGTGCTGTGTTTTACAGGGACCGTTTCAGTACTGTCAAGCCCAAGGAGTCTGTGTTGAGCTTGGTGTGTGGAGGCATCAAGCCTTCAGAGAGGATGATTGCCCTCAGCTGGAATGACTGACATTCCTGGGAATTACACCTTAGTTACAAAAAACCTTGGATCTCCAGTTCATGTATTGTTCCAACCCAGCAGACACATTATATATTCCCTGTAGGGGCTCATTTGTGCTCCCTTCTAGTACAGTTTGCACTCACAGGAGTGCTCTCGGGTTAACAAAAGAGGAGATGTTGCTGTTAGAGCAGTTCCAGCCTGGGCTTCTGCTGAAGCTCTGTGCCATTGTTTTCCTGGGCTGGTGGTGGAGGAGTGGACCTTTGCTTTCTCCATCCCTTCAGAAGCCATCCGTGCTGCTTCCTCAGTGCTTTGATATTCTGCCAGCTGAGGGAGGGAAGAGCCATTTATAAATATTTCTGGTAATACAGTAAGTACTCTCACATGTTTTGCTCACTCATTTTCCGTATCCAGAAATCTATCCGACCAGAATCAGTTCACTCTCTTTTATTAGCAGAAATAGATCCATGACAATTAAAATTGATTTAAAAAAAAAAAAGAAAGAAAAAAAGAAAAGCAGCCAGCAGCAAGCACATCATATTGACTGTGTATATATTCACACTGGCTTCCAAGCCATGGATAATTACCCCTCAGAGATCGTGTGCTATGTACAGTATGATGATGGAATTATGCACTTTAAAGAGCTTTAGTGAGCCTCTTAGGATGCCAATTTCTTTCCCCTTTTCTTCTTTTTTTTCCTTCTTTTCATTGCAGCGAGTAATGATTTTTAAATGCACATGACCTGTCCTCAAAACCAAAGTTGTGTCAGTGATGTTTTGTCTCTGGGTCTGGCTTTCCTTGAACTGATGCAGTAGGAGTGTACCCATGAGATGAAGTTGCATGGTCAGGGGATCTCTTGGGATTGCTGATCCTCATTAGTGAAGGGAAAGGCAAGTGGAACTTGGAAGTTACTCGTTCTGTTTGGCAGCAGGTACCCAAATTGCACTTCCTGCAAGGAAAGAGGGCTTGAAAGAGGCTGTGGGTACAAATCCATAGGAAAGCAGGCTTTGTTCTTTTGGCTGATTGTGGATCACCTAACCTGAACACTAAGAACCAAGGGGTAGTGGCTTCTCTGACCTCTTTGTCAGAGCCAGTTCAACTGTTTTGATTTGCAGTTTCACACACACAAAATTAAAATATTGTCTATACATTTCAGCCTAGCTTGTTTTTGGCAAAGTGATAAGCAAGTAAAAAACAGGGCCTCATCGTAGGAAGTGTCAAGCCATCTTAATTTTAGGCAGAAATACCAGCTCCTCCTAGAGGAAAAGAGCCAGTCCGTAAATAGCTCCCAACAGATCCTTTACCCAAGCAGACAAAAGGGTGTGACGTGCAGGAATTGCTGCTAATGCCAGATTTCATCTTTCCACTGGTAATGTGTCACCTGGGTTTGAATTTGTCTAAGGTGTGACTTGGTGTTCAGGCAGGATTGTTCATTGATACTCAGTGAGCAGCTCCCCAGATCCTTAGCAGCTCTTGGGAGAACATCTCCAAAGGCACTGCCAAAGGAGTTTAAAGGGGAGGTACCTGCTGAAACACAGCCGTGGGGACTGAGGTTGCAGGGCTGCTGGACTCCTTGTTCTGGGGCTGTGGCTGCATTTACAGATTTTTATCTTTTGTTGACATCTTTAATAAATGTTTGGTAACAGCAAGTGGTGCTGCATCCTGTTCCACCAGCCTGGACCAGCGGGCTCTGGTGCTAAAGGAAGGGCTCCCAAACACAACTTGTTGCCCAAGAAGTGTCTTTTTAACTGGGACTAGAGCAGCTGTGAGGTCCCCACATCTGCCCCGCTCCTGTCCAAGGATGAATGAAGGTGGGCCTGGAAGTTCTCCCAGGAGCAGGTTGGTGTGTACAACCAGCCCTCTCCTGCCATCCTGCCTTCCTCAGCGCCCTGTGTCCCAGGAGGTGCAGTGTCCCAGGAGGTGCAGTGTCCCAGGAGGTGCAGTGTCCCTGCTGTCCCCCTAACCTGGGCTGCAGAAGCAAGAACTCATTCTGCCATCCACCAGAGCCTGTGTGCATGGCTCTGTGGGGTGGCTGGACTCGTGGTTCCCTGGAGCAGCTGAGTTTATGGGACATGTTTGGGAAAAGCCTGAGGTAGTATCAGATGCTTTAGTGTATGCAGCTTTTGTGTCTCTGATTTCCTGACTGCTCTGGGTAGCGATGAGTGGTGCTCAAAGCCACTGGCAGCACCTTTCTGTGTGGTCAGTGATGGCCTGAGCTCCTCAGCAGCCTGAGCTGCTCCAGCTCAGCCTTCAGTCCTGCAGCCTCTGCTCTGTCTGGGGGATCTGCTCAGGGCTCCTGGGTGCTCTGGGGAAAATGTGGTGGGGGCTTTTTGTGCTTCAGTGGGCAATAGGAGAAAATGTGCGTGTTTGTGTCCCTATTGTTATTGTTTTAATCTAACTTGGGGAATCATTCCTTACTCATTAAAGATACAAATTTTGGGGGCCTAATTATGTGTTTTACTTGCCAACTATCTCCAGTCCCTTTCTTCCATGATCCCACCACCCTCTTCCCTTCTCATTTCCTTTAAATATGTGTAGATGATGAATAGCAAATCTTCTCATAGAATTCTTCAGGAATATTTAGTGGAGGGTTTTGCTTTTGTTTGCTTTTCTGATGACTTGGAGATGGCATGGTGAGAAAAGAAACATGTGAGCTAAACCTGTTGGTTTGAACATTGTGTCAGAAAATATCCATAAATTGCAAGTTACTACACAGATGTATAGATTTAATGAGACTGTGTAATGCCATTTATTTATGCTAAAGAATCTGACACATACGGTACTGAAAAAAGTTAATACTCTAAGAGTTATTTTATATTTTTCCATTGCCATCTGTCACTGCCTACATAATAATGATACAGGTGAAAGCCTATCACTGCTTTAAAAAAAATCAGAATGAATAGTCATTTAAATGTCTTGCTGCTTTAATAGCTGGTGTGTTTTAAGCTGTGGGAGGGAGGCAACAGAGATACCCTCCCCTCATTTTTAGTGTATTAAAATTTGGGTTTAAACAGATTCGGATTCTTGAAGTGACTTATGAAAATAGAAAATGCCTATAAACTCTACTGTCCTTTACATTTGGAAAAGTTAAGGGACTAAACCAGATGCTGCCATCCTTGTAACATACCATAAGTGACTCTTGGAGTAGCCGTTTCATGTGCATATTGAGATGTGGGTGAATTTTTGTGCTCTAAGTTCTGCCTTAATGGGCTGAACTCAGTACTGCTGGGGTCTCTGAACTGTGAGCAGATATTTCCAGATCCCTAAGTCCTTGTCCTCTTGTGCCATCTCAAATAATTAAAAAAAAATTAAACCAAGAAAGGGCATAGAATTTTTTTTTTTTAGCTGCCTCAAGTAAAAATGCATGTTTCAAAGCAGCACCATGCTGACAGAAATCAGGATTTACAAAGACACTGGCTTTTAAGAGTTCTTCAGCACTGTGTAGTTACAGTGTGGTTAGGCAAAGCTGCTTTCCCTTTTATTTCTTTTAGTCTGGCAGGAGTCCAGCCCAGCAGTGGCTGAGAGGTGCACGGGGAGAGGTCCCTGTGCTCAGGGGTTTGCAATGACCCAGGGCTGCAAATGGACCTGGGGACCTGCCCATTGCTTTGCAGCAGCCACCTGCCTCCCAGGGTGCAGACAAGGCTTTGGCTCAAAAAAATAAATAGAACAGGTTTTGTTGTTCGTCTGCTTTTTACAATAGAGTGACAAAGACAGAAAATATTTTTGTGGCAGGTGCTTATCCTATAATTTTCCATGGGTTGATGAGTTGGGGAGGTGCCTTATTTAGAGGAGGAGGACATGGCTAGGTCAGGTTGCATTAAGATGATTTAGAGTTTATATAATGAGAAATAAAGAAAACTTTTCTTGAAAGCTGTGAACGATGATGTGTAACTTGGTAATGAAAGCCTTTCACTGATTTAAGATAATGTCTTTAGTGGTAAAAATGCCAGAAAATAAAGCAAAGTCCAGACCCAGAGAAGTGATTCCCCTGGCTTCAAATAATTTCTTCAGGTGTATTTTCAAATATAGTGCAGATCTGCAATGGAAAGTTCCTTATAAATGAAATAATCATTACTGTTATAATTACTACCCTTTCCGTATGCTGGAAAGCATTTTAGGAAGTCCTGCACTTTACAAGAGACAACAATGAGTGAGCAATAAGGTTTGGTCTCTTCAAATGGATGTTATCAATCACTTTATTTTTGTTTATAAGGGATGGTCCATATATAGCTGTAGTTTGTCAGCATTTTCTATTACAAACTTCTAGTTTTTGTACTGTATAGAGCCTCTTAGCAAATTCACTTGGGGTGAATGTTGTGTCACTCCTCAATGAGTGTTTCTTCTGCTCACTCTGAACTGGTGTTTTAAAGGTGTTCATGGTTTAATGTTTTGGTAGGCAGCATGTTTCACTATAGGACTGAGTCTTTATTTTTCCTGCTCTCTCTGCTTTTCTGTGTGCATCAGAAATAGCTCTACTGAAGTAAAGAAGAGCTGTGGTAGGAGAGGAGACTGACAGGATGCAATGTACACATTGCAGACAGTAAGAGACTCACTTTAGGTCAGCAGGGGAAAGGCAGTGGGAGACCACCCACAGCAGCAAACCTGCCTCCTGCACTGCACAGCCTCTTTGACAAGGAACTTCACAATGGAAGGGGCCCTGGAGAGCACCTGCTGAGCACCACCCCCCCCAGCATCACCTGCCCCTCAGAAACAAGTGGGAAATCATTCACACAAAGGCAGAAAGTCCCAATGGCTGCAGCATGCAGGGGAACACAAGGACTGGGCAGCTCTTGTGTAAAGACAGAGTTTGCCAGATGACATGAAAACCATGTCTTGTACAACAGCAAAAGGAGAGGAGAAAGAAAAAATCCTGCTGCCTCTCACCCTATCAATACAGGGGAAAAAAAAGGCAGAACAAATAAAGATATATCCAACAATTGCTCCTAGTTTGACCTTAGGGAAAAATCCATGAGTTCAGGACTATCATCTAAGTTAGCTTGAGGGGACAGCAAAGGAGCAGAGTCCTGCTGCGTTCACTCATCTTCCATAGGCATCAGATTCTGGCCCTGCAAAAGGCTAGGGAGAATGGGAAAGGGAAACTCCTCCTTGCACCTGTAGGGAATTGGCAGAAACCTTGTGTTATGTTAAGCACAATATTTGTTGCACTATATTACTTTGTAAGTACAGGCACAAAGGGAGGGGGAGGCTGGGTCATCAAGAGTATTTTTCCTACCCTGGGATATGAATACGCGACTCTGGCTTGTGTAAGTGCTGCTTGCGTAGATGCATTTGTGGGTGAAATTTGGCCTGAGGTCTTTCTGGAGAGGAATCTTGTGACACTGAGCAATCATATATATTCAATTAGGAGTTCATACTCTTGCCAGATGGAGGTATGCAGCATGGGTGACTTGTGGTGAGCAAACAGTCATGCCTGAAGGCTGGGCATCTGGGCCAGATTCTGGGCTAGGTACTGCCTTGCTTACTTACACCAAGGAACTCCTTACCCAATGTCCCAGCCTTTGGACTTCAGCAGGAATCTCAATGAATGGGACCTTGTGGGAGACTGGAAGGATTTCTGGCATGTGTGTCATTGAAACCATCAAAGCTGGGCCCCATGATAGAGAGCTCTTAATGCTGCTCTTTCTGGGATGCTGTTTGCTTAAATCAGAGCCCCTTCCAATAGTAACTGTGTTCTTTTCAGCTTCATATTTGTATAAGCTTGTACGGCCATTTGAGCATAAAAGTTGTTTCACACATTTTAGTGCTGCAGTCTTCATTCCTTGTGTCTGGCCCTGGAGAGCTGGGCTGGGAGAAGCCACCTCGTGATTTAGAGCCATTGCTGTTGAAAGTGTGTGGTGACATCTGGGGTGCAGCTCCACGTGTTGTGGTGGCACAGCATGCCTGCTCAGGAGCCTGATCCGGCTGAAAAGGGTGCATTTTTCTCAGGAAGATCAGTTTTCAACCAGACTGATGTAGCACCCCATTCCATGCTCACTGGTGCCAGTATAAAAGATGGAAGGGGTGGGGATTGAGGGAGGATGGCAACCACAGTTTGTGTCAGCTAAAACCTGACTGAAGCTTGGCTTAGCTATGCAATGGCATCCTAATTTAAACTAAACTTGGGTGCAACAGACCTGTTAGTCTACACTTACTGCACACACCACCTCCAGAAGAGATGAAATAAGTCTTCTGTTGCATTTAGTGAGAGTTTAAATTGACTTCAGAGGTAGCAGGCTTAAACTGAGATTCTTCAAAGTGAAAACTAAAAATTTCTAAGGATCCCTAAATAAGCCGATGAGTTCTCACTGAATTTCTGGCGCATTAACCACCTCCTCGTGGGCTTGAAGAATCCCGTTTGTGGCATGCAGGAAAGGACTCGGCACTAAGTCTCTAAAACACTCCTGTCTCTTTCTTATTAGTTGTGAACTATTTGCTTTGATTTAACTGTTGGGAATGAACACAACCCTGTGGAGGTCACTCATGACAAGATGGGATCACCATCTATGATTCATCCTGGCTTGGTGGCCAAAAGCTAAATCTTTGGACCTTGCAAGAAACAAATTTGACTTCTAGCGCTGGGAACAACGTCCATGATCGGACATTTTGGTACTTGAGTCAAGAAGAGAGTTGAGTAATTTCCCTCTTTTGCAGGTGACATTCACCCTCATTTGTTCGATCCAGATTCAGCTTCGCTTCTCTCTAAGCCTCCAGAAGGCTTCAATCTACTGTGAAAGCAAAACTGGCTCCTTTGAAATCCACCTTTCTAACCCTGGGCTGAAACAACTTTCATTTCAGTGTTGGTAGGACAGCATTGACTACCACAGGTGCCATTGAAGAGATGCCTTCCCTTCTCCTGAGCGGCAGATGTGCTGCCTTGAGCAGATCTCACCCTGCTTATTCCTCAGCATCACAGCTTTGGAGTGATACCTGCTACTCAGGAGGAGGGGAGACCTGCTCCTTTCTCAGGAACTAAACAGTATTTGTTTAAAAATAAAGAAGTTAAAAACTGATCGCTTTTTAATGTCAACCTGTTAAATGAGTGCTTTGTGGCTGTGAGATGACAACAGAGCCGATTCTGTGCCCTGTTCTGCCGCTGCTTGGCTGGAATTCTCACCCCTTGTGTGTATGCCTTTTTAAAAAGGGGAGACTTGCTGGTGGCTCCCTTGGCTCCTTCCCTTGTTTACACATTTAATAGCTCACAATTAAGCTGAAATGAACCTGAAAAGTGTAGTTAACTAAGACGCAAATTCTATCAGCAACAAGAAACTCAAAGATTAAGTTTTCTTTCACCCAAGACTATTTTGTACTATTTTAGGAGGTAAGTATGTTTGAACATGCATTAAAGTCTCACTACACTTCTGGAGTGATGTAAACACCCTCTTTAAGGACTCATTTTGTTACCAGAGTGCTCTTAGACTGAACAAGAGCCAGGGATCATTGTTTCCAGCTTCTGGCATTCCTTACCTTGAACTTTCAAAATCCATCAAGACAGAAGGGTTTTCCCCCTCCTCCTTTAATTTTCATCTTACAAAACACTCATCGGTTTGCCATTCCAGTTTTTAAAATTAACAGTATTACATTCACCCTTGCTGAGTGCTTTTGATAGTGTAGAAACAGGGAGTTTAATAGCATAGGGACACACCAACTCTAGGGCTTCTGGTGTGTAAGAATTCAGTTCAAAACCTGTTAGAAACTGGGTCATTTTCTATTTGTCTGTAGCTGCCAATTAGCAATGTCATTAATCCACTGCCTAGGAAAGGTGCAAGATTAAAATAGATGGTGTCACTGACCACTGACAGGACAAGGCTGTGCTGTAGCTGCCTGTCATTGTGCTGCTGTAGTTACAGCTCAGCCTCACTTTCCAGAGGGAAATACTAATTTCATAATCTCTTTACATCTGAGTTAAAGACAGACATATTATCTGGGCTTTGAATGCTGCTTTTTGTTGTATTCTGGACAGGGAACCTGGAGCAGATCTGGGATTTCTGGTGCCCCACCTGGCACCCACTCTCTGGCCATGTTGTGTCTGTGAATGTCCTTCACTGTGTTCACCCACGGAGCCATCCAAGGCTCCTCAGGGCTGGCAGGTTTGAATTTTGCCTCCTCAAGGATGAATATCTGAGGCTGGGCCAAGGCTTTGTTTCCTGCTGGTGAGAGGAAGGGCGATGGGGGAAGAGGCGTGGGAGGCCTTGAGGGGTCTGGCTTGACTTGCTGCTGCTCTGGGGGCAGCAGGAAGGGGCTGGTGGTGCCTGGCTGCTGCCAGGAAAGGCCAACCTCCAGCTGGAGACCACAAACCCTCGGTGACAGTGGCCAGCCTGGCTTTCCAAGGCCACAGATAAAATAAGCATTGACCTAGGACAGCAGACAGTGGAGGAGACAGAGGGATACAGCCCTGCTGCCTTCTCCCTGGTGTGTTGGACAGGAGGAATTCTGTTTCTTAGTGGGAATTGCACTCTTGTTTCTTGCTTAAGAAGATGTCCACTGCTTTAATTTATGTTCCACCTGGGGATCAAATCTCTCAGAAGGATTTTTTTTTTCCCCCCCAGATCTCACTTTTGAGGGAAAAATTTTCATGCCAGAGGATGAAATACCAGGAATTTATTTTTAGGTGGACCTTCCAACTTCTGGTTTGTAGCCATGCTAATTTGTGGGTGAAGGAAGTATTTTTGTACTGAAAAGTTCCCAAGAAACTGTTTAGCTGGGAATTGGAGTTTAATTGGCACTTATGAGACATTAACAATAATTGTATTCAATTTGGCCACTCAGGATAAAGTGTGATTCAGGATCAGCTGATTTGTGTGCTGAACAAAGCAAAAAAAAATAAAAATGAACAACCCACCAAACCCCCAAAAATAAAGAAAAATGAAAAAGAAAGCAACATTAATGTGGGGACTGGCGAATATGTGCCATTAGCTTTGTATTCCCAGGTAGAAGCTTTTGTGCTGCTTGTCTTATGTTTTTCCCCACACGGTGTCTGGAAAAAGTACAAGGAACGTCTACTAACTGGAGGGAAATGGGTTGACTTCAAGTTCATGCTCTTGCAGTGAGCTGGATTACAGTTTTATCCCTACCATCTCTTTTGCTGCCTTTTTTTTTTTTTTAGGAATGTCCCAAAAACTTTAAAAAACCCCAAAAACCACAATTATTTATGCTTTTATCAAGCATGTGAACAAGAAAGGAAAGGGAACAGAGGGTGAAATTTGATGTGGAGCCTTGTGTATGATGCAGGATAGCCATCAACATCCCTTGAACACTTATTTTTCCTATACAGGAGAGTTCATTGTGCTCCCTCAGTGCTGTAGGTGAAAACAAAGACAGTGCCATTACTAAATGATTGCAGCTTCCGAGGCTGGCTGAGAACAGAGAAAACAAATTATATGCAATTGAAGTGCCTGTTTGTATGCAAGCTAACACAGGCTAATATATATCCACCTGTATGATGTAAGGCACAGGAGACAACCTGATTAGCAAAGCCCTTGCAAGGAGCCGAGGAGATCCCTGCTCCCCTCCTTGGAGACCTGTGGCTGGTCCCAGCTGGAGGAAACATTTCCACAGCTGCCAGAGGGTTTCTGAAAATGGCACTGGCAGTGCTCCGTGTGCATGAAGGTGAGGGAAGGAGGGAGAGCAACCAGCCTGCACAGCTCATAGGATAGTGGGATGTTTTGAAGGATGCAGCGTGAATTCCTTGGGCTTTGTGAGCTCTGTGTGTGTGTGGAGGTTGTGCTCCAGCAAACGGCTCGCACCACTTGGTCTTGCTCCTTCTCCTGGTACATGAAAGCATCATTCAGCAGAAAGAAGCTAGGGGAAGGAAGATAAAGTAAGTGGTCTTCCCGTTTGTAAGCTCTCTCAGCCTTGAGTGCTGAGCAGGCAGAGCTGCACAGTTGTGAATGGGAAGTCGTGGTGCTCAGCACTAACAGCACTCAAGTGTTTATTATTCCAAATCAGAGAAACAGACAAAAATTTATATACATGAGAAGACACATAAGATTCAAGACTTTCTCTTGTGAGTACATATAAATATGCACAGTTGGGATGTGGCTTTTGGATATTTTGTGGAGTACTGTGCTAGGACAGTGTGCAGGCTCGTGGCAGTAACCTGGGGTTTTAGATGAAGAGCACAGGGCACTGTTTCTGGCTCTGCTGTGGCTACTTGTGTGGCTGAGTGTATTAAATCCTGCTCCTAAAGCCAGCGAACCGTTTCTTTGGGCTTCATTCTCAGACTTGCTGAATACCCCGAAAGGCTGCTATTGTTAGAGGGAACTGCCATTCCTTTGCTCTGAAAGTGGGCTGTCCATAAATCACCAGTGTGTGCTTTCCATGGGGAGGTGGGTCTGGCACCTCAGCTCTCTCCCTGACAGCCCACGGAGCTGCCAGAGCTCCTGCTCTTCCTCCTTTCTGCTCAGCCCCTCCACAAGGGTAGATCCTCTCGCTCAGAAGGCTGTTGGCTGTGCCACTTGGGCTCAGCACCAGGGAAGGATGGCTTCCATGGATTGTCTTGCTGTCCTGGTGGGGCCAGTCCCCTCCTGCTCCCCATGCAAACTGCCTCCTCTTCTACCCAGGGCACTGCCTGGGGCCACATCCTAGCTGACCTTTAAGTCTGAGCTGGTTTGTACTCTTTTAAGAACAATAAATGCTCCTCTGTGGCAACAAAAATATTAATTCATTTCTGTAAGTGATGCACTCAAATATTTTGTAGTTACCATTTGGATGGGGGTGCCTGTGCTGATACTGCTCTGCTGTGGTCTGATGCAGCAGTGTCCTTGCTCTGGATGGGCTTTGCCATAATAGTTGCTTTCTTTTTGTTTCTTAGCTCCCATTAGTGCCTTGATGAATAGTGAAAGATGTTTCGACAGTTTTATGATTAAAAAGGAACATCTTACTTGGTCTCTGGTTGCTGTACACTGTTCATTATGCTTTCCCTGGTAGTAACAGCAGTGATTTAAAGTTGCAGCATCAACATCAGTCTCTGAACCTTTTGTTTTCTGGAAAGGGGAAGAAAGAAAGATGAAGGAGGAACTCTAAATAGTAGCATTTTTTCTTCTGATATTTCCAGGCCAGCTGTTTGAAAGTGTGATGCCTGACAGTGTTTAGTTATAATTGTCATTGGGCTCCTGGATGGGGACCCCTTGGAAGTTGCCAAGGAGTCAGAGTTTGGTGACACCAGGCAGGCCCAGGGCACAGATCTGTGCTCCAGGTCTGCTGCTGTCACCAGCACTCGTGCCAATGGCCTTAGTACGCAGGTCAAAGACTGCTTAGATATGAAGGCTGAATCACCTCCTTGTTAAACCCCTCAGCAGGATCAAGGCTTAGGGAAGCAGACACGTGGGCTTGCCTTCTGGCTGACACTGTGGATGGAGGCTCTGGCTCTGGGATGGGCCTTTCAGCAGGTTCAACCAATTCTTGGGGCATTGAAATGGGGGCATTTGGTGATTACAACACCCCTGCACTGACACCCCTGTGTGAAAAAGCCCGGCCCATTTGTTTCCTTTAAAGGCTTACTGATCCCACAAGCTCTCAATGGTTAGAGGTGGTTTATCCTGTCACCTGAGGATCACAGAAATCAGCAGTGAGCCCGCCAGTCTCACCAGGCAGATGTGAAAGGTGCCTTCAACTGCATGTATTTTGCTTGCAAATATAAATAATCCAGCAGTGTAGGTCTTGCTGCAGCCCTGTTTGCCTTGGCAGTGTCCCATGGATGTGAATCAGAAGGTGGGAGCAAAAAAGCACTGGAGGCTCATCCAGAGACTGGTCTCCCCTCCATCAGGGAACCTGTCCATGCAGGCAGGGTGATTTGGAGATTACTGGCACAGCCCACAAGCCTGGCTTCACTAGATCTTTGCATGTGGAACAATCCCACTTTGTTTCCTTGTGCTGTGCCTTTGGGAACCTTGCCTCTCGGGGCACTGGGCAGGGTTAGGGTTGCCTGGAAGAACAACTCTGGTGTTGGCTTTGGCTCTTTGAGAAGAAGACAACTCTCGTGGTTCAAGTGGAGAAACAGGAGGTCAGTTCTTAATCCTGCTGCATCTCTGCAATTTTTGACAGCTGTCTCGGTCACACTGTACCTGAGTTCTTAAGCTTAGATAGAAATTAGGAATTGAAAAAAAAAACGAAACAAAACAAAGACTTAAAGAAATAAGCAGTTGTAACTTGTGATGCCATCACCACCGTGAGACTCTCATGATGATTTGAGCTTCAAGGCTGTGATTTAATATTGATAACAGTAAAAAGTTTATCATGATATTAGTAGTTGGGAACTTGGAAAATACATGCATTAAACTTAATTTTCTTTTTCTTTTTCATTTCAGCAAATTCAGTAAAGCTAGAAATGCAAAGTGATGAGGAATTTGACAGGAAGCCCCTGATTCATGAAGATATTATCAGAGCTCATGATGGAGGAAGCAGCCTGGAAGATCCCTTCATTGGGAGTAACGAGATGGTGGATAACAGAAAGATCCAGGAGCTATCAAGCGAGGGAGGAATCCGGCTTCCGAATGGTAAACTGAAATGTGACGTCTGTGGCATGGTTTGCATTGGGCCCAATGTGCTAATGGTACATAAAAGGAGCCACACTGGTAAGCAGCTGAAAGAAAATCTGTGGCGATGTTGATGTTACCTGACAACTCTTCTCTCTTCCCTTTTCATTCTTGGGGTAGCAGGAAGCTGGGGAGGGGGAAAACGGCTTCACTGCTTTTGTTTCTCTTCCTGCTTTCCAAATTCTGGTGATGCTCTCTTGCTGGCAAGCATGATACTTCCTTTACTTTGATTTCCAGCCTTTTGTTCTTAAAAACAGCACTGAAGTCTGGAAATTGCTTTTCTTACTATTCTTGACTGGAGCAAGATGGTGGGAGTCATTCTCTGGCCTGGGGGCAGCTGGGTCATGTTGTTCATGTGTGTGCAGTGCAAAGCTTTTGAGCCTTTAAGAGGAGTCTTAGACGTTCTTCCATTGGAGGTGCTCACAGGTGGACAAGACCAGCAGCTTCCTGGGGATCTCACACTTCTTTTGGAAGTGGCTGGGCCTGGGATGAGCAAACTCTTGAGGGGACACTCATTACCCAGCAGTCCTAATGCCAGGGTGGGCTTGCTGCTCACTGTGTGAGCACACTCAGCTGAACCACCCACCTGCCTCCCCCACACCACCTCAATACCATTCTGGAGGCAGCTTTCAGTGCTTGGTCTCTCCCAGCACTTGTATTTTTATTACCATTTGGAGTCCCAAACAGCTTATCAGTCTTGTGGGTTTGAGAATTTAAGAGGCAAAGAGAACCCCTGTAATATGCTGATTGGGCAGGTCTTTGTGGTTTGAAAAATGAGGCCTTGAGCTTAAACTGGGGTATTTCAGGGGACTTACGGTAAAATGCTGTGCCCAGGAAGCTGGTACTCACTCCCCTGTGCTTCCCACTCCTCAGCTGGGAGCAATAGTCACCTCCAGTAGAAGTACAGGTGGTGGCAGAAGATGATGTTCTCTGGTCTTGCAGCGGTGTACCTTTGATTCAAAAAAGCACTTAAGCTTGTGCTTAACTTTTATGAGATTTAAACACATGTAAGTCACCTGAAGGGCTTCAAGATACGCTTAACTTTGGATACACACTTAAATCTTATTAAGGTTAAGCACAGGTTTTTGTGGTGGAGCCTGAGCAGGTGTTTGTTCTTTGTATTTTTTAGATATTTTGCTTTTCATCTTTGCTATTATTTAATGGGGTGAGAGACTCACACTGGCTGACATCTGTGAGGATATAAAAAGAAAGGTGGAGTTTTAGAGTAGAGTAAGAAAGACTGTGTAATCCCTTTGTAAACCTGGTAGTTTGCAGTCTAGTAGTGTGCTCTTGATGGGCAAGAAATCAATAGAATTTCTGTACAGAGGAATAATAAATATGTATTACATAGTTAATCTCCTGTATATGAGTTGTATTGATAAAAACTTGACCTAAGTGTGTAATGCAAAGTATGGCAGTATCATTTATGATCCACTCATGATTTTAGACAGGAATTACGAGAGGAGAAAAGCATTAGCTGGAAAATCAAAATCTTGATTAACAATTTGATGTGCTTTACTAGAAGAGGGAAAAAGAAACAAGAATGTACCAGACTGAGTCTCCAGCTTTAAACCTCCCGAAAAGTTTTCACTGGTGCTTGCATGTATCTGAGCATATGTATTGTAGGTGCATCAGAGTCCATGTATTTGAACTCGAGCAGCTAAACTAGCTGTGCTAAATTTATATTTAGGTACTTAATTAAATGGTCTGCATTTCTGAGATACCGAATAGCTGGTGCATCTTTTAAATACAGGCAAGCTGCCTTTTTCATGTTAAAGAAGATGTGTAAATTCAAAGGGAAAGAAAAAATCTCCTCTGCGTGCGGGTGAGATGGCCATCTGCGGGTGCATGGGCAGCAATTGCATAACTGGTAGCTTTTTCCTTGGGGCTACTGCTGCTTCCTCAGAGAGCTCTGACTTTTCCCATCAGAGCAGAGGAGCTGGGATGTGCTGTTCTATACAGATGATTTCAAGCATATAGAAATGGCATTTCTTTTAATGTGCAGCTCGGTGCTCTGTTCTCGGTAAACCAGTTGGCAAATTTTGCAGAGGATTTTTTTTTTTCCCTCCACTTTGTTTGTTTGTTTTTTAATACATGCTGCTACTTGGCTGTCCACAACAGAAGGAGAAGTTTGCTTGGATTTCCACATCCTGGATTTTAAGGCGTATTTTTAACATACTGGTATCTATCTTGTAAAGTGCAGTATTTTAAAGTATATTGCCACTTCCTCAGCAGCGGGGCGTGATGGGCTGGCCCCAGCTCTGGAATGAGCCCTGACCTGTGGGTAGTCTGGTTTTGCAGCCCAAGGGAGAATGGTGGAGAGAAGGGAGGTTGTCCCTAGTGAGTGGAAACAGATGACATTCTTTATAGCTAATCCAACTGGCATGTACATCCCTACCTCTCAAAGACAATTTAAGTATGTTTTGGGAGCTGAATCCTGCTTTGCTCTCCTCTTTAACTGCACACAACCAAAGCATGATCTGGCCAGTTGTTTGCATTGGCAAAAACTGAAGTGCTTTTCCCTTCCCCGAAAACCTGTCAGCATTTTATGTAAATCACCCAAAATGCTGTGGTCCATAGCAGAGGCTGTAATTTGTGTGTGTGCTGGGATGAGTGCAGCTTTCCTTGCACTGGGGATCAAGGCTTGGCAAGAAGCTGTGCTGTGGGCTCTGGCTGTGCTGTGCACAGAGAGGGGCATTTATCCAGCTATTATTCTTCTGTTCCTGAAGAGCAGTTGTCTTCCCTGCTACATTATGGTAGTTCAGTCAAATGGATACAGAGATGGGGAAAATAATCTGTTGTGGATAAGGCCAGAGTAGGTGAGCTCAGTGTCCCATCTCTGATCCTGGTGTGCAGTCACCCCTTCCTGTGATAGATCAAGCTGGGGATTGTCCATTCATCCCTCAGATCATGGTCCAAGTGATGCTCTGGTCTGCAGCCCTTCCATCACAGGGCCTGTGGCACTGCTGATTGTGCCAAACACTGTGTTTCTCTGAAAAACTGCTAATTGAGGTGAAGTGTTTTTGTAATCTGCTGGGCACCAGGAGAAGGGCTTTCTATTTATTTGTCATTGCTGACAGAAAATAAATAAAATGCTTGGTGTGGGAATTAAGCATGATGCAATGCCTGCCTTAGTGAGCAGGGTAACCCCCTCCCTCATGTGCCACATCCTTGTGTCAGAAAAATAGGATGGACTGGATTTATTTTCCTCTTATCCCATACTGTGTTCTTTTGGTCCAAATTTCATACTCCACAGAACATTCCTCAAGTTGCAGGATCTCAATCAGTTTTTTGTTACTACAGGAGATGACTTGGTCATAGAATATTGTCATTGGATACTCCAGAGATTTGTGCTTAGAGATGTAGAGGGAAGGGGGGAAGGAGAAGAGGCAAATAATCTGGGTTTTCTGAGATCATAAGAAGGAACATCAGTGATTTCTCATCTCTTTGTGCTTTCTGCTGTGGGCCTGAATTAAAATTCCCTTGCTTCTTGTTTCTGGTAAAACAGGAAACGTATTTTGGTATAGCCATGCTGATACTTCTGTGCTCTGCGAGGTCCGTGTGTTGTTCACCCTTTGGCTGTGGATTGTGACTTCTTAAAATATTTTTTTTCTCTGCTGTAACACCCAATCCTTTATCTAGTTCACTGCTAGATTTTGTAATGCTTTTTATTTCTAAGGGAAGGCTGGCATCATAGAATCATGGAATGGTTAGGGTGGGAAGGGACCTTAAACGTCATCCCATTCCACCCTCTGCCATGGCCAGGGACACCTTCCATGAGCCCAGGTTGCTCCAAGTCCAAACTGGCCTTGGACACCTCTGGGGATTAGGCTTCCACAACTTCTCATCTTCATTGTTTTATAAAAGGCAGTTTTATATTATTAAGTATTAAATGCTTTCTCTGTGTGGATGCAGCAGCAGCACAGCAGCACAGTGGCAAAGCACAGCCTGGGCAGAGGCAGTGGGGATGCCAGCCTTGCCCCACTCTTACTTTGGGCTGGTATGTTACTTTTAGGCTTATTTTGGGGTGTTAACTGCAGGATGGTCTCAGATCTTTGCTTGGACTCCACAAGCATTTCAATTCCATGAGTCAGTGAAATGAGTTATGTGCCCATGAGGCAGATGTTCAGCCTCTGCTTTAGCACCCATAGTGTTACAACTAAACATATGCAACCCTGGAACTCTGAATGCAATTTAACTTTTTTCCCCATGCAGGGTTCAAGTTTTTAGGACAGAAGTAATAAATGACAAAAAAACAGTTGTGTTGTTTCATATAAAAGACTTGTATGCCTAAGCAGCTAACCAGGAGCAAATTTAAATAAATGGTCATATAAACACATTTTGATGAACTCCACTGGACTGCCTCTCTCATTTTGGTGACAGAAAGGGGATTTTTGGTTTAATTTCTAATTTGTAACCTAGTGCAGCTTCTGCATTGTCTCTTGCAATGTTAATAGATTTGGCGCTGTATCAAAACTTTTAGGGCTAAATTTCTGGAAGTCCAGTCTTCTACTTAGGTTCTGAAGTCTAACTTCCTGAAAAGTCATCTCTTTTCCTACTTAAGCATAAGGAAAGAGAGCTGAGATTTTTGAAATTGCTCTGGACAGAAGGATGTGTTTTACTTGCAGTACTCAATAACCAAACTCTTCTGATAGTTTTCCAAGTTCACTTAAAAGATTTTTCTGTCCTAAGAATGCAGTCATAAATTTGTACAGAGGACAATTGGAAATCACCCAGGATTTCCCAGGAATTTTTCATGAGAGATTTGTCACTACTGTTTTATAACAAATTTCCCTGTCTGGAAGCAGGTTTTTTCCAACAAAAAGCCCTACTAAAATCACTGATTTCATGTGATGTTCAGGCCGTTGAGTGAATCAGATGGAACAGTAAGGAGGCATGCAGACAAGTTATAGTCCCTGGAATAACAAACAGAGAAATGGAGCAAGGTCTGCTGCTCTGTGTCTCGGTGTCTCGCTTGGGTAAATGCAGGTTGGAGCTGTCACTGTGTTGGGAATACTGCTGATAATTCCCTTGTGTTCCTGGGGCAGAGCAGAATCACAGCAGCTGCAGCATCTGATGAATTGGGAGAAATGTTTCATTTTAACAAAATGAATATTAACAAAAAGCCTATTGTGGAAGGGTGAAAATCGGTATTATTAGTAAGAGCAAATACTTTCTGATGGCAGCATGGGCACAGTAATTTTGTGTTAAGAGGCTGGAAAGAAAAAATCCCATTTGAGAAGTACTTAAGCTATACTTTGCATATCAAAAGTGTCTGCCACACAAAAAAGGTTGAGTTCCCAGATACACATTTAACCAGGAGAGATGTTGAAGTCCCTCTGGACCTGGTTTTTATGTAGCAGGACTGCTGCTGTAGGAATACCCTGACTGTGTTATTGAGAACCAGTGCATTAATTTGTGAGTCACTCCCCCTTTGATTTCAAAGGGACAAATGTTACCAGCCAAGGGCTAAGAAAATCTGTCTCCTTAGCTGCCAAATCTGTGGGCTCCACATCCTCAGCCAAATTTCTGTTTAAATACAGAAAATATCTCATCTTTGCAGCGAAAATATCACTGTTTTGCACTGATCTGAGATTCAAAGAAGGTTAACTCATACTGAAACTTCTGCACAGCACTTCCGTGCTGAGGTGGGAAAGGAGTGCTGCTGTGCAGGGAAACTTCCAATTAAGCAGAAAAAGGAGCTGGTTTGCTTTTTGAAACAACATTTGACATCTGTGAAATCTATTAGTAGGAAGTTCATTGGCTCATTTGCCTGGTTTCGGGTTGTATCAGCCAGCCAGCACTCGTAGCTTGTGCAGTGAAATCTCCATCCAGCTGTCATGTATTAAAGACACTGTGAAAGAAAGGCCCATGTCTCCCCTGTCCTGTCCTTCAAGGGTCCATTTCACCATTTATTAGGATTTGTTTACATGAGAGCAAGTTAACCTGTGTACTTCAGACATCCATGTAACCCAAGAGCAGTAATTTTTCATTACTATTATTCATGATTCTTTTTCCTGGAGGAAACGGCAGTAATGGATGCATGTTAAACAATGAGCTGCAAGGTTTCAGCAGTATTTTATTGTAATTTAGAGGTAAACATTGAAATCACACATTTTGATTAATATTTTATTTAACTGTAAAATGATAAAATTCTATGGATGTATTTATTTGTTAATTTAATTATTCTCTGGTGCAAACCCCCCTTAAAAAGCCTTTAGGAAAGATAATACTTAGCAGCTCTGGCTTACCTTGCCTTGTCCATTCCTGAAGTAACTTAGATAATTAAATTCCCTCTGCTGGAGAGCAAGGGTTTTTTAGGCATTCCTGGTTTTGTCTGGCTTTAGACTCTAAATGTGGAGTTGAAAAGAAACATCTTTTTTGTTTGGTTGGCTCTCCCTCCCCCTCTTGCTGCTCTGAAAGTCACTGAGTTGGAAGGTTTTCTGCCCTGGTTTAGCTCAGTAATAGAAAAGAGGTTTAATACTTAAAGTAGACTAGAAGTATTTTATAGTTATGTTGCAGTCACATAGTTTCCAATGCTGAAAAGCACAAAACTTGGTTAGTTGCCTTTCAGCAGAGTTCTTACTTTATTAAATCAGTATAAGTACATAGAGTCAAGCAGGAAATACCTAGCTGTAAGTGGTGGGGAAGCACACCATGCTTATAATTGTCATTACTCTCTTGGAGTCGTGTGTGCTACCTTTAAAAGGTACATAGTTCCGAGTATGTCTGTGTTGCATCACCCCCAAAAACACTTTAAACACAATCAGTGACCATCATGTAGAGAAAACCTGTGTTTAAAGACTTTTTGTGAGTGGATGTTTAGTTTGAAGTATGATTGATTTCAGCTTATGGATCAAACCTCTTGTGTTTTCACAGAAAAGTGAGGGAAGTGAATAAGGATGTCAAGGTTGTTATTTTGTTACTGGGAAGTAATAATTCTGGAGAACAGTTTACAAAACTACCAGGAAAAGGCACCGGGAGAAATAATTGGAGCACAGTCTTCTCAAGGCATTGAAGTGATAAAAAAGGCTTGTTTGCTAGTATCTGGAGTGGGCATCAGACAGCACAGTTCTTGGAAAACCAACAGAATCTTCTTGCTATGCAGTCCTTACTTCTCTTTGTGCACCCTTCTATTGGATAATGGCCTCTCAGATTAGCTGTGCTAAATGTAAAAGCTGCTAATCAATAGCACGAAGGTGTGACCAAAATTGCATCCCTCAAGCCTGCGGCTTAAACAAGGAGCTGGAATCGAGTGATTGGACAAAAGTGTAACAAACACATCAAAGCAGCTATTTACCCGGAATGAAGCCAGTAGGAGAAATGAATTCAGGCTGGCTTTAAATAGATACAAAGGTTATTTAAGGTAAAGTGTGCTATTGGAGCAGATTCTGTCTGTTGCAAGAGAGGAGCAGACTACGGGTGATTTTGTGGTGAGTGTTTTCATGTCGTCTTTGCCATCAAACTGTGGTGCAGTGACTATTTGAATTCCTGACTGAAAGCTTTCAGCATCTCTAGGGCAGCCAGTTTTTGGAGGAGTAATACCTGCTCATGTGTGGCCTCCAAAATGTCAGAGATAAGTGGGTGATGTAGTGGGTAAAACGCAGTAACTGCATAATTTTAAATACAGCAGGAGTAAAAGGAAAGACTTTAGACTTGGTAAGAAACGTGCTACCTTCTTTCATGTTGTCATCCTGAAACTGAAGCTATAATTCCAGAATACTCAGAAGCGTGTCAAAGGAAAGGGTTTTGCCTGTTTTCTCAGACAGCAAAAGCAAAACAGAAAAGGAAAAAAAAAAAACATGTATTTTTCTACTGCAGTCTTTTTACAGATCTCTGTTATGGACATTTTGAAATGATATAAAAGAAGATAATGGCTAATCAGATCATTTAAGTTTAGTGTGGGAGTTTGAAAGGGAAACCACAAACTCTACCAAATCTAATGAGCTCATGTTCAGTGTATTGGAAGAAGAGCTTTATGCCGTGATTTTTTTATTATTATTACTCCATAATGTTTTTGGTGAGATTGTAGGAACCTTAGTATCTCCTCTAGTACCTCTGTGGCAGCCTCAGATGTGATTTCTATCTCCCACATGTAAAATAAAGTCACAGAGTATGGCATACACATGGCACACCTTGTGCTGCCCTCCTGGCAGCATCCTAGTCCTGGCAGTGATTGGAACCACTGACACAAGAATTGCTTGTGGGCATCTGTAAGAGCTCTCTCCCTCCCTCTCCTTCCATTTGAATCTCCACATGTGTTTTGGACTTCACCCTAGACAGACACATGAACTACTTTGATACAAATGTATCATTCAATTTGTCCAGCGAGGGAGTAATTATTTTAAAGCAATTGTAAAGGCTTTGAAGAGATGTGAAAGATCACAGAATGTGTTTGTTTTTCACAAGATCTGTGCTTCAGGCCACTGAACTGAAACTCAGAAGGTTCCAGCAGGGTTTGGCCAAGATTCCATAATTGGTGATACACTGAAAAATGTGGATGGGGTCGCTCACATATGAAATCTGATGACCAGGACATTGATGAGCTGGGGCCCTACTTGGTGTGAACATTGGGTAATGCTTTAAATTGGAAGAGAGTAGATTTAAATCACATACATATAAAAGAAATTCTTCCCTGTGATGGAGGTGAGGCCCTGGCACAGGTTGCCCAGAGAAGCTGTGGCTGTCCCACCCCTGAAAGTGTTCAAGGCCAGGTTAGATGGGATTTGGAGCAATCTGGACTAGTGGAAGGTGTCCCTGGACATGGCAGGGGGTGGAGTTGGATGGGCTTGAAGGCCCCTTCCAACCCAAACTGTTCTGGAATTGTGTGATCTAAAGTCCAGCTGCAGTAAAGCACTTGGACAAGTGGCTAGCACAAGTATATGCTTGTGTTCAATTGATTTGCTCAGCAGGATATAAGCAGGTGATTAGAGCTGACTGCCTGCACAAGACTGCTGGAACAGTCTGACTGTCCTCAGCAAATATAGTGTTGATATAGTGTATGGTTTTGATAATGTTCCAGAAAGCCTGTAAATATTTCCTCTAAATAATTAAACTTTAAAAAAAATTAAGAAGATTTTTTTTTTTTTTAATAGACCTAATCCCCACTGTCTAAGGCAAATATGAAGGCTTAACATAAAAATAAGCTTTGGATATGCGTGTGTGTGTGTGTGTGTGTGTGTGAATACATGGGATGAAGTGACAGGGTAAGGTCTAGGGTTTCTGTTAGTTTTTCATCAAATCAGTCTTTTTAATTTGTTTTATATAGAGTGCAAATTTGCTTGTTTCAGTTTAATAGTGTAAGATTTTTCTCAACTTTCAGTACTGCCCAGAGCTTGCAACCCTGATCCTCTCTCACATCCATGCCCTCCATGTCACTCTAGCAATGCAAAGCAGCCTTTAAAAAGGCTCTCAGTTAGACATTAGCAAGCAAAAGGTTTGGTTTGAACCAAAGGCCTTAACACCTTTGCTGAGGTCCAATTGTTATGATCAGTTCTGAATACTCGTGTGGATTGGACCTAGACTGAAAATAAGTGCAAAACCATAGAAGTAAATACTGCAAAACCACAACTATGGATCTAAATTTTCAGCAGAGCTCATCTTTTATGAAGGATAGAAGCTCTGAGGTGAAGAACTTTCAAGAAAACCAGGAACCATTGATCTCCTCAAGGAAAGAGCCTCAAATCACTATTGGAGGCTTTGCCCATTGTGCAAAAGCAACGGCCTCTGACTTTAGAAGTGCCGTGTGATGGTGGTGGTGGGGACTGTACCCATGTGCAATGGCACTGGTACAGAGTGGGAAAGTGGCCTCTGTGCATCCTCCGATGTGTGTTGACAGCTCTCTCCCTTCCCCTTCCCTTCCAGGTGAACGCCCCTTCCACTGTAACCAATGTGGAGCTTCTTTTACCCAGAAGGGGAACCTGCTGAGGCACATCAAGTTGCACTCTGGGGAGAAACCGTTCAAATGTCCCTTCTGTAGCTACGCCTGCCGGCGGAGGGACGCCCTCACAGGACACCTCAGGACACACTCTGGTGAGCCCACCTTGGCTTCTCCTCACACTTCTTCCTTCCTTTATCACTACCGTCCCAGTGCAGCAGGTAGTGAAAATAAAGTGTAGCTCTGGGTCTGTACCGTCCTCTTCAGAGAGTGCAGCTCTCAGCTTTGGGAAAGTCTTGATGTGAATCAGAAAAGTTGTGGTTCAGCCACACCTCTCCTTTTGTGTAACTGAGCTCCTCTGCTGATGCTATCGCATTTCCCTCTCAGTGTCTCCCTGGGTGTATCCAGCCTTCCCTGGCAGATTGTTTTGAAGCTCTGGGCCCCAAAGTGGCTGTGAAATTCCAAAGATCACAAAGGATAACTGTGGGCTCTTGGAAGCCAGCTTTGCAGTTCATACCCATTTCTTCATCTAATAAATGCCATATGCTGGTTGAGTTCAAACTTGTTCATCTTTCAAAGCCCTCTAAATTGCATTTTTGATTCAGTTAGATCTTGCTGTAAAGTCCTAGCTCATGGCAGGCATGGCACTCACCCTAGAGCTGAAGGTGGTCAAGAGAGATTGGGGTTTTTTTGTTAAGTGATAGGATCATGTCTTTATCAAATCCACTTGCTATAGTTTCTTGGTAAGTTGTTGAGAAATACCTGTCTCATAGCTGTGTGCTGGTAGTCGTGTTGGAGCCCCAGCAATCGGGATCAGCTGTGGTTTTAGTCCCTGTCCCTGCACCAGGGGGCTGCATTCTGCCCACCCACTCATCTGAGTAGGACTCCTGAGTGAGATCTTAACTTGCTGCATTTGTGTCTCCTGAATGTCCAAGTTGTGTGTTCGGGCCATTTGTAAGGGGCTGTGTGTTTAACTGTTGAATGAGCAGAGATAATTGGACTGGTTGCAAGTGGCAGCATTACAGATAAACTTCTTTGAGGTGTTAGCAAATGTGTGACAACTGAAACACACTGGTGGAAGTGCAACTGCAGGCAGAAATCCTGCATGAGTCCCTGACTCTTTATATGTGTTTCTTCTACAGAGTCAACCTCACTTCAGTAGGTGTTTCTGTTTTAGGAGCATTGAGTTGGTATTAGGATTCAGAGTTGCTTTGGCATTTCCAAGAATAGGAAAGGGTAAGCTAGTAAGCTTCTTCAAGTAGATTTGGGAGTATGCAGGATGCTGTATTGATGGAAAATGCTAACAGAAAGCTTGAACTTCCAAGGGAGTGCAAGAGTTGGGACTAGGCTGGGAGAGAATTGCTTGAGCTGGATTTGATCTGAAAGTCAGTAGGGAAAATGTCTGTGGAACTGCGAGCTGCAATTTTCACACATCTGACAATAACTGTAGTTTCAACTGGAAATTTAAAAAGAAAACAGAACACAATACAAATTTGTTTTAAATTCACATTTAAAACAAAAAGGGAGTTGTGACAAAAAAAAAAATCCCATATTAGCAAGCAGAAACATTGCTGTTGAAGACCTTCTAACAATATGAATATAGATTTTGTTACCTAGATACTGCCTTTGACAGAGATTGCTCTTCCTGTGGGAAGAGCACGTGGCTGATGGTTCTGTGTTTTGCGTGAGGATGAAATGTAAAGGTCTGGGATTTTCAGAAGGCACCTAAGCTGCTTAGCACGAGTTCCCCTGGAGCTCCTTCCCTAACTGACTTAGCAGTGCTCAGCTCTGCTCAGTTTGTAATTTTAGGCTTTGTTTTCAGTGGAGAAAGTGTCACCCCTCTAAGGGCTCAGGTACAGCAGCTTTCAGCAGAGGGCCAGCAGGAGCAGACAAGTGCTCCCACAGTACTCTCCAAGGCAGTTCTTAGAATTCTTAGCATTCACAGGTGAAGAGTTAAGACCTGGATTACTGCCCTAACACCTGCTATCCCCCTACACAAAGGGGAAATGCCACTCTGCCCGTGGGCATGGAAGTTAAGGTGTCTGTTCCTGCCATGTAAGCAAGCTGGGGTGGCCTATGCACACCTGGATCATGGAGAAGATGGGTAGATGTCCCCAAGGGACTTTTAACAGTTTCATGTCAGTGTGCTATAAAGCATCTTGTGCTTTCATAAAGTACACATCAAAGCCTCTAAGTAGGCCTGGAAGGTAGAGCAGATCCAGCAACTGTGGCAAAGGACTTTTCCAACCCAAATGATTCTATGATTCTGTCAATGTTTACATGTTCTGTTCTTTCTGACCAGAAAAGAGGATATAGGATATAATATAGAAAGAAGAGGTTGAAAATGGTTTTGAAATATGAGACTTCAAGCCAGTTTCAGTCTGGTACATTTAGTGTCTAACTTGAGGTGAGTCTGAATATGTTTTTGTAAGAGGAAAGCTCTTTAGATCAGATCCCCAGCTGATGGAGATTGGAATTACATCCCCTAAGTAAGGAAAGTGCTTCTGTTTTGCACCAGCTGAGAATCTGGTGCACAATTTCATAAATACAACACCAATTCCCTTTTCTTTAATGTATGTGTGTATATTCTTTTCCTCCTTAAATAAGAGAGTTCTATGAATAAAAAAACATAAAATACCCAAGCAAAACCCCTTAATCTTTTTTCCTTCCCAAGAAGGTTTAAACTACTATGGAAGACAAAATATGCAATAAAGGAATTGAAGAATTCTGTTTTATCTCTTTTTTTTTCCTCTCAGTTAGTTTGATTTGTGGATTTGAGAGCACTTTGCTAGTGTCACCGCTTAGTCAGTGACATCTTCTCACTGCTGCGTTTTAGTCAGCTCTTCCTGTGCTGAGTGAAGTTTTCATACAGTACAACAGGAAAGGTAAAAAAATAAGGAAATGGAGATGCAAACAGAAATTAGCAGAAGCATCTCTGAGCTATCTGAAATAACCGATACTTACTAGTAACTTAAAAATAATTACTTTTTTTTCCCTTTGATGTTTATTCATGCTTTTTCATGTTACCTCCTGAATTGAAAATGACTTATTTGAAAAAAAACAATCTACATTTTTCCTCCTCTTCTTGTGCAGAATCATATCTTACTGTGTGAGTATTCCCAAGCTGAGTGGTTAACAAAATACTGCTTCACATCTGTAATGCTGCTATTGCTGTTTTGCCCTAAATAATTAAGGACTTATCTTGCAGTGATTTACTCCTGCAATTATTTACCTTTTACAGACATAGGGAGTTCTGATGAACTTTATGTCTATATTTTCCTCCCACATGCAGCTGCTTTGGTTTCAGGAATATAATGATGCCTTCAGGACATCAGTAGGATAATGCCTGGGGAGAGGTTCATGTGCAGAATTACACTAAGAGTGAGCATGTACCTCAGGGTACTTACAGGACTTTCAGGTGTTCTTTTCAGAATTAATTCCATAGTTCCACAACCCAGGTAATATACGAGAGGTGCCAGAGAGGGCTTCCAGGATGGGAATGTAAGGACAGGCTATGGAGTGCTGGTAGAAGTTGGTAGCCCCTTCCTGCAGGATGCAGGACAAGTCAGCAGGGATTGGCTTCACCTTGCCTGGCTTTTGCTGTTTTAAAGGGAAAAACATCCAGGCAAAGCCAATCTGCTGATGGCATTCACAGGCTACCTGCTATCTCACCCTGAGATGTGCCTGTCTTCTCCATCCCCTCTGGAACTGCACAACAAGACAATGGCAAAGACAAACTATATGAGAAAAAATCTGCTGTAGGCAGTTGATGAACAAACCCCAGAAGTTTTAAGGAAGGTGGCTGAATCTGACAGGTCAATCTGATGGTTAAAACCATCCAGATGTTGACCTCCATACTTTGAAAGGTATGACAGCCTGATGCTGTTTTACCCCAAAAAGCCAGGCATCCTCATGGGCACAAATTTAGCAGTTAGGTTTTGGTGTGGATTTCTCTTGTGTCTAAAATGGATCTGAGTCAGCCCCCCCCCCATAATGCTGTTGTAAACGTAAATGCTCTGACAGTGCTTGAAAAAGTCAAGGCTGCAGTGATGAGCAATCTGGAAGTGCCCATAGCAAACACAGAACCTCAGTTTTCAGAGCAGGGCTTGGGCAGTAAGTCAGAAATGAGGGATGGGATCACCTGCTAAGGAGAAAACAAAACTCAGAATAGGTTTTGACTAAGTGAGAATCATCCATCCAGTAAGGATGGCCCTGTGTGACAGTTGTTTAGTGCTTAAAAGACTGTCTCGTCATGTGTCCACACAAACTGTCCAAAAGGACATGAATTCTGGAATTTCCTGATTTTTTCTTTTTACTTGGCAGCTTCAGTCTTGTTCATTGCTGTGGGAGCATGTAAGCGTTATTCATATATGAAAGCAGTTTTACTGTGTGCTTCTTCCTTAAAAAATGGGTAGTCAGATTATTATTTTTTCACAGAAGATTTTCCTCACAATACATTTTAAAATTTGCTTTGAAGCTACTGCTTTCCTGCTTAGAAAGTGTCCCCTCCAAACAATTTTTTTGCTTTTAAGAAATATTTTTCTTCCTCCTCTTCGTCCTGCATTGCTGCTGCATGTTGTTTGTTTCTGCCCAGCTCTTCAATAGCACTGAACTAATGCTACCCCTTTATTGGCAAAAGAAAAGCAGAAAGCCTTTGTTTTGAAAAGAAAAGCTTGGGCAAAAACTCCCAAAAGCACAATCTTAGCAAACCACGTAGAGTGTGCAAGATGAAAGGCACTTGTAATTAAAAGGGAAAATGCCCCATTCATGGAAACTCTTTCCATGTTGGTTGGTTAGCAGGTCCATCTTTCTCATGTCATCTTGTCCATGAGGACTGTCCTTTCAGCCCTGCCTGGGTGGCAGTGAGCCCTCCAAGGTGTGTCCCCACGCCTGGAGGTGGGTGGCAGACCTGAGGAGTGTTATGTGTGTGTGCAGCTGTGCTCAGAGGTAGAAGGATCCTGTTCCCTAATCCTGATAACATGCCTGCCTCAATACATGTTTGGGAGAGCCCCACTTGAGCAGCTCAGTTTGGCAGAAAAATTGGATGAACAGGTGCTGGAATACACAGTGCTGTGCATGAGTCCCTGGCTGTCAAAAGCCAGTGAGAATTACTGAAACAATGGCAAGGACGGTTATTAAGAATAATGAAATCAATGTTTTAAACTGCTCTTTTTCATCTTGAGGGAACTTTTGCCACTATTAACATCTTCACTCTTAAAAGGCCCAGTATCTACCCTGTAACCATGTTTTTGAGGTTGGGAATGTCATAATTAGATGAATCTTGTGATCTGAAGTTCTCATTACACTCTGAACTGGACTGACTCAAACACTTTGTGAATGAGGAAAAAAATTCAAAGCAGACAATAGGATACTATCTGAAAAATCAAAAGTGTATGTGAAGAGGCAAGGGGATATTCTGCATACAAATGCCATTTCTCCAAATAGGTTAGCAAACAGCATCTTCCCTCAGTTGTGATGAGCTGGTGGGTATTTATGCTGTTGATCTGATACTTAGAGCTCTATTTAATCAGGCAGAGCTGCTCTTCCTCTCAGGTTTTCTTATGCTGTTTCAGTTGAACTCAGTGGAATTACCCTCGGCACAAAATCATTTTGGGTTTTTCTTATCGGGCTGCGGGTTCCAAACCGCTGTGAGCATGTGTGCAATCCTGCGGCAGTTTTGCTTCTCATTACTGCTCCCAGCGCCTAGAGGCCTTCACTCCATGCTGGAGAGAGCCTAAATTCTCTGATATTCTGCTTTCCATTTATCTGTGTGTGCATTTTTAGAGGTAAGCTCAAAATGTGTACGGGGTAGGAGTTTGCTATGCCAGGGCTTTATGCCCTGGGGATCCTTGTTTAAAATTTAATTCTCTGTGGAGCCCTCTTGTATCCGTGCTGTGCTAGCGCCCCACCTGAACCTGATCCTTGGAGTGGAGGGGTCTTCTTCATCTCCACAGCACTACTGTGATAAATACTGCTACTGGCTATATGGAAAGATTATCTTTTATGCTCAAGATTATCTCAGTATAGAAGCTTGGTCTTTTCTACAGAGCATAATTACCACTGAGAAATCAAGAATCAAAGAAATCTTTGATTTGAAGATGCTGTAGGATCTTGATCATTCCAGCAGAAGTACATGTGGTCTTTGTTTTCAGGGGAGGTTGTGGAGAGATATGGTTCCACCCAAAGCAAGGAGTGTTCACTTTTATGTTTTGGTCTTGAAATTCTATAAAGGTTCCCTCTTATCTGCTGTAGTTAAGAAATAAGTCTTTAACTGTTCAATGCAGGAAATCTGCTTCTGACAGATAAAACAGAGAAACAGGAGGAGTGGTCCTGGCGAGCAAAGGTAGATGGGCTGTGTACCAACCTCATGAATCCCTCTCTCTCTTACGACTAGGTATCAACTTTTCTTTTCCCCCACTCCTGTCTGGAGTGTGTGATTGAGATAGCAGGAGCAGATGCCCTGCAGCTCCCTGTGCAGCTGCCCCAGTGCAAGCAGAGGAGGTGGTCTGTTCTTTTAGTGCCTGGCCACTCTCTGTACATTGGCTGCATAGGGAAAGGCCCTCCCTCTCTCCTAAAGATCAGAGACACCAACACCATGGGAGCATTCTGGTTCTTCATGTCAGTTCACAGCAAGATGAGCAGGTGCTAAGGTTTGTCCTGGTGACTGTGAGACTGCTCCCTCCTGCTGCTTCTCCCAGTGCACCACGGCTTTGCAATGTCTCTGCCAGCTCTACCAGCAAGTCCTCTGCAGTGCTTGGAGGTAGCAAGGTTCTTGTTTAGGCAGGAGCATCACAGGGTAAGATTCACATGGGGTCATCCCTCATTAACTGTGACCAGTTCATTTCTGATGAAATACCCACACAAGGATGGAAGCGTGTGTTTGAGATGAAGCTGCTGACGTCAGTTCTGTGTGTCTCCTTTCTCCATGTTAGCAATTCACATCCTTGCATCATTACCCAGATTCTGTCCCTCTCTGTGTTGCCTCAGGCCACATGGAATGGAACAAAGCACCTGGTCCTGCCCGTCTGGGCTATAATTTGGAGAGCACACAGGCCCCTCTGCTGCTGGGTGCTGCCAGTTCCTAGGCCAGCCTTCCTGTTCTGGCACAGCAGACAAGACAGTGCTTTCTTTTTCCTCTGGGCTTTTATTCTGCTACAGTGCTATATGTGGGATTTCACTGGCATCAAAAAAGCATGAATGTGGTAAGACTTCTGCATATAGAGCAGCAGTGCTTCCAAACACCGTGCCTAACCTGTTTTTTAAACATCCAGAGAGACTGTTTCTGTTGCCTCCCTAGGGAGACAATTCCACTTCCCATCTGCTTTTTATAGCTGTGACTCTCATCCTGATATTTTACCTTTTCTTTCTTTTGGTGCAGATTATTGCTCTTTCTAACACTATCTTTTGTGACCATGAGTAATTCCTGTGCTCGGTTTACCCTATGGTAGGCTGCAGTCATATGTCTAGCATTGATTCTGTTCTAGTCTGTCTTTATCTTCCAATCCTCTAGTCTCTTTTTTATTGCTAATTTTGAATGTTTTTGCTACTCTTATTCAGTCCTTTATGAGGGACCTAAATTACAAAGTCATTTGATGCTTTGGGAATACGGGCCAGTACAGATGCAGACCCCTTAACCTTATCTCTGGCTCAGTAAGATGGAAATAAAGAGCATTTTTCCACCCAGGTGAGATGGTGAGAGGGTAGCACGCAGGAGCCATGGCAAGGCACAAACATATTGCTGTGATGAAGGTCATGTAGGTACATCCTAGAGTACTCAGCGGTGCTGGTGCCCCAGCTGCACAGCGCTGTGCATGATCTCCTTAGTTTTACTTAGCCTTTGTGCAGTAGTGAAATGAGATAATTACAAAGTGGAAGGAATAATAACTTTGTATTGTTACCATAACCACTGAGGTATTAGACCCCGATACCAGCATGATTATCTCAGACACAATAGTAAGGTGATTATTAATAATACTAAAGGACTTACTACTTAGCCTGCAATTTTTGCATCATTTCTTTGAAAACCCCTATCTATTCCATCAGCCCCAAGCCTGTGTGAAGTGGGTATGAGTTGTTGCCTCCTTGTTATCTGTTTTTCAGTGGTGAGAAAATGAAACAGGAGAACCCCCATGAGACCCAATTTGCAAATTCAGGGACCTAAGCACCAAGGTAGCTTTGTGTGCATCACTTGTCTTTCTGCACCAGAACTGCTACGGACAGGCTGGCAGGTGAGACTCTAGTAGCTCAGGTATTTAAAGATCTCTAGTCCTTTGCTTCTTTCAGTTCCAGCTAGAAACAGTTCCCTTGTTTTCCGTGTCACCAGGGATTGTTTCAGAAATGCGGGGGTTTTATGCTCAAGTTGGCACCTGTACATGCAAACCCAGGATTTAAGGTGCAGATGTTGCCTGTGCAGGGATTTGAGTGTCTCATTGTGTTAGGATAAGCTGGAGGGACACGATGCAGCACACCAGGAGCCCTCCTGCTCCAGAGCCAGCCACTGAAGTATCTGCAGTGGGTTTTGCAGACAGAGATTCAAGAGGTGACACAGAACTTTTTCATGCAGTTGAGATGCAAGCATGGTTTTGGCATGATCAAGCCACATCTCAACAAAGCCAAGACCACTTCTTGCACATACTCTGAGCAGCAAATGCCACAGCAGCTCTAAGGAGGAAACAAGTGTTGGGTTCTTTTTTCCCCTTAAGAAAATTATTTTCAAGGGCAAAAAGCTTCTGCATATCATCTCTGGGGAAAGGAGACCCAGTATTTGGAGCTGGCCATTGTCAGTTCTTGAAGGAGTTTGTGAAACCTTTCAGCTTGAGAATGTTTGAGTTTGGAACCCAGCAGTGGTGTGAGGCCTTCTTTCATTGATATCTCAGAGCTGTGTTACAGGGCAGTGTGAAAGGGAGAACCGCCCCTGACATTTTTGACAGCATATGTTTTAAGGTGTAAGAGAGGTATTTTTGCCATCTGGAAAGGAAGCCAAGAGAAACTAAAGGGAGACAAAAATAACCCATAACCCACGCCACAGCAGAGTTGAGGAAAGCTGCTACTGATATATTCTCCTGAGCTCTCAGCAGCCTGTAATTATGAATTGGCTTACAGCAAAGATATTGATGGATATCACTCAAGAAGGAAAATGAGAATGTCTGGATTTTTTTACAGTGAACCTGTACTGAACTCTGTGTGATCCTCCTATTTATAACCCTGTGTGAAGTTCAAGGAAACTTGTCCTGGAGGTTTCTCATGAGAGGGAACTGTGTTTTTACCTGACTAAAGCTCTCTGGATATTTTCCCATTTTTTATTTGATCTAAGTGTGAACTTTCTCCACCCTCTGCCCCTCCTTCCCTTCTGGAGTGGTTAGAGAGGTTGATTGCAGCCAGGATTACACAAGAGATGCCAGTTGCACACATGTTTTGCATAACTGTGCTGTGTTGATTTCAGACAGGGTGCCCCAAGTTCCCTCCCTGCCTTGCAACAGCAAGTCAAGATCTCTATCTTCATTCCTGAAGCTGGAGAAATGCTGCTGAGGCCCTGACTGTTGAACCTTTGACAAAGAGCACCTGGATGGGACGCTGCCCAGCAGCACAGAGCTGTCCTGTGGAAGAGCCTGTACTTAGAAGTCGTTTGGGCTCTTTGTATCAAAGGTGCCAGAGTCCTTCTGCCACTGGGAAGGGCTGCGAGTGATCCCAGCCAGCTGCTCTGTGTTAAGAGAATGTGCTCCCCAAGCATGTCCTTTCCTTCTATTCCAGCAAGAGGCATAAATATTCTCATGTGCTCTGAGGCAGCCAAGGACCTCTCTTGATGAGAATCCTGACTGGAAAATTAAGACAAGCTCATCCCAGTGCTCATTTTGGGGCTAGTTCAATGTGGCTATTATCTTTAGAAGCATTGAGGTCTGCTTGATTTCAATGAGAATTAGGGGCTTTGACAGCCTAAGCTTTAGTCTGTGTTCTGGTTCCTTTTGCCAGGAAATAGATACTTTCTTCCTCCTGCCTCATTTATTTTGGAGTGCAAGTCAAGACCAAACTGGATGGGGCTTTGAGCAACCTGGTCTAGTGAAAGGTGTACCTATCTATGGCAGGGGGTTGGAATGGGATGATTTTCCATCCCAAACCATTCTGTGATTCTGTGACAACAGCACAGGGTCCCCCCGAGCAAACAGAAGTGGGGCTGTTCCTAACAGGTGTTGCCTCGTGGGACAGAGCTGGCCTTACAGGTAGCCAGAGCCTGGGTGATTGAAGGGCTTCAAGGTCTTTCTAAAAAATAAATCACGTGCAAAAAATACAGAGAATCTGATGTTGAAATTTTCATATAGAAAAGTGACATGGGCCATAGACTCTCTCTCACTTGGATACCCTTCATGTGCCTGCATTTTGCTTGTTTCCTTGGAGACAGTGTCTTGTCTGAGAGCAGTTAGCCTTGGCTAGGAAAGGCCTGACATTTCTGGTTTGTGGGATAAAGCTGTGCTGATGAATTCTCCAACAACCACAGAGACAGGATTTGGTACAGACGTAAGCAGTTCTGAGCAGGGTTATCATGTGGACATCTCTGGGGACACCACTGAAGTCCGTGGTGTGAGAGCAGGGCTCAAAGACCCTCAAGGAGAGCCCAGCAATCCCCATCCCTCAGGTATCAGAAACGTTTTAGAAATTTCTCTCTTCCCTTTCCCTCTTCCAAAAAGCTGAGTCAGCTGGACTGGCATGTCTGGAACTCTGTGGCACCAGAGCAGGCAGTCTGCCAGCAGCATTACACACCGCATCCAAAGGAACACGTCACTCCTCTCTCTCTCTTTTTTTTCCCTTTGCAATCCCCACCCTCCCCCTTTTATTTTTCCTTGTTGATCCGTGTAGGTGAGTCAGAGAAACCTGCTCATCCACAGCCTGTTCCTTCTTGCCAAATCCTGGAGCAGCACTCCCAGTTCTTGTTGGGTGTCAGGAATAGGTTATGAAAACAAAAACTGATGCAGTCGATGTACTGGGTATGGAGCCCATAGTGTAAATGCACAATGAATGTGCCATTTAGAATGGCTTCCTAACAGAGTGATATCTTTTATAGGAGACACCTTATTCTGTGATTCATATATAATATTAGTTTTATTCCTATAAAACACTGGGATGGAACAGGGAAGTTATTTAAGGCATAAATTGGAGAGCAGCTGGGGAGAAATGTGTCCGTCTTCATTCCACTGAATTTTGAAGCAATGGAAGAGTGGAAAATTCCAAGTAGGAAAACAGGTAGTTTTTTGGTATCAATTGTAGTTTACTAATCTGAAGAAATTCCATGGGTATTGCCACATTTCCTCAGAGTTTACACTTGATGAATTTCTAAACCAGAGAATTAAAACAGCATGAATCTGGATTCTTGTATCAGATAGTTAAAAAGAATAAGAGTACAAGTTGATAATTTGGCCTTTTTATTTACCTTACAATATTTATTTCATGAGTGGGAAGGGAGTGAGTGAGCAAACATGCAAGGTAACTTTTCCTCTTTGTTCAGCTGACTCCAGGAGCCGGGAGCTGAAGGAAAGCTCTGCATGGTGTGTAATTTAGGGTGACACTGCAGGTGTTGGTAATGCTGTAGGGTCAGGTGTGTCTCACTATCCATAGCTATATTTCCATCAGGCAGCATCAAAGCCTTGATTTTTGGCATCTTGTGTTGGAAGGAAGCTGTTCAGCTGCAAAGAACAGATCATTCACCAGGAAAAGTGCTTTGTTGGACTTTTATGTGCCATAGTAAAATGTCTGTGTTAGCTGTATTGTGAAAAATGTATCCATTATGTTCATATGGTCTTCTACAAGCAGCCAGTTTGTTCCAAGGGCTAAAAATGAGCCAACTTTGAGAGGCTGCAAGTACCATTCTGGCTGAGAAGCACGAGATTTCTGCCTTGATCAGCATGAAGTGCTGAGTGCAGGTCCTGGGACAGGATCACACCGTGGTGAAGAGATGGGGAAGGCCATTTTGTGTCAGGTGATGTGTAACTGTTGGTGAGATACAGTCATTTCTCAGAGTTCCAGCCCAAAAGAAGAGGAGATGGAGGATTTCTGCCCAGCCACCTTCTGCAGAACTCAGAGGGCCAACAAAAAGGGACTTGACAAAGGCAAGACATCAGTGTCACGGGTGGGAATGAACCCAGATGTTCTAAATTCCCATCTGCTGACTCAGTTACAAGACTCTCCACACAAATTAAAAGAATAGATGTAAAAAAAGATAAAGATTTTTTTTTCTTCCGGGTATTGAGGAACAAGAAAATTTACATCCTTTCACTCTTGATTCAGACTTCTGGGTGAAATCACCTATTTCAAAGAACCTAGTGTAGCCTTCAGTATGATTTTTTTCCCCATCAGAGAATGTAGTTAAGTATATTCAGAGTTTCCAAAATTCCCTGCTTTTACAGGAAACCTTTTTAAAGTATTTTTGGATGCTTAGAGAGCTATTTTCTGTTGTCCAGCTTTTCTGTCTTTACTTTCAGCCTAAGCAGTTGCTTTTTCTTCCCTTCTTTTCTTTTTTTTCATTTTAGTTCATTTTCACGCCCATATTTAATTCCCTTACATTTTTTATACCTCCCTTTCACTCGCAATTAATTTCTGAATCCATCCAGGACTTGTAGTGCAAAGCTAATTGCACCAAAAAGGAAACATCCTAAAACCCCAAATCTTTCCTTCCTTCCTCCCTTTCAATTCAATCTCTCTACTGAACAAACCTAAAAAATCCTGGGTATTAAGAAGTACACTGAAATTGTTGGTTTATATTTTTTGTATTGAAACAAACAACGAACAATCCTCTCCCACCCCAAAAAAAAAAACAAAACCAAAAACAAATGCACCCAAACCAAAAACAATAAAAATCACAAAAAAGAAAATTGAGACTAACAGGAATTGCAGAATTTTATTACCTAGAAAAGATTAATCTAGCTTCAATATCAGACCTAGATACTTGATTTAGAGGTTTGTGCCAGGACAGAAGCTGTCCAGTATATCAGAGTCCTCTCTAAAAGGACCCCATCATCCTTTAAAAGATGCCTTTACTGTTAATTTTGTTGTGCTGAGAATTGTTTTCCTACAAAATGGTCATGACTTCCTCCTGCCAAATGCTGTGGTTAATTTTGACTGTGGAGCAGTGTAGGTGAGAAAAGTTCCACCTCTA
Organism: Rhabdornis inornatus; assembly: GCA_013397075.1. Lineage (NCBI taxonomy): Eukaryota > Metazoa > Chordata > Aves > Passeriformes > Rhabdornithidae > Rhabdornis > Rhabdornis inornatus. Next base: position 942,676 of record VWZS01007489.1, read on the forward strand.
CTGTAGCTGCTCTGCACCGTTGGTGATAAACACACATTGTGAGGCAGAGAGCAAGAGCAGGGGATGGGATGGCTGCACAGGTAGGAGACAGCTCTCCTGCTGTTTGACCTCATTTGACACTGGTGCAAGACATGGCAAAAACATGCCTGAACAGCAGATCTTGGTGAGGGTGGCACAAAGGCATGGCCCACACTGATTCCTGGGCAGTTCGAAAAGTGTGGATAACAATTTTCATGTCCCAAAGGAGCCCATTAGTTTCACAGCCTGACCTGCTTTTGGAGGCAAGATTTTCTTCAATGTTGGCCTTGATCAAAATAAGTGAAAACTCCCAGCATCAGTGGCTGGGAAAAGAAGAGGAGCTGTCAGTGTTACTCTTCCCAAGTTGCTGTTATCTTCATGACAGCTTGGTCTCATTTGTCTGTTTGCAAAACTTTGTTTCTGACAGTGACAAGAGAAGGGGAAACTTACAGGAAGGGAGCATGGTCTTCCTACCTGCTAATACAAGACATAAAACTGAAAGGTGCCAGGTGCTAAAAGATGCTTTTTCTCACGCAGGAGCATGTAGGTGGAACAGGGGAAATCATTGCCACAGGCTGAGAAGAAACGAGTTAAGGGCTTGCTCAGTGATTTTATGCAGGGGAAAATTTACCTAGTGTTACTGTGAAAGCTAAACATGGTGTCTCTCTGTCTCCTATTGTTTATATAGTATAGGACACCTGGTAGCACTTTGGCACTGTCTGCTCCAAATAATTCTTAGATTCTGTTGGCTTTGTCATGCTCAGGGGTTTCTGCAGGATATGCAAAGGGGCTGCTCTTGGAATAAATGCAAACTGCACACGGCTGATATGAATTGGCTTCAGGGTATTGCTTCCATAGAGAAATCTGGCCCAACATCTACATTTGTTTTTCCCAAAGAGGAAACAAAAAAGCCCCAAACAAAAGCTCTTGTGAAGGGAGTGTTTGTCCAGCAGCATTCCTGATCTGCAGCGAGGTACTCACACCCTGTGCTGCCCCTGGGAGCTGTTCCTCCCCACCTGCACTCGGGGCTCAGCTTGCCATGGATGACGTGTGGATCTCCAGGCACGTCCTGACATTCCTGCTGAGCTGTGGCACTCACAGGGAGAGGACAGCACAGGGCAGAGAGGAACAACAGGCCAACCTAAAGTTGTTTTCTTTTTACTTGCTCTGTTGCTGGGGCAGGGTTAAATGAAGAGAAGCCAACATTTTGGAAGGTTTGCCTTGTGAACCAATTAACACTCCACTTCTCAAGTCAACGTTATACAACGTTAAAAGGTCTGAAGTGGAGTGGAAAATATAGAGCTGGTACACAGGGTTAAGGTTTAACCTCTTTCTTCAGCCCATTCCCACCCGCATCCAGATAGCATGGAGACATTGCAGGGTGGACTTTCCAAAGTCTTGTATTCCTTGGAGGGCCTCTACCCTTTAAAAATAAATGAAACCAGGTAAACCTGGCTGCTTGTAAGTCACTTTGAAGCCAGCCAGGTGATAAAACACCAGTTATTTTGTGGACTTCCCAGTTTGTGTTAGTTCATCTCAGCACCAGAGTGCAATCTAAACAGAGCCCTTTTCTAATATTATTTAAACATTTAAAAATCCATGTAGAATTCCTAGCAACCCCACCAGTGCTGGGGTTCTGGACCTTCTGGAATGTGTTGGTGTGGGACTTGGACAGGGCATCCAGGCCAGTGTCTTCACAGCATTAAATGCAGAACATTTGCACTTGAAATTTTCAAATATATGTGGGGAGGGAAATCAGAATGCTTCATTGGCATTTACGTAAACTAAAACTTGAGTGTCAGCTTCCTTTTGCCACATGTGAATGAAGGAAAGAGTTAAACCAGGAGAAATACATGAAGAGAGCTTCTATGTAGTGCAATATATGTTTCTTGAGACATAGAATTGGAGAATGTACCCATGAGTCTCATCTCTTTCAAAACTAAATGCAACATTATTGTCTGTATCTGTGTTTTCCTTGATTTAGTGCATAATTTATCTGTATGTTTTCACATAAACAGGTACATTTTCCTTTGTTTTTTGCACATACACAGATACAACATACAAACCTGCAAAGTGAACAGGTGCTGCAGGAAAAAAATGTGCTGCATCTTCTGTGCTGCAAAGGAAAAAATGGACTGTAAGAGCCTGGCTTTTTCTGGGTTTGAATGGTGCAGCAAGATTGCAGCAGGAGCCATGTGAATATTTGGACAATTTGGAAGATTTCAGTAATTCTGTGACTGTGCCAATGAAACAGGAGTTTGTTTGTTTGTTTGTTTGTTTGTTTGTTTGTTAAACTTCTGGCACAAAAAGGGCACCTATTTATTTATAACCCTGGTGGCAGATTGAAACATTGTTTTCTCTGTAAAATTCTGCAGATTAGTTAATAAATAAATACAATCTAATGAATCATATTATATAGCACAGCAACTAGTAGCTGCAAAATAAATTAAAACATCTATTAAAGTAATAACAGGCTGTGGGCAGAACCTCCTGAAGGTACAGGTGAGGACCCAAACCTTTAGATGATGTACCTGAGCACTGATATTTACAGATTTACTCTAGATTCTGACTGTGTGGTTACTATAGACAGGGTATGGATGGGAAAAGTTTTTCTTGACTAGTGCATTTACTTGTAGCCAAGCTGTAGCATGGATGGAGTCCTCAGGGTTTATGTATGATCTGGTGTTTAGCACTACTTGCTGTGGCATATCGAGGGAGAACTGAACACTGGTACAGTACTCACTGCTTGCTGCTTATGTGACAGTGCTGTAAACAGCTGGCAGGTGGATGCAGGTGTCAAGCTGCTGGTTTGTGCCCTGGAGGTGTTTCTAGTAGAGGCAGGCGTGTCTAGAAAACACTGGGGTTGGAGGTGAGATGTTTCCCCATTGTTTAACTGGGTGCTGATGTGCCATGAGTATCCAGATGTGTTTCACTGCCAGCTGTAATAGGACGTGGTAGCTGACAGAAATCACTTATCATTGACTGCCACTGTGCAAAGAGTCAGGACAAGCTGCTTTTCATTTGCTGAGAACCTCACAAAATGTTGAACAGCCACGTGTATATCAATTGCAGTTGATATTAATGGTGACTAAGAGGCATTGGGCCACCAGGTCATGAAGTCAGTCAAACGCTGTACTGTGAGCTCCAAGTCCAGACCTGTGTGTAGGCTTCTCCTGCTGTACTGCTATATTTTGAGTTTTCAACATTTTGAGGTGTCCAGAAACCTTACTAAGTGCAAATCTACTTGTGTGATCCACTCTACCACATGATCTGGTGACCCAGCCCTTTACCACATGGCCTCATGAACCCTAATACTTGGCCCAAAATATGTTAATCCTAAAGGTCCTTGTAAAATGGAGACATGAGAATTCTGTGATTCTGCATCCTTTGAAACATACCCCAGGTATTGCTGCCTGCTCTTGGACTGGGAAGATTAAAAAATTAATGTGAAGTTTTCATAATGTGACTAGTGCTTTTGTTCTTTCTGAAAATTATATTGTTTTAAGATGTCACAGGTTGGGCCCTCAGGAGAGGACGCACTTGACACGGGTGTCTCCAATCTGTGTGTTTGTGTGCTCTAGCCTTTATTTTAGATGTTTACATGTTGTGACTTCTGCATGCAGGTTGTCTTGGACAATCTTGGGGTGGTTGTGGGACTTGACCTTATTTCTGAACTCCAGTAAATATGAGTATTGTCTGTGTATGTGTGTGTGTGTGTGTGATCTCACAGGCAAAAAAAAGGAAAAAAGAAACGCATCAAAGAGCCCCCATGAATTTCAATTAACACATTTACAGTCATTAAGCACAGCAGTGAGATACAGCTTCAGAGTGGGAGGCAGTTCCCTTTGCAAAGCTACGTGCTGCTCAGAGCCAGCATGGGCTTAGGTCTCACTCTAATTTTTTTGTGATTAGTTCGTTCAGGGGTCTGTTATTCATGTAAATATTTTTGTGTGTGAGGCTTTGAGCCAGGCAGCTCTAGACAAGCCGAGGTGCACTGTTTAATTACAGTAGCCAGGCACAGCCACCCTGTTGCATCTCCACAGCCTCAGCCCTCCTGCTGCAGCCTCAGCTCTGCCTCGGCCCTCTCTGGCTCTCAGAGCTGCATCCTTGGCACGGGTAACTGGAGGTGCGAAGGACAACAGCAGCTGGTACAGCCACCTTTCTGCAAATATTGCATCTTCTCTTTTTTGTCTCATGTGGGGTAAATGTTGTCAAGCTTGGGGCATTTGACATCCTCCTGCGCTCACTGTTTCAGTCTGAAAGGACTCCATGCAGCACATGGGCTCACAATGCCACATGTTGTTTTATTTCTGATTTGATTTTCTTACTGTTCCTCTTTCTGTGCCATCCTAAGTATCTCCTCCTGCTCTTTAATGTGCACTCCCCTATCTAATATAATCACTGTGTATTATTAAGTCCTTAATTTCTCAGTAGAGGTACCAGTGCTATTTTTCTGTGTCTCCCTACTTGTGAGTGCTCCAGAAAATTAGCCTCTGTGCATCTGGCAAAGTGCACGAGTTCATTTACATGCTGTGAAGAAGGGAATTATTACCTTAATCATACGTATGAATAATTGAAGCCCAGGAAATCAGAATAACTTGCCCGCAGTCACAAATTTGTAGTGTAACCAAGAGTTGAACTGTACACTCCCTAGTCCCAACCCAGCGCCTTAAATCACATTTCCTACCTCTGTGATAAAGCTGATTGTGCTCTGATAAGTCCCATTCAAGGCAAATGGCTGCTTTGTAGGCACTGTGCAACTGCAGAACAGTTCCCTTCCCTCAGGCACCTTCCAGTTTGAGGGAAGAAAACAATTAGTGACTTAATAAAGGTTATGATTGTGATGGGGAACTCACTGATATGTTGACATGCTCAAATGCATCCAGAAACAACAAGGCCGGTGAAGGGTCTAGAGCACAAGACCTGTGAGGAGGGGGTGAAGGAGCTGGAGTTGTTTAGCCTGGAGAAAAGGCAGCTCAGGGAAGACCTTACTGCTCTCTACAACTCCCTGAAAGGAGGTTGAAGTCAGGTGGGGATCAGTCTCTTCCCTCAGGCAACCACTGACAGGACAAGAGGACACAGCCTTAAACTGCGCCAGGTGAAGTTTAGGCTGGGCATTAGGAAAAAAATCTTCACAGAAAGAGTGATTGGGCATTGGAATGGGCTGCCTAGGGAGGTGGTGCAGTCACTGTCCCTGGAGGTGTTTAAAAAAGACTGGACTTGGCACTCAGTGCCATGATTTAGTTGATAAGGTGGGGTTTGGTCATAGGTTGGACTTGATGATCTCAAAGGTCTTTTCCAAGCTAGCTCGTTCTGTGATTCTGTGAAGTATCAGCTCAAAAGAACATTTTAGCTTTAACACTGCTCCAGAAAGCTTCAGTCGGAGAAGACTGATGGTTGCTCCAGCTCTGGGGTGCTAGGGGCTGAGCAGGAGTTCAGATTTTACAGAAATAAGTCCCACTCAGTGCACTGCTGTCAGAGGGTCTCTTGGTTTGAACCAGAAGTAGCTGTGTTGGATGGCCATGCAGTGGCCTGGCTCCACTTGCATGGTCTGGCCAGGGCAATAGACAAAAGGAAATGGAAATGTGGGGCAAAGCCTCTGCTCCTTGGACTGGGCCAGCCCACAGGCAGCAATGCCCAGCCCTGCCTGAGCAGGACATGGGAGTGCTCGAGCCGTGCCCATGGACATGAGCAAAAGGACAGGGAGGAATTCTGCTCTGCATTGCTGCAGGGGACAATGTGCTACCCAAACCAGGGAGTGTAGTGTCAGTGCTCTTCAGGGAGGCAGGATTTTAGCCCACTAAAGTGCATTGCAGCTCTGAACCCATTCCATAAGCCTTTCTCGCTTTATATGCTTATGGCAAGGTGGTACCTGGGATGCCTTGTTGTTTCCCTTTGACTTATTTTATATTCTGCTATTCACTCCCATCTCTTTTGAGAGCAGAATGCTGTGTGAATGCCTTGCGGGCTCTTTCTCTTTCACTGACCTTTTTTTATGACTGTAAAGAAGTTTCCCTGGGCCCAAGTCTGCTTTCTGTCTTGAGTACTGACCTTAGAGTTACACCATCTTATTGTCACTACATGCAGACTTCTCAGCTATCAGAGTTCACCCACAGGACTCAAAGTATTCCTAACTCAGAAACACCTTGCTTTTATGTCCTCCTCCTCTTTCCCCTCCTCCCTCCACATGAGCATTTTAATTTCACAACCAAAATCCATTTTGCTGGGAGTTTCAACGAGCGGTTCACCTGTTTCCAGGGTAAAAATTGTACTTCAAATTTAAATGTCTTTTTCACTGTGACTGTCATAATATTTTCCATTTGAGGCTGAGATTCCACTGTGGGTTTTCTGTGCCATGTTGTCATCTGTCCAAATCTGAGCTTAAATGCGTGGAAATTCTGACATTTCAGTAAGAAATCTAAAGTGGGTTTTTTATATTCTTCAAGTTAGCTGTTTCATAGGTGTGGCCACGGGGTTTTGCCCAGCGCTCTGGTCTTTCCCAGCTGAACAACAGATCGAAGATCTCTCAAGTTTTTTGGGCTTGTTTGCATTGACTGTGCGTGTCATTTTTGTGAGAATAAGTAACAGTGATTTTTTATCTGACTGTTGGTCCTGAGGAGCTGATAACAGAGTAATTACCCCAAACCACGGATTTCCAGCCTGACTTTGCTTGACAAGCACTGGGTGTGCACGATGCCGAATGTGGCGTCCACGTATGTGCGGATCTTGGAGAAGGCAGCTTCAAATCAAGCAAGCTTGGAGCAGTTTCACAGTGAAAATGTGGTAGAAATGTGTATTTCTGTGCTAGAAAGACCTGTCTTTAGTGAGGGTTTTGAGAGGGGTTTGGTAGGTGTAGTGCTGTTGGACTCCTTACCCTCAAATCAATGCCCTTTAGTCAGAGACTGCTTATGCCCAGCAGTGTGAGCTCCATGTTTTGGGGGAAAATTTTGAATATTGCTGTTTTCCTACTCTCAAGTATTTGACAAAGGCTGAAATCTTTTTTGTCAGTCATGTGGTTTCATGTCAGGTTGTTATGTGGAACAAAGTACGCTGTTGAGATTATCACTGGAATTGAATTCTCTAAAAGGCTTTTGCAGCTTTCTGTCAGGTAATATGAAATACATAGAAATGTACACCCACTGCCAACATTCACTTCCATTTTTTTTTTAATCATTAACTTCTTTGAGAATAGAAGGGGATATTTGCAGCTATTTCAGTGGCTTGACATTTGTCACAATGATACAATTTTTAAAATGTTGACTGTAATTGCTGCCTCAGCTCACTGAACTTCTTACCAAAAGGACTGTGAGAATTGCTGGTGACACAAACTCCTGCTATCAGAACTGATTCCATTGTGGTCTGACCTGATCAATTGCTCTTTAATGCAAGTCTCAGTGACTCTGTGTAATTTTATAGTGTAAATCTCTGTGTAATTTTACAGTGTAAGATTTTACACCTTTGGGGCTATGATGTGATTACGTCTCTAGAGCCAGGGGCGACAGAGTTGGGAAATGAACTCAAGGGACTTGTGCTTGATACTACTCAGCTGGCACTCACAAATTTCATTCTTCACAGTTGTGTATTAAGCAACATGACCAATATTTGCCAATGTTGTTTATTCTCTTGTCTTCCCCCCAGAGAAGGGAACGTGTATATTGGGCCTGTTGCTTTCCTTAAGGAATTATTTTCCTCAAATCCCATACTACCTGTAGAAATCATGTCTTTATCATTAACTTTTATCCTATTAACCTTCAGATTTGATGGAATTTGAGTAGCTGACCATTCGAGATATCATTGGGAAAGCTCTGTTATGTTATGTGTGAAGTTACTTCAGTGGTTGCAATTCAGGGAGCAACCATTTGAAGAGGTCTAATAAAACCTCTTTTTTGACTGTTAATTATTATTTTTTTATAATAAGAGCTTGTAGCTGAATATTTCTTTCTGTGTTAAATGATGATAATGTAATTAATTGTAGCTGCCTAAAATAGCTGCAAGCAATCATCCCTTTTCTTTATGTTTGACAGTTTAGCTAAGTTGCTCGATAGCTTTGTGTAGCCAAACTGGGTGGGCTAATTCAGCCCTGCTTCATCTCAGTTAAAATATTTCTTTCCATTGCACTGGATTTTTTTATTAGACACCACATTTTCTTCTATTGAAGGTTTCAGACTGACAGACATTGATGCCATTTAGATGCACGATGTAGCATTGTAATGGTGATTATAGAAGTCTCTCCATCCTGGGGAATCTCTGGTGTGTTTTCCTAAAAGTGCCTCCAGAATGAACTGGCTAGTTTATGTTTAAGAGCTGAGACTCGATCCAGATCGTTCACATCAAGGGCAATTATTCCGGGAATGATAATGAGTCTCACGCTGGGCCTCCACTGAGAATTCCATTACCAGCATCAGTTACGGCAACAGTGTAAGCAAGCGAGCAAACTAAAGTAAGGGCCACAGCAACTCTTTGGTCTGAGACACATTTTCTTGAAGATAAGCTTTATCTTGAAACAAAGAAATCCACAGTTTGGATACTTACTAAAAGCAGGGTTTTTTTCCCCTTGGTGGGAACTTGGTTGTGCTACTGAAATGTGCACACAAACTTTTTGGGAAAACCCGAAGCTTTCTGCAAACGTGTTCTTTTCATCAAATCCCTTTTTTCTGAGACAGAAACATTTGAAAATGTTGGACCAGCTCTGATAGCACAGGCTCAGGCTTTTTCTTCTTCCGTTATAAGATGTGGCACGTGCTGGTCCTGCCGAGGACCCTGAGGGTTCCCCTGACCTGGGATTTTCATGTTTGAGCCCACTGCCCAGCTCATTCTTGGCTGTGCCTGTCCCCCCCTGCCCCCACAGCTTCCCTGCATTTTCCCATCCCAATGGTGACAGTGCAGTTTGGCTGCAACTAGAACAGCTCAGATTTCATTAAGTAAATGACTGTGAAAAGCTTTCAATATTGGGACAAACCCAATAGAAACATGTAGATTACCCTACAGAGGATGTTCTCAATTGCTTTGGCCAGAAACTAAAATTCCTACCTAAGATTTTCAAAACTTTGGAAGAAGTTTGACCTTCCCCTTCCCTCAGCCAGCTCTGAAGTTTGCAGCCGATGGTATTTTACTAGACTTGCAGCACTGACTTAATAGCTCTTTAGTTATTAGAGGATAAATGTTCGTGTTCTACAAGTTTAAATTATATTAAAAGCCTTTATTAGCACCACTTGGCAAAATACCTTCTGGCTAGCTTTCTGGCCTTGGGCTAGGCCATTCTTGTGGTTTCTTAATGACATACTATGAAATGGATATAATTTATGAGAATTTGGTGCCAGGTTTTGCGTGTATTAAGAAGCATTTGCTATTTGTGTTTAATGCTTCTGAGCAAAATGAAAAAGATTAAAAAGTTGAGTTATGTCTTGCATTCATCTGGCTTGATTTTCATTGTACATGGCCTTTTGTGTTTTTATGTATATATATTTATATAATATATTTTTTATATTATCTGGTCTCTCAATTACTGGTGGTTGTTCAGTTCTGGCATGTAACAGTGCTGTTACCAAAGTTACTTTCAATTTATTTTCCAACCCTCCCTGAGTAATTTTGGCAAAGTATTCTCAGTGAAATAACTCCTCTGAGCCACGTAATAGGTTTCCCTGCAGCTGGGAGAAGAATTAGGCCACTGGGGCAGCTCATTTTTATGAAGGCAACTGTGCCATGGGCCAAAGGCCTCAGAAGGTTTTTTCCCAAGAGACTTGGTGCTGGGGTGTGATTCAGCTGGTTGGTATTTTCCCCCTCTCAACATCTGTTTATTTGCTCTGCCACCAAGGCTGCTACAGCGTTCGTTGGTGTGAGAAACGGATGGGGCAAAGCACCCGGCCGGTGGGAGGAGGCGTGTGCGGTGGGAAAATGGGGCTGGGAGGAAGGCCAGGGGCTTGAGTAACCTTTCTGAGGTGTCTTTCCATCACAAGAGTTGTTTGTGGCGGAGGTGTGAGCTTTGGTGATCACAGAAGCGGGCTGCCGTGGATCTGACCCGATGCTCTCATTCTTTCCGCAGTGGGGAAGCCTCACAAGTGCAACTACTGCGGCCGGAGCTACAAGCAGCGCAGTTCTCTGGAGGAGCACAAGGAACGCTGCCACAACTATCTGCAGAATGTCAGTCTGGAGGCTGCTGGGCAGGTCATGAGTCACCATGGTGGGTGCACACCGCCTCCGGAGCTCCCTGGGGCTGCCAGCATCTCGTGCGCGTGCTTTTTCCATCTCTTTTTCTTCCTTCCTTTCGTCTTTGAGGTTGCTTACACTCAGAGAGGCAAGAGGAGGATGGATGGGCTAAAATTCTCATTCTGTCTAGTTTAACACCCCTATTTGTGCTTATTTTGTTTAAGTCAGTATTTCACTTTTTATATGCATACATATGCAGACATGAAAATAAAGCCAAGTCATCTGTTCAAAATTACCCAAAAAGTCATATCATAGAATCATCGAATGGTTTGGGTTGGAAGGGTCCTTAGAGACCCTCCAGTTCCACCCTCCTGCCATGTCCAGAGACACCTTCCACTATCCCAGCTTGGTCCAAGCTCTATCCAACCTGGCCTTGGACACTCCCAGGGTTGGGGTGGCCACAGCTTCTCTGGGCAACCTGTGCCAGGGCCTCACCACCATCACAGGGAGGAATTTCTTCCCAATATCCCATCTATCCCTGCCCTCTGGAAGTGGGAAGCCATTCTCCTGTCCCTCCATCCCTTGTCCCAAGTCCTTCTCCAGCGCTCCTGGAGCCCCTTTAGGCACTGGAATGGCTCTAAGGTCTCCCTGGAGCCTTCTCTTCTCCAGGTGAACACTCCCAGCTCTCCCAGCCTGGTTCCAGAGCAGAGGGACTCCAGCCTCTGGAGCATCTCCAAGGCTTCCTCTGGACTCAGTCCAGCAGCTCCATGTCCTTTTTATCTTGGTAGTCAAAGCCATGTATAAAATGTATGATTCTCTTCCCCTTCCTTTCTGATAGTGAGTGATAATTTGAAAAGATACGGATGGCAGAGGTATTCAGAAATCATTATTTCTACCTCTGTAATATTATCTTATCCCTCCAAAAAGGGAGGGATGGATGTAAAAATCTCTAGAGCAGAATGGAATTCAATCGTGTTGTAGAAAGTAATTGTAACAAAAAAAATGTTTGTATGCATTTACATTTGCTAGTATTAATATGTTAACTAACACTGCATGTGTTAATATACATAAGGACTGAAGATTGCCAAAAAGATTGTTGAAAGCAAGAAATGTCAAACTCTGAATTTTTTTTCAGAAATTTCTGGAGCTATTAGTATGGATAATGAGCATAATGTCTCAGACTGCAGGGTTGAAGGCTTATCTGTAGCACTAAATGCTAAATGGTAGCTGTCCAAAAATGATTATAACTTTATTCAAAATTAGTGTCTCACAAACTCTTCTGAAGCTGAACTTCTTTTAACTTTTCAAAGTTGTCTTTAGACGTTTGGTACTTGAAGTATTTAACATTTTTTACTATTCAGAAAATATAAAACCAGTATGTTTTCCATTTTGATTAAAAATTACCATATACCTACAAATACTAAAAAAAAGTTAGCTTGTGGGTAAATGAAAAGACTAAAGAACACTTCTACTTTTTTTTTTCCGTTTTGGTTATCATGATTGAGTGGAATCATACGGCTTCATCTGGAAATTATTTCTGTAAAATCATTTTTTAAAACTTAAAATGCAAGCTGAAACAAAATCTATTCATAGGCTATATTCTGGTGACAGAAATCTCCAAAATTTTTAAATAGTACTTTCCCATGACCAATTTAAGCCTATAAAGGCACATAAGACAGTTTTAGTACACGTTGCCAAAATATTCGTACAGCTCTGTTAAGTAATTGCTCTCTTTGTAGACACCCTGGAGACTAAAGTCAACATTTAAAATGTCACGGCTGTTTTAAAGATATTGAAGTGATTATGTGCCTGAGGTGGCTTTTTTGTGGTAAAAATCAGTGAGAAGGCAGACTTCAGGGCTTTGCCCTTTGGAGGTACTTGTTGTGGGCTTGGTCAGTTAGGCAGGAGTTGAACCACTGAATTGATTCCCACCAAAATACACACTCCTCGTGCCTGACTTGCTAACCAAGGAGGGAGGCCTTCAGTCAGCCTTTCCTTAGGGAATAACTGGAGGCTGCCCATAGCTATAGCAGCCAGGATGTTTGAGATGCTGTTGTGGAGGAGCTTCCCCAATGCTGTTCAATCTCTGGGTTTATTAGATGGCTTTTTATTAAAGTTGTGAATTAAAACAATTAGGATTTCTGAGGAAATCTAAAGCTTTTCCTAAGCTGCCTAATGCCATGACAAGAAGGGTAAGTCCTTAACCTTGTCTGCCCAAAGAAGCTGCAGTGATTGACCTTGCATTGATTTTTCTACCACCTGAAGTTAAACCAGTGCAAATCCCATGTGGACAGTTCTTTTATTTACAGCTTGACTGACTTTGCTTGGGCTTAAAATAGAAGTGTTCACACAACCACTTCACTTTTCTCAACAAAATTAGCTTAAAGCAGCACTTTGAATTCAGCTAGTGCCTCTTTCTCCTCCGGGCAAATATGTCTGTGCCTCCCCTGGTGAATGTTTAAGGGGATGTTTGATCCACTGTCTTCATTTAGTTGTTTAGTGAGGGCACAGCGAGGACAGGCAGCAACAGGGAGCTCCAGATTCAGCTGGGGCCAGTAATAAATCTCAGCTCACATCTCAGCATCACTCAAACCTGTGAAGCTCATTGTGAGGGTCATAAGCACCAACCTGTAGAGGTCTGCAGCAAAGTCCTTTTTCCTGGGACTGTAAAGACACCAAGGAAAAGTACAAAAATGGTTACTTTGCTTAACGTTAGGCCTTACACTAACCCTGAAAAAATGGTATTAATTTCCATATCTCCCATGTCACACATGGAAATTATATTCCTGAGGATGGCTAAGAGTATGTTTTGGAGACTTTTATTTTGCATCCCACTGAGGTTGAGCTTTCCTGACTCTCTTTCTAAATACTTGGTGTTTTGTTTTTGCTGGGCATTTTGAAGCCTTGGAGTGCATTTTGGTGTGACTCCTGCTCACAACTCACCATTGCACACAGAACAGGGAGACATGGGGATTTTCTTATCCCTACCAGCATCCTGCTCCTCCTGCTTTAACAGCACCAGCATTGGCCAACAATAAGCATTGATCCAAATTATTTCTGCAGGGACTAATTGTTCCAGAAAACTGGAAGCAGCCCCTAGAGGGATTGGATTTTTTTCAGGCATTGTGCTCAAGCCCTTCAGTTTACAGGCATGCCACGGACATCTACTTTGGTGCTTTCAATTATCTCTGTCTTGCAGATGGCTAGGTCACCTGACTGAAGCCACAAGGGGAAGAAAGAGAGGAGGAAGGAGGGCTAGTTTTGAGGGGTGGGTAGGAATGTACAAATCTCTGGGTCAGGCTCCATCCTCTTGCAGGCTGCCAGTTGCTTGTTGAGCTGCCCCTCCTTGTGTTCCTGTTCCCTGCTCAGCAGGACAGATGCTGCAAGAGAGATCCCATGATTTTGTTGTTGAAAGTTTTCAGCTAAGCAGTGCTGGCTCTGGAAGGAGAAATTAGTCTGCAGTCTCCTAGCTAGCAGTGTGTTGGGAGGTGACAAAAGGGACAGTCCCTGAATGCCAAGAACACGACCTTTGCAGGAAAGAACAGGGAGAAATGTTGAAGGCTAGCTATGGTTTACACCCAGTTATGTCTTCTTCTCCACTGCCACAAAGCCAAAAGTCCAGAAAAATTCTTCCAGGGGAGTGGAGAAGGGTACTCTTTTCAGGAGAAGGAGGAAGAAGCCTAGCCTTAGGCTGTGTGAGGCTCGAAGGCCAGCTCCACATAAAACACACAATGGCCTTGTGTCTTTCCCTCTTACATAGTTGCTTAAAACATCGTTAAAATGCTGGTCCCACAGGACACTTCCCACCAGGGTCCATGGGAATATTTCCTGTCATTTCTCTGCACACACACACTTCTTTTAAATAGCAATATTGTGAGCCTCAGAAAGGAAATTGAGGTTGATGGAGTAATACTAATTTATACCAGCTGAGGCTTAGCCCAGTGTCTGGTGTCTGCACACAAAATATTTATCAGCAAAACACAAAAATTATACACTGGGTAGTTTTTTTACTTCTCTTTTTTCCCCTATTCTTTCCTCACTGGTACAGCATAAACTTTTTTAATAGTTCATGTGACTTCTTACAAATTAAGAAGTAAAAAGTTAAAAATATTCACTATGACTGAAAAAATGTCTTCAGGAAAAGAAAGACTGTTCTGAAGACTATCCAAGTTTATGAATTGAGAGTTTAAGCTTAGAAACAACACTTTGTGTTAACTGCAATTGAGTATTGACAGTGTCAGAGGTGGTGAACTCTTCCATGGGCAAACCCTGATAGCTGATGAAGAACATCCCTGAACAGAAAACATACTCAAGCGTGGGCTTTTCCTGGGCTGGAAGTTTGATTTTTAGAATAAAAAAATCTTCCTGAGCTGAGACTGTAAATGCTCAGCATAAAATGAGTTGCTGTATCTGAGCTAGTTATATCCTGTCAGCTGTTCTTTGGTTGCTCTCACTACCAAGGTAATGAAGTAGGATGTACTACAACAGAAAAGGAATTGCATTTACTGCTGAGTAAATGTGTACACGAGCTTCTACTACAGAGCAGCTGATTGTTGGGAACTGGTAATGTGTGATCAGTTTGGTTTCCCCCTTTCTTCTTTTGTTTTTTCCTTTAAATAATGGAGGCTGGGCTATGTGTCCTTTATTTCTGTGTTTTGAAAATTGAAATGAAAAATAATGTATCTAGAATTGTCAGTGTGATATTTAACTTTTCGGGTTTCTGAAATGTGACATCTCACCTGTTTGGTCCAGTTCTGCCTGCTGTATGAATGGTTTCAGAGACTAGACTATTTCCTTCTTTCTCTTCTCCCAGGAAATCTGCTTAACAAAACACACTCTGGTAATGTATTTCTGTCATAACACAAATATGGGTGTGATTCAGTGATTCTGTTGCAAAAGAGAAGTGCCCTGGATTATAGACTTGGGTTCTGAGGTGGGGAAAAGTACCTTCAGTATGAAAGATGGAAAAGAAAATGCTTTTATTGTTGATGACTTTAGTTTTCAAATGAGTCCAAGCAGGATTTTTGCCTGACTTAGAGAAGAGCAGATGTCTTTTTTAGCACTATTCATTTTTCATGGAAGAAAGGTTTCAAATTTTGTGTAGGAAATTTTACACACATATGCCCAGCAGCAGAATTATTTAATTATTACTTAATTGTTGTAAGACCATACAAATGTCACTACATTTGGGGCTTATTCAGATGGCCTTTAAAGTAGTCTGGAGCTTTGAACTGGTTCAGGATTCCTTGAGCAGGTGTTCCTAGGAGGGATTGAGCACCTTCCCAGTACCACACCACCAGCCTTGTGTGTCCTCTGCACTAAGGGCTGGAAATCCTTGAAGTGGCACCCAGGTGGGCATGGCCAATGGCAGTCACATCCCGGGATTCATGCTGTGTGTGCATGCCTGTGCATGCATCCACTGAGCTTGGGTAAGCCAAAAAGGACAGTCAGATGCCAGTTCCCAGTGAAAATCAGCAGACATCATCTTTCCTTTCTTCCCAAATCTCCTTGGTAAATACTTGATAGTGCAGATAGCTCCTGACCAAGCACGGTATTTAATTAACCTTAAAGCTTTAGCCTTAGCTATTAAAGTATTCCAGGCCTCCCAGTCTGCAGTGGGCATTAATTAGGTCACTTGAACACTGCATCCCATTTTGTTGCAACATTAGATTCGTTTCATATTTATGCTTTTTTCCCCTCCCTTTCAGTGATGCCAGCAGGACTGCCTTGTAAATGAGAAACCATTGTGTTTCTCAGGGGGAGCATCCTGTACAAATAAAAAAGCAGCAGAGTAAATCATTTTACAGCATATGGTAGATTCTAAGCCTCAAAGTACTCAGCTTTCCATAGCAGCAGAGGCACAAATGGAATCAAATGAATAAATTGCCATGTTTTCTTATTATGGATGTCTGAATTGAGAAGTTCACCTGAGCAGATACTCTGTTTTGTATTTAAATTGCCTGGTATTTGCTCTTCCTTACTAGAAAGAAGGCAGAGACAAGGCTTTTATCACCCCATTTCTCGTATATTATGTGCTAGCAAACAGCTGTGTTTAGGAGCAGGGGGGTGATTATTCCGTGTCAGGATCCTGAAGGCAGTGCAGTTACATGGGAGGAAAGTGGGCTGGTGGTGTTCATTTATGGCACTGTCTGGGAGAAGGTGTCTGTGACACAAAAGGATGCCATGGTGAGAGACTGGAGGAGGGCTGGCAGAACAGGAAGGTGCCAGTCCTTCTCTGCCACCTCTGCAATACCCAGCACTTCTCTGGGAGCTTGGTGTAAGACAGAGAATGCAATGGGTTCCTCACAGTTTACAAACTGTAGGAACTCCAGATCACCCCGGTTTCTGTTTTTCTGCCATCCATTCTTTATACCCCAACCATCCCATTAACTCATGGACTAGTGGCTGATCCCTCTCATGTTCTTCTTGCTACTTTCTGAGGATGAATGCAGGATAATTAGGCCTGGTATTAAACTAAACTAGCAGCAGAGCAGCCCTACATGACTGGCACTCTCCAGGCCTGATCCACAGTCTGGTACCACTGATTGTAAGAGGATGCTCAACAAAACCAAAGTACTTTTTAGGTGCTTAATAATGGCTATATCAGCAAGTGGCATAAAACCCTGTGCAAGTGACTCACTACTCTGGTTAGAAGCCTATGCAATTCCTACATTTTAGCTTTACCACCTTATTCCCTAAACCAAAAAATCACAAGAGTGAAATGAGTAAAGACAGAAGAAGTGACTGATTTTTTGTTTTTGTCTCAAATACAGTGTATGAGCATTCCCCCTGATGTAGTTAGCACAGGAATGCTCCCTGCTGATCCCTGATCCCTGATGATGTGAAGTAAGATGCAGAAAACCTCTGTTTGCAGACTGCTAGATCTGTGCTTGAGGGGATAAAATATTAATCAAAAAATGGGTAGTTTCTGTGTCTGATTCTGAAGGGAATTTCCATGTGATGTTAATCTTGTAATTCCAGTACAGTGTGTGTTGATTTTACAGTCTCATTACAGTGTGAAGAGAGGAAATATGCTTTAGGAAACTGATCGTTCATTTGAGAACCCTTTGTATTAGGGAACACATAGCCAGGCCCAGCAAACACAACTCATCAATCCCTTGTGTGATTTTTAATCATTGAAATAAGTGCAAAAAGATAATAAAAAGAGAAATTATGCTGTATGGTAAGTGTGAAGGGAATACACAAAGAATGATAACTAAAGATTTACATTGGTGACAGGTGACTGTATTGAAGAGAGAATAACATAAAATGTCACCTACAGAGTGAGTTTTCGAAAGTGTCCCCTTCTCACTGGTGATCTTGAGTGTCCAGAACAAAACAAGCCCTTTTATAAATGCTTAAAGTTGAGTTTCTGCTAAATAAGATGTTCCTGAGGAGAGATGTTTTGTGAATGTGGCTCTGCTTCCAGGTGATTGCTGTCTTTATGTCTGAAGTGTTCTCACACCTTGCTTTATGTTATGCTGTACCTGTTGCACAGTCAGCAGGGCTCAGATGATTTGTGTTGTCTGTGAAGTGTAGACCAGACCTGTCTGATACCATTTTTTTGTTTTTGTGTAGTACCTGCTCTGGAAGATTGTAAGGAACAAGAGCCTGTGATGGACAACAATATTTCTGTGGTGCCTTTTGAGAGACCTGCTGTTATAGAGAAGCTGACAAGCAACATGGGAAAGCGTAAAAGCTCCACCCCACAGAAGTTTGTGGGTAAGATGGAAACGAGCCTTTTATTCTTTTTAGTCCATGGCTATAGGTTATGTGCTATTTGTAATAGCCAGAAGAACTAGGGGAAAAGTAGCACTCCCACAACTTAGTTCTGATACAACAATGGAGGTGGTTAAATCACAGCAAGAAATCATAATTATTGAATTCATTTTACTAGTCCAGAGAATTCAGAAGTGAAGTCCACTATCATGAAAATGCCTGACAAAACCTTGAGCTTTTTACTTACCACTGTTTCGTCATTTTTTTAAACTTGTCTCTAGCCCTATTGAGATTTAGACTTGTCATCTTCCCTCTCCTTGCTCCAGAAAAAAACAAACGAAAACAAAATCAAGCTAAGACTGTCATATAATTATCTGTCTCCATATGTGTTAAAAGAAACAACAAGTATCTCAAGACTTCTAATTTGTATTAAATTCCTTACACTTGGCAACAACTGTCTGATAATACTGGCATGAAGAAGTAAATCACATCCCTTGTGTTGGAAGTTCCTGCTCTGAGTGCAGCACTTTGCACACAATTAACTTATTAATGCATGAATATGAAACGGCATTGGGTGGCTTTTGGTTACTAGATTTAGAATCCTAGGTCAAGAATTCATATTTTGCTTTGTGTCTGGACATTAAAATTATTCAGCTTGTAACAGGTGACAGTATGGAGAATTTTACTAGGTGTAACAACTTAAAGCTTCTTTTTACTGCTACTGAAGCAATGCAAAACTTCTTAGGAGGGAAGCTGGAACAGAGAATTGTTTGGGGTGAGTGTCAGGCTCTGAAGTCACCTAACAGGCGTTTTCCACACTCACTCCCTGGAAGGACAGTCACACAGAGATTAAGGGTGTCTCATTCTGCAAACACTGAGGACACTTACAGAGAGGATCAGAGCACTGTAAGCAATTAGCACAGCCATTTAGAAAAGTTGTTGCCCCTCAGCTAAATGCAGATTCAGATGGATTTGTTCAATCACCCCTGAAGGTGGCTGTAAGTAAGCTACATGGTTTGGAGTAGCAGGGGGCCAGCAGTGTGCAGCAGCTCACCTGGGGGGACTGACACACTGACCTGGCTGCTCTCAGTCAGCTGACCATTCCCAAAAATCAGTGCTGAGCCAAGGTTAGGCCAGCAATGATCCATCCCACCTGGGGAACCCTGGGAGACAGCAGTATTTCCTATGTTGTTATATTTTTAGACCAGAAAGGTGATTTTACTTGTCCACTCATGCACCATTGACCATATGTTGTTCTTATGTTCAGAGGTAAATTTACTGGTTGGAAATTTTTGCCTGAGAGATGCTATACCATGTTATTATTCTCTTCAGCAGGTTATACTACTTTGCTGTTAGGTAAATCAATTTTTTTTATAATTGTAACATATCACTATCCACATGCACAAAAAAAGTACCCCCTTTCATATTTACCATATCTTATTTTTCTGATCTTTAGTTGCATCACAGTGTTTAGATTGAATAACAGCAGTCTTCACTTGACTGCCTTTCTTTTTTGTTTTTTTTTTCCCTTCTCCCCTCCACCATGACCTCACTTTTCTTCCTCTTTTCTCCCCAATTAAATATTGTTCAGCTCTGTCAGGAAGAGTGTGTAATGGTTCTGTTGCTTGCAGGAAATTTTCCAGTGCATACTGCAAGCGTGGCACCTGTCCAAAACAACTTAATGGTGTTTATGAGAAGGTCATGTAAGCATAAGCTAAAATCTTTGCATGCTACATCTATCAATGCTTTACTGCTCTTTCTGATCAGCAATCTCCAAGGGACAGTGGTTATGGACCACAGTCTCTCCTATGGCTGAATTTTCAGGAGGAAAGGAAGCAGTGTACAGCAAACAGAATGGATTCATTTCTGCATGAGAGACTTGGCTATATATCTGCTCTTGAGCTTCTAGTCTTACCAAAGCAGTTGAAACAGTGGAGGCAGAAAGTACAGTTTGTGATGTGCAGGAGTGTGAGCACTTCCTTTTGCTTCTTGGTCAATGAGGGAGAGGCAGACGCCAGTTAAATTAAAAGCAGCCGTCTTCAGGCCTGTCATGTGAAGCAGATTCACATCTTTTCAGTTGGAATTGGGAGCTAACTCTCAGAATGTCACCGAGGTTAAGAACTGGCAGGATGCAAAAGGAGACATTTATGTGGCTTACGATAAGACCATGGTTGTTAGAGTAAGAATTAAAAATACACGGGCGTCTCAGAACAGATGAAGATCAGCCAGCTGCCAAATTACAGTCAGCTTCTGGTTAATGGGGGTCAGGGAGAAGCTTCCCCAGGGGGAAATGCTGGAATGGCTTTCTCCAAGGTTTCTTGTAGCTTTCTCCCAAGGGTCCAGCACTGCAGCTGCTTTAGATATTTGGTGAGATGGACTACAGGTATCACAGGACAGCTGTGTCTGTGTGCTTTGATCTAGATTCAAATACCTGTTTTGGGCTTTATTTGAATGTCATATAGCCAGAGGGGAGAATGTTTTTTCTTCTACTTCACTAATGTAGGGCAAAGATAAATAGACTTTGAGCATAGTTTAAATGAAAATTCAGAATGATTGGTCTGATTAGCTGATTTTAAATATAGAATTGGCTAAAGAGGAATTTAATTTGGAAGCCACATCGTACTGGTCTATTGGACTATTTATTGGTTACTTCTGAGCTCTGTGTTTTACTCCCTCTCCTTCCCATGTTATCATTTATTTTACTATTTTATGTCACACTCCATTTCTCAGGCTCTGACATCTTTGGAACTGGTTCATAATTAAAGGAATAAATAATTCAGGTCACTGGCAATTTACAGCTTTCTTTGCTGTCTATGCTGGAGTAACTAAACATGGATGATGAAAGGAATCAAAATAAGGTTTGCATCATTTATCCAAGTAGCCCATAAAGGATGGGTAATATTTCTTGATCTGTAAAGCCTACAAAGGACTGACAGTGTGTTTGGCAGCTGGATCAGACCCTCACCAGGTCCATTTCTTTACCCAAACACAAGAATGACACAGCTGGCCAGGGAAGGTTACAGGCACCAGTGGGCACCAGGCACATTTGTCTCCTGGAGCTGTCCTTCAGTGCCCCTTGGTCCCACTTGGGAAGGAGCTGCACTGTTTCATGGGAGGCTGGAGCCAAATCTTTCATGTCTGTGGCAGCACAGCCATCACAGACTGCCAGAGCACAGCAAAACACTGCAAAGAGGGTGTTTGATGGCAAGGATCATCCACAGGTCATGTTAGATTACCAGGACCATCGCTGAGTACACATCATAGGTACACAAACGTGGTATGGTGTCCAGCCATGTGAACATTATTGCTGAAGAGAGTAGGAGTATTCATGTACTTCACTTTAGACCTACATTTCATTACCTTGATAATCAGGGCTGAGTGAGGCACCATCTCTAAGGACAACATGGTTGTTCTCTATGCATCACTTTAGAATAAGTCACACTAAGTGGAATGAATTATTATAGTCAAAAATAAAATGCTGAGTGATGGCTGTGTTGAAATGTACTAATGCAATTTGGAAGAGATTTGGGATTACAGTTCTGTTTCTTATAGTGGTTTGTACACATTGTGTTCCAAGCAATTTTGGCAAAAGGTGATAGAAGAAGCTTCTTGAGTAATTTAATTCTTGAGTAGCCAAACCATTTTTAAGTAATGACTTCTTGAATTTATTAACTTACGCTACTGGAAAAAAAATCTGGTTTTATGTACCAAGGAAGTGAAGTAACAAAGATAATGAAAACCAACCAAAATTATTTATCAGACTTCATAAAATCAGTTTTAAAAGTTAGCTGACAGCAACTAGCTAGTTGCATGTGTGACTACATAGGAGCATGTGTATCTCGTATCATATACATACAACTTTTTCTGTTTAAAAAGAAGTTATTCCATGAGCTTTGCCTGTCCTGACACTCCAAAGCCATCACTGGAAAAGCAGAGCTGCTGAGCTGAGCCCTGCTGGAAGCAGTGGTCAATTTGTTCACCTCCAAGGAGATGATGTGATGCATAACATGGTGCCCTGTGACTGCCATGATGTGCCAGCATGTGGTTCTGGTTTTGCACATCTGTCATGCCATTGATATAAAAAAATTATAAAAGGATGTGAGTTAGGATTCACACTGATGAATAAGCCTCAGCATCATTATGTATAAATTTATCCTATATCAATGAAAGGTGCTTTTGCCTTTTACCAAGTGAAACTAAGCTATACACGTGATTTCTCTATTTGTTTCCTTGCCTAAATAGATACTGGGAAGGGAGGGGGGTGCATATGTCTTTTTTTTTTCTCAGTCCAAAAGGGATAGAATCTTTTTTGTTTTTTTTTTTGAGGGAGGAAAACTACAAAGAACAGCCACGACTGCTCCTGTAAATGCCCTCATTCTTGGCCACGTGTTCTCATTTAACGTTTGGGTTTTTTTTTCTGCTGGTTAAAGGATTTACATATTGTGGCTCTAAAGGTGCCTCCATAACAAGCCCTCTGTACCTGTTGTTTAGGTTTCTCACTGTGCAGCCCTGTTGTAAGGGAGGTGTGAGGCACCTCAGATTGTGAGGGACATGTGAAAAGGTCCCCTGAATTTTGGGGAGTGTATTTCTAATGGTGTACGCTGTCAGAATTTCAGTGGTGACCTCAGTATTTCAATGCATTATCTACCAGTTAACATGCTTTTCCTAACTTGAAGTGTGGGCACAGTCAGGCCCAGTTGAAGATTTGGAATTGCTCTGGAAGTTGCTGCAGCCATGTGTTTCACCTGGAATAAATTTTAAAACATAAAGAAAAAAAACAAGAAAGCTCTTGGTGAGGTTACTGTCTTACCCATCTCAAGACAGGAACTTTATAGGAGGTCAGTAATAAATTAGAAGGAGGTTAACTTTAGACTCTGGAATAATTTCACCCCAAATCAGGGGGTTTCTGTCCCTTCCCACCCCTTTTACAATGAAGCATTGCAGTGATTATGTTGGCTTTGCTCACGCATTTGCTTTTATCTCTTAGGTGAAAAGTTCATGAGATTTGGCTATCCAGATATCCCCTTTGATATGAACCTAAGCTATGAGAAGGAGGCTGAGCTGATGCAGTCTCACATGATGGACCAAGCCATCACCAATGCAATCACCTACCTTGGAGCTGAGGCACTTCACCCCCTGATGCAGCACACACCGAGCACAATTGCAGAGGTGGCCCCGGTCATCAGCTCAGCTTACGCTCAGGTCTATCATCCCAGCAGGATAGAGAGGCCCATCAGCAGGGAAACAGCCGACAGCCACGAGAACAACATGGATGGCCCCATCTCCCTCATCAGACCAAAGAGTCGAATCCAGGATAGAGAGGGCTCCCCCAGCAATAGCTGCCTGGATTCTACTGACTCAGACAGCAGCCACGATGACCGCCAGTCCTACCCAGGAAACGCTGCCTTAACCCCCAAGATAAAGCCAAACCCGGCTTATGTGAAGGAGGAGGCCAAGCCTTTGGATGTCACAAAAGCTTCTAAGGGCTCTTTCAAGGATATGTACAAGGTGATCAACGGAGAAGGGGAGCAGATTAGGGCTTTCAAGTGCGAGCACTGTCGCGTCCTCTTCCTGGACCATGTCATGTACACCATCCACATGGGCTGCCACGGCTACCGGGACCCGCTGGAGTGCAACATCTGTGGCTACCGCAGCCAGGACCGCTATGAGTTCTCGTCGCACATAGTCCGGGGGGAGCACACATTCCGCTAGGCCTTCTCATCCAAAGGGGACTCCTATGAAGTACAAGAACTGCACATGAAGAAATACTGCACTTACAATCCCACTTTTCCTCAGACATTGAGACGCCTATTTTGTTGTTGTTGCTGTTGTTGTTGTTGCTGTTGTTTAATTATTATTATTAACCTTATTTTTTGTGGACCCAACCTCATTCGCTCTGCCCAGCGCTAAGAATGGAAAGAAGGAAGGGAATGGATAAAAGAGGGGTTCGTTGTGGCCATTGGTTTTTGGAGAGTGACCTGCCTTGATTTCTGTGGGAATTGGAAGGCAATCTGTGTCTGTCCCAGTCAGTTGTACACCATGTCCTCTTTTGGGTTATCGCTCAACCATGCCAGGTGCTTTCAAGTCCCAACAAGATGCCACTCGTTTGCAATTTCACAGGAATAGGTAGAAACATTTCAGAGGAGGGCCTTTTTCTAATGTGAAGATAAGTGTGAGCTTTCAGTGGCTGGAGGAAAGGGAGGGAACTTTGTTCTGCAGAATGAACAATTATTTTTGAAGCAAAACTGGTAGGGAGTTAGGAGCATGGATCAAAGTCAATATTCCTTTCAAAACTACTTTCAAGGGTGAGCTGTTTTCCTGGGTTCAGTGTGTATTGCCCCTCTAGAATGTAAATAAATTAAAAAAAAAAAAGGAAATTTATGTCTTAACACTGTACCACATTACAGCAGTTTAGTTTCATAAGTCTGAGGGCCTTCTGTGATAAGTTTGAGGCTTTGTGTTTTTATTATCCTTAACTTATGAAGCACCTTTTTTTTTAGAATTGTTGATATTCTGTTACTCCATGCCTATGTGTTGTCTCACTGGCTTCTTAGAGACCCTTGGGAGCCTTATTTCCTTAGTTGCACCCTAAGTTTTAAGAAAGAGCATTTAGAAATAACATTTAAACTTGCTTCTAGGACAGTAAGTGGCCTAGGAGTGGGTAAGAATCTGTAGTTTACTCAAGACGTTCTGCTGCTCTTCTGAAATACTTTTGGGTTAAAATTATGGATTTAAAAATGACAAAAGTACTAGTAGCAAAGTGTTCTTTAAATATAGGTATATATAGATATATAATTATGTAAATACTTTCTCATTCTACTATCACAGTGTTAACCTCTTGGCAACAGCCTAAACTAAGACTTGCAGCTGGGAAAGCTTTAGGAGCCAGATCGTTGGCCAGCATTAATCCTTTTGGCTCCACTGAATTTAATGGAACTGTCCCAACTACTTCAGCTACATCAGGATCTGAACCTTGACTGTTTTTTCTCTTGTTGACTTCGTACTTGCTAATTTGCTGAACCACTGATTTCCTTTTGTTTGTACGTCATCAATTGTGCTTAACTTAGGGGTGAAAGTGTTAGCAGGTTTTGCTGGATAGCCTTGGCTCCTGGTGAGCACAGAAGCCCAGCAAACCAATAGGTCACATACAACCTTCCCTACTTCTTCAGAAAGTGATAAGTGGCAACATAGGTGCTGTCTATTGATTTGGATTTAAAGATTTCCTTTTTATTCCTAATTTATTAATTTCCCTGTAGGGAAAGCAAATGGAGAAACACACTCCAGAGAGAGTCCTTGACCTATAGACTGGACAAGAAAACAAGTCCACTGATCTGTTTTGCTTCCTTTCTTTCTCTCTCAGTAAATAACAAAGCCAGCAACCACCAAACAAGTTGCATCAGTAGAAACTGGGCTTAAACCTACGGGACAGATTGCCACTGAAACCCAACTGTTTGTACCAATCACAATTGAAATGTTGTTGTTTGGCAACAAGAGCACAGCTTGAGAATGGAGAGATCTGGATGGGTTTAACCCCCTCCACACGCACGGTCTCCATGCGCTTGGGGGGACCTTTTCCAAAGGATAAAGTTACTAAAGTATAAAAGAGAGAGCAAGATCAGGCCATAATGAATTCCCATCTGCTCCCTCCAATCTGTGCACTTGATGCATATGCCAGTTTGCTGTTCGTTTTGAGGGTGCTGGGTTTTTTTCTTCTTCTCTTCCTAGACCTGGAGCGTTTGAAAGTAGGAGCTGAGTGGTATTGATTGAAATCTTTTTATGGTGACATTCTTGGCAGCTAGAACCTGTGTTTAGAAAGAATACAGTAGATCATGGCCAGATTACCTGATGACTGCTTCCCAGCACTGCAATGCTATTAAGTAGGAGCTGGTAAAGTCTTGCAGTAGCCTATTAATTATAATACAACATGGAGAGAAATGTCATCTTGTGTAATGTGAGACCTATCAAGGCTGGGAATATGCAGGCTTTGGAGAGACAGATTTAAAGATCTATTCCCAACATTGTTCTTAGTGTCATTGGGTTCCTCCCCCTGCTTCTTTCTTCACCCTAATATAGAGGAAACTGGGGCAAATGAGCCATTCTCGTTGTCCTGTGCCTGGTGCAGTCAAAAGAGTTTGTGCAGGAGAAAAGCAGGGAGATGCTGGAGGCCATCTCTTTTATTCCATGTGGCTGATTCTCTGCAGTTAGGGAGGTGGGCTTTGTGTCAGGAGGTGCCTGGAAATTCAGAAAAGAAAAAAGTGGTTGTGATTTGTTGAGGCAGGAAAGGTCTTTTAAGAACAAAGTGGAAAGGGAAAGTTTCTTGGGCCTTGAGGGTTGCTGGGCTTGCCTGTCCAGAAAAACACATGCCCAAGACAGAAAAGTTGCCAGCAAATCCTTTCAGTCTCTGGGGGAACCACTCCGTTCTCCCCTCTGTGGTCAGTGAAAGAGCATTGGGCTGTGGTTTCTTTGAAATAGCTAGCACTAGAGGAAAAGTGTTTAAAATTTCTGCCTTTGTTTGGGAAAGCACCGGAATACGGGAAAGGTAGAGAGAGAATCTCTTGTGTATCCACACATCGGTTGGCTGCAATTACATCTGCAGTTCCTTAGTGTGCACTCTGGTTCACTGATGACTCACTGGTATCTCTGCTAGGGTGGATTCTGGAGATGTTTAAAGGATCACATGGGGAGGCCACTGCTTTTGGACCTGGCTTCAGTTAAGTCCAACTTCTTGACCTAACAGTAGCAAGTGACATCTGTATGTCCTGGTGTGATGGGCACAGGGAACTGGGGAGGCACTGGGGAGTTATCTCATAGAAACTACATTTTTTGGAGAGGAAGAAACTTGAGGGGTCACATTAATTTTTTATTATCAATGTCCTTTTCTAAACAGTCATTGAAGAGTTTTATCCTAGAGTTAGGAAAAGAAGAAAGATTAAATTGTAGTTCAAATTTTGAACAAAATTTTGAAATAACATGTACTTTAGAATTCAATTCCTACTGAAAATTATTAGAGAGCTTTATGTAATGCAGTTTGTTGCTTCACAAAAGTGAGCAAAATGGGGCAGCAGAGATTTCTTTGGGTGTTTTTTCTTGCTTGCTCTCTGCAAGAATTGGATTTCTAAGAAAAGCTCTTGAGTTTCCTCAAGTTCATTAGTCATTCATAGTGTACTAGGAATTTCAGCAGCTAATCCTTGGCCTCCAAATCCGTTTGTTCTGAGTATTTGGTGCTGGAAATCGAACCCGACTGATTTTTATTGGACTCTTTGAAATTCTTGGAATCAGGTTTCTGGTTAGAAACATGCGTTTGCAAATTTAGAATTGGCTTCCTGTGAGCATTCCCCATTTCCATTTAAAAAAAAAAAACAAAACCCTGTACACTCAGTTTAGAGGATTACAAGCCTATTAATTTAAAGCGAAGTGTGACTGCTTATTCTGCTCTTGATGTGATCCATATCCTTGGAGCAAAGGGCATTATCTATATATCTGCAGTTATGACTGATGAATTTTACAGCCACCTCTCTGTAACCAGTTAGGAGTGCACATCAAAATATATTGCATTTTTCAGTAAAGTCTGCTCTTTACTCAGTAATTTATGGGATTGAAATAATTTTATTCTCCTTAAAAAGTGCTTTCATCTATGATGTGATGTGAAGGGTGTCTAGGCATTAACCTGTAGTGGTCTTTAGTAGAGAGGAAGATTGTAAATGGGTTAATTGGTCTAATTTTTAGTGATACTGGTTTCTACAATGTGAGGACCTAGCCCACAAAGTAGCCATGTTGGCCTAAAGTACGTTTACTGCCAGGTGAAGAAATTCTCAATTGTCAGAGTTTCCAAACTTCTTTCTGTTTACAAGGGCTTCCCTAAATTTGTGGTGTCAGGCAGGAGGTCAGTAATGAAACCCAACCCTTCAAAACTGGGCTTTCATGGGGCATTATTACTATTGCCCAGGTCCTGGGCTAGCTTGTTCTGATTTGAAAGAAGCCAGACAACAGACACTCCTTCTTCCAGAAAGAAACTTTGGAATAATTGCAGCAAAGGTGCTTATTTCAGCCAAGGGCAGGAGCTACAGAGATACAGTTCCTTCTCTGGATAAATTCCTTTCCTTAACTCTTGCTGTGCTTTATAATGTAATGAGGGGGGAGGAGGGAGGCTGCCAGAGTCACCTAAAGTCAGTGTGGGATTTTAGGAAAAGGGTGACGAAATTGGCTTTTCTGCTAGTAATTCACATCTTAGCTTGGCTTAATAGCATTTAAAAACAAAAATTGATGGCCTGTGGTCTGGGGCAGCTGGAGAGCTTGAGAAAGTATATTTATATATATATATGGTATTGTGTAGTAAAGTATATGCTTTATTGTATATGTGCCTTTTCCAAATGCATTTTGGGAGATCCTGATGTTGTTGGTGATATCCTACCAGTCCCTTTCAGAATGCACGACAAAAACCAACCCAAAGGAAACCCAAATCCCTTCTGCTGCTCTGCACCCTCCTTGGCAGCTTGACCTGGAGAGAGGACTCTATTTGTGTGAGATTTCCTGCAGTCAGACTTTTAGGAGTGGGAAGAGCTGACAATTACCCTGGCAAAGTGCATTCCAGCTGTCCAGGCAGAGCTGGTGTGGAGCTGTCCCAGGGAGCACAGCATCCCCAGAGCCATGCCAGGACTTGCCATGGGAGCCCCCAGCTGCACTGTGCCCTACAGAGAGCCAGGGAAGCCTCTCCTGTTTTCTCCCTCTCAGTGCTTTAAGTAAAGCACCCTTGGAGGTGGACCTTGCTCTGCTTTAAAGTTTCCACTTACAACTGGGACCACACTTTAAAGCACTTTCTTCTTGCTTCAGCTTGGAAAAACAAATGTGGCGAGTCCTTTGGAAGTGGTTTGCAAGTTTGCCTGTCACTCTGCTGCCCCAGGAATTGGTGTAGAGACAAGAGAATTTAATCAGTAGGAGGTGTTCAGGGGGTTCTCGAGCTGGAGCACTGCTGTGACAAGCACAGTGCTGGTTCTGGGATTTCCCAGCAGGTTTGTGACCTGGTTTCAGGTGCAGCTGTTCCCCCTGCAGGGCTGCAGAGCTGAGTGTGCCAGCACAGCCAAGGTGGGAGGGCTACCATGGGCAAGGTGGCTGGGCCAGCAGGCTCTGGGCAGATCCTGAGCCCAGCACCAGCCCAGGGTCACCCCCTCAGCAGCACACTGCAGCCAAAGAGGGGTGGTGAGGGGAGCAGTTAGGCAGAAAAGAGCTGGAATTTGCTTCATAGTGCATAGATAGCCTTTTATCCCATTGATGTGTTCTGAGATACAAGCAAAGGAGAACATCACTGGTTCCCAATTTGGTTTGTAATTTGACCTCCTCCAACCCCAGCTGACAGGGTGGGTTGTGTCCTCCTCCTACCCGGCTCTGAAATGCACAGAGGACAGTCAGGAGGAGGGGTGGGCTCAGGCTGTACCATGCTGCATGCTTAACAGGCCAGGAAAACAATAAAATGAGTCTCTGTTCAATTCACCTGCCTTCCCAGCTGATCATGCAGATTCCCAATTCCTGTTTGCTTCCAGCCTTTGGAAAGGTGGTTATCAGTGTGCTCACTTGGGTCCTCATCTTCGAAGATAACTTCCCCTGCTATTTCCTTCTGTACAAATTTCTCATTTTCTTCTTGGGGCTTAATTAATCAGTGAACAGAAACAACCATTTCAAAAGAAGCCTGCATAGTTGTAGTAAAACTAATAGTTTTTTACAGTTGCAAAAAAAAAAAGAAAAAGAAAACCAACAAAAGCTGTGATATTTCAGCAGAGTGAATGACAATGAGGCTAATCAGATCATGTCTTGAGAGGGGCTGGTACCACGTGGACCCTTTTGGGGGAAAGGGATCAGCCTGGCCTGAAGCTGGGGCCAGCGCTTCCTTCCCACAGTTGGTTTAGGTGACTGCACTGCAGCCCAGGAAAACATTTGAGCGGCGTCAGCCTGGTGCCATCCCTTTGGCTGGATCTGGAAGTGCTCAGGAGCTTTGCAGCTGTGTTTGGTCATCACTCCCATCCCCTGAGAGATGAGGGTGCAGCACAGCAGCTCTGGGCAGGCTCGGTGCGGGCGCTGAAGGCGCGTTCCCTTATTCTGTGTAGCAGCCTTAATCCCTGGGTCCCTGCAGGCTCTGGTGTGTGTCACCAGGCTGGATCAAGGACAGGTGCCTCCTCCAAGGCATGGGGGGAGCACGGCTCCTTCCGGGCACAGCGGGGCCAGTTTGCAGTAAATTGGGCCATTTTGTTTTACCTCAAGTGACATCGAGTCAGAAAAGCTTCTTGCAGGGGTGGAGGTCACTGAATCCCTACTATGCACTCACTGGGATTTGACATCACTTACTGGAAATGGATATTCGTTCCTGAACACACTGTAACAAGGGAAGGACTTTTTTTTGGTTGTTTTTGCAGTCATTCGGATTCTGAAACTGTGATCAATTATTTCATGAATTGTTAAGTGTCCTCAGAGCTTGAACACGTTCACTTCCTCACCATGTAGCAGTCTCCTTCTGGCTTTCTGTGCTTTTCTCTTTCCCCCTTTTCCTTCTTGGAGCTTTAAGTCCGAGCCTGCTCTTATCTCCTGTAGCTTTGGGCTGTCTAGGGGTTTGGGGGGTTGGTTTTTGGGTTTTTTTTGTTCATTGGCTGTACAGTCTGTTTACATATTTTTGTACTCAAGTGTAGTTTTTTATTAAAAACAGAAAAAAAAAAGATAGTTGATTTGAGAAAAAAAATAATAAGGTACGTACTCTTTGTAACACTTTAAAAGATCTAGGGTACCTTTGAGATGACTCTACAGTAATGTAATTATAATACTGTATATTTGCCTTCCTTTTTAGTTGGTTTTATTTTATAGTTGTTTTGTTTTGTTTTTTTCCTAAAATGTATATCTTTTTATGAGAAACTGGAAACTTTTAATGCAAATATTTAGAAAGATTTAAAATTGTAAAGTAAAAAAAAAAAAAAAAAAAGTCATATAATTTTTTTTCCTGTTGGAAGAAAATGCTTTAAAAAAAGTTTTACTACTGTTGTATTCCAGGGTGGGGGTTACCAACCCCAAATTTGCTTCTTATGCTTCATTCTTGGATCCTGCTTTCTAAACGTGATCATTGCAGACATGGATGATTTGCTTGTATTCATTCTAAAAACAATCACCAACATTTGGGTTATTTTTCTGTTCAAGTGCAATACTTACCCTGACATCTTATTAATGTACAGTGGTTTCTGTGTTCCTTCCTCAGTCCACACAAATCAGTGAAACAAAATGCTCTGCCCTAAATGCATTTAAAGATATGGTTCAAGTAAAGTGATTGCGACTGACAAAAGATGAAAAACTGTAAATTAAGGCTAAAGCCCATAATTTACCTCCTGCTTGTCGTTGGCATTGAAACACATACACATCCAGAATTAAGGACATACCTGTTCTTGACTCTTCCTTCCTCTTCTTTTCTAATTGCAGCTTTTTTAAGAAAAGCACTTAATATTGATGTTTATTAAAAATGGCAAAAAATAAAAAGATCTTTTGGTCTGATCCAAAACCCACTCAAGTGGAGACTCCTGTTGATTTTGAGGATGGATTTTGGATTAGGCCTAATCTCTTAGCTAGGGCAAAACTGCCATTTACTCTAGGGAGAGATTTGCCTGCGTAAGAATTACAGGACTCGTGTCCTTTATCTACCTGAGAGACCAGAAAAGCTTCTTTAGAGTTGTCCTTGTCTTATATAAGTTTAGATGGGACTTGTTTTACATATCATACATATTTATATATAGTGTATTTTTAATGCCTTCCCTCCCCCCTCCAGTAGACTGAAGCCGCTATTCTGTAAATATGTATTTAGGTACGTAATAAAAAAAAAAAGAATAAAATTCCATTGAGATTTCTTGGAAAGGCAGTTACTGCGCATGCACAGTAGCCACTTTTGTCTTTTAAATTTGTATTTAAGAGATTTCTGATTAATAATAACAAAGGTGAGGAGACTGTATCCCCTTCTGATAGATTGCCAAAATCATTGCCCAGGCCCTGGTGCATGAGGGGAAGAACAACGATGTGTTCAGTGGGTGACAGTGGCAGTGCCCGCTGGGTCTCACTTCTTGGGCCAAATTTTGGGATCCTCCCGTGGGCAGCTCAGCTCCTGCTGCTCAGGGGGCTGCACTGAGCAGTGGGACCTGGGCACAGCCCAGGAGTGGAGCTCTGGGTGCTTGGCACAGCATCCTCCCTGTCTGCTCCAGAGCTGCATCCCCAGTGCTCCTCTCCTGATAGCAGCCCAGCCACTAACCTGGGAAATGAGCCCTTTTTTCTCCCAGGTTAAGGATTTTTAATTCTGTGATAGATCTTCCAAGCTTCAATTGAGGAATCTTTTAAATTAAAAAAAAAAAATTAAATTAAAAAGTGACATCAGAGTTTACTCAAAAAGCCAGTGAAGACACTGGGAATTTTCCCACTTCTTTATGTGTTCATTGGAAGGTGCTCTTATAAAAGGAGTTCAGAAACAATCCCTTTGACAGTGGTGCATGTGAGCAACCCTAATGTAAACCTGTATCCCCCCGCTAAAAGAGTTTTGCCGCTATAGACTGAACTATGGGACTTGTTGTTATTTTTGTTTTCTTCTTAGCATACATGCATACATATGGTTGCACATCTGTATGTGTGTGCTCTGTACCTGTGTGAGTGTTGTACAGCCATGTGAGAGTGGGAGTCCGTGTGTGTGTGTGGGGGTGTGTGTATAAATAAAAGAAGCTGCAGAAACTTTGTAATACTTTGTGAAAAGGATTATATTATAAAGGTTTGTACTGTCTTGAGTGCACAGCTACTGGAATAAATGTAGGGAATCTCAGGAACAAGCATATAATTTGTCCAAGAATTATTTCTTCTCAGAAGTGTAAGTGCAGTTTTTAATTCTGTATATTATTTAATATTTTACCAATAAAAATAAACTTCTGACACGAAAGGGTTTTCCATTCAAGCTTTCTGGACACATTGGTGTATGCATACACTTTTCTTTCTTGCAGCAGGAAACACGTGGTGGTTTGGCACCTCCCAGGAATTGCATTTCTACCTGCTCAAAAATCCTGTTAATTAGCTGGAGAGACTGAGTCAGGGTTCTGAGCATGGGTTATGAGAGGGGGGAGTTGAGCACAGATCTGCTTTTAATATTCATTGGAGCTAAAGAAATGCTTTCCATCAGCTTCAGCACCAGTGAGAGAAGTGTCCATGAGGGTCCTACTGTGTCAGATGGTGGCATCAGTCACCTGCCAATCGCTCTGCCGCGTTTTTGAAATGAATTAGTGGCCTCAGATTTTTCTGGAAACACTTCGACTGCACACACATTTCCTTTGAACCCTTCCCTCAGTGTGGGTTTTTGGCTGAGTTCCCTCTGTGGTATCCAGAGGTGATGTTCCCAGTAGGGATTTGTTGGGCATTTCACATTGCCCAACTTTTCCTTCTTTTCATAATGCAGCTATCGACCTGGTAGCATTCACAGTACAAACTCTTCAGAATAAAAGGAAGACCTCACGAAGCTTCATAAACTATTTGTTGTTTGTTTTACAAAACTCTTGTAAATTCTTGGTTAAAGATTAACCAGGCTCTCCCCATAATAAAAGTGTTCATCATTCACATGAGAATGGAAATTCCTTAAGATATCATCTGAATAAAAGTTAATCTTCCTCTAAGTCATGTTTGATGTATGTTGTCTCCAAGGAATTGCTTCTGTTCAGTGAGCAGAATCTCCCAATTACTTTCACACAGGATTGCTGGATCACTGATTTTGCTTCGAAAAACCCCTCAAAATTCAGCTAATGGGACAGTCTGAATCTTTAGTGCTTGGAGCAGAAATCCCATTGTGCCATTGTAGGACAGAAGTTGCTGGCTTGATGGACTCAGGGTCCCGTCCCAGAACTTACTGGAGATGGTGATGCTCTTCTCATCTACTTCAGCTAAGGGTCTGAGATGATCAGGGGAGAGCTGATAGGCAGAAATGAGATGACTTTATAATCCTTAGAACTGCTGAGCCATTTTCAGGGGTGAGACTCTGCGTGGCCTCACATTATTAAGGAAGAGGCTCTTAGAAATCTCCTGGCCTTGCTTCAGGGCCAGCATGGTGTTGTGCCTGTGTCTGGGCAGGAGTCACACCACAGGGTGCCCTTGCTTTTCCCTTTAGGTCACCCTGTCAGCAGCTGCAAGCAAAGGGCAGGTTGACCATTCAACTCTCATTTAGACAACAGGGAACTGTGTCTGATCTCTCCTCTGCATGGCTTCTGCTGTATCAAAAACAGCCTTTTCCTCTTTATAGCAACACATGCTTCAAAATTACTCCAGTGACCAGAGCTGCCATTGCCCAGTCTTCCTTTGGTCTGTGGGAGGCCAGTGGTTTAAAAATACTGAATTATTTCCTTTGTTGCCACATCAAATGATGCACCCGCAGTGGTCTTTGAGCGGCAGCATCACACCTCACAATGATGACTGCATCAGTCTTGTAGCCAGGTAAGCATTTGTGTTTCTGATCTGCCAGACCAGCCCTGCATTCTGCCAGCTTTACCAAAACCAGTATCATTTTCCCAGTTAATAAAGGTTAAGCCTTGGTTTCTGGCTTTGGCTTCTACAGCACTAGTATTTCTATTTTCACGCCATACTTCCAAGAACTTACTGGAGTTTCTTCTGAGGGTGAGTTTGTTTTTCAAACATGGTGAATCAAAGCACGTTTTCCTCCATCTCTGTGCTCAAATGTCAAATCCCAGTCCTGCAATGAATCATTTCCCACCACAACACTGTGGAATATATAACAGAGCCCTTGTTAATGGGAGACAACGGCAGGGCCTCAAAATCCCATTATGAAACTCGCAATAATCAAGGGACTAAAAATAAATTTTGCTTGGATTGCAGTTTGAACATGCTTGGGTTGTTTTTTTCTTTCTTTTTAGTCAATCCTAATGTAGTTAGTCCTCAATAAACCCAGCTTTACCCTCGTGCCCTTCAGTGCTTATTTTTGTCTCTTCTTGGTGCATCATATAAACATTGTCATAACTTCCAGCATGCAATTATAAGTGTTTGTTTTGGGTTTTTTCACAGCAGAGTACCTCAGGAGCCGCAATGACTTCTGGATTCAATGAAATATGAGTTGGAAGGATTACTGTGTAAGTGCAGAGTCGCTGAAAATTTTAGACTAAGGATGAAAGCTCTTTTCAAAGGAATATACTTGTGAAATAGCCTTTGTGTTTCCTGTTAATTCCTGGTGCAAAGATTAGGGATGGAGTCCCAGAGTATGGTATTTTCCAGGGATTTCTGTCAGGGGAGAAACTGAGCTCTTGTAATGAGACTATAGAAGTGCTCAATATTATCTCATTATTTTTCATTAATCCATGCACACCAGCCCGCCTCCACATGCTGTAATTCCATGTTACCACCCATGTTCACATTAAAATAGGAACAGATTATTCAAGACTCCCACACAAATCGTGAACCTCTATCCCTTCTGATCTGTCACTGGCCATTCCTGAGCCAGAGGAGCCTCTTCCCTAGGCAAGGAGTCATCTTTAAACCTGGCAGCCCAGCCCTTCAGAGCTAAATGCCTATTTTTATTCCTGGCAAATGCTCCTGTGGTATCCAACCTCCAAGCCTGGATGAAACTACCCTGTCAGAACTGATTTTTAACAGAAAATTGCTTTTCAATGAACCCATTCTCTATGCTTTTCATAGATTTGGGAGGATATGGGGATTTTTTCCCTCAGTAAGAAAGCCTGAAACTCTAAACCCTCGGAAGATTTCTGTGTTATTTTTTTTGGTTTCAAGAGAAAATACTTCCCTGCCCTCAACTCCTGTTTTCATATCAGTTCAAATAATGTCAAGACACTCTTTGCTGCTCTTTCCCATTATTTTTGTTACTTTTCCTGTTTCAGGCTGCCTGCGTGTAGTTGATAGGGTGTGGTGAGGAATGTAAATTATTATTTTCGTGTAGGTGTGGTAGCTATTCAGTTGTAAATCCTGTTTTCAATCCTTCTGACTATTTTATTTGTGATCTGTAATATTGATTTGTCTTCTGAGCAGAGAATGCTGCAATCTATCAGGAGCAGGGACATTTTATTCCTTCCTAAAATAATTCAAAGCACTCCCAGAAATCTGCGAGATGGGAAAAAAAAAGAGATCTTCCTTGAAGCCTTTTTTTTCCCTCTTTGAAATGAGTTGAGGAATTTGTTTCTGCAGTTGATTTGTTTTTATCAGTTAGTTGCAAAATCTGAGCAGCCTCGCCTTTCAACTCCGTGTTTCTTGATAACCAACTTAAAAAAAAAACAAGTTAAAAGGCCTGAATGCAGCTCAGGATGGTGGAGGAGCAGGGCTGAGCTCCAGCAGGCAGCTCTGCAGTTGCTGTTGGAGTGAAGATGTCAAACTGTTCCCAGTTCCACACGAGCCTGGAGCACAGCTGTATTTCCCCACAAGCTGGGGGGGCCTTTTGGCAGCTGCAGATGCTCAGGTTCTCCAGAGCCTTCCCAGCTGGGAAAGGTGAGCTGGGTTAGGAGCCAGGGGTGCCTCATCCATGGGACCAGACCCTCTGCTGCTGCAGATCTGCATGGTCTGAGCAGCCTGGCAAGGGGCTAAGCTGATCTGCCCCGTGTCTCTATGAGCTCCTCTGGCTGTGCCCTCCTGTGTACCTGTCCTGGTGACTGCTGTCATAGCCAAAACCACTGTCACAGCCTCTGCTGTGCCCTCCTGTGTGCCCAGCCCCTCCTGTCTACCTGTCCTGGTAACTGCTCTTACAGCCAAAACCACTGTCACAGCCTCTGCCTGTTTTAGTGCAACTTGGCTTCTAGTTGCCACTTCAGTCTATCTCATTTTTGGATAAATCTGGAACCTAGGAGTACAATCACTGCTGATTTTAATTTTTTTAATTATTTATTTGTTGTGGCTAGCATTAGGCCTGTAGCATCCTTGTGCCTGAGGCTGTGACTAGTAGCAGTTGGTGGCCCCTGTGAAAACTGGAGTTTAGGTGTCACACTCAGAGCTGATGGCTCATTCTGGCCAGTCTACTATGAAAAGCCTGGAATACAGTTGTCCCTGGATAGCTCTGCATATTGTTCTCCATCAAAAAAGGCTGACCTGAAAACCACCCATGTGCTTGCAGCTTGGAAGGCTTCTCCTTTCCCTGAAGTGGCAGAAATGTGCAGTGTTTGAGGACGGGTTGCATTTCCCAAGCAGTGAGTGCGTGGTTGGGATGTCTGCAGTACATACCGAGTGCTATGCTGCTGCTGTGTGGCCATGAGGAGGCATTTAAAGTGGTTTTTCTTGGAAGTTCTTTTTAAAAATTTATTTCTTTGGTCAAGTGTTCTCTTTATTTGCCTTCATTTTTCCTCCCCATTTCTTCCAGTAAGAAAACAGAGGTTGTCACTAGACATTAGAACACAGCAAGGTACAAGTCAATGTTGGTTAATATTGATTATTTGCATTATGTTTGTTTCTAGAAAACCTTCTGAGGTGGTGGTGTTCTAGCACTGAGCAAAAATAAATCCTGGTTCACACTAATGTATTTAACATCTAATTATGAAAAGAAACCAAGCTTCTTCTCATTTTCAGAAGTCCAAAGATCTTTCTATAATGCTCCTTTCCTTTATTTGTCCAAGCCTACTTATCAGATTCGGAGACAGAATTCCAGTGACTGTCCCTCTGGCATTTTGCTGCTTCTTGAGACTATTCCCCGTGTAATTCCATATGGCTGCACACAGAGATGGATCTCCTTGTGTCCCCAGAGCAGCTCCACAGGATTTGTGGGGCAGTGAGCTCAGCTCCCAGCTGTGCCCTGCCCCTGTGGTAGCTGAGCTCCTGAGCTTGCCTCCATCCCTGATTTCAGAACACAGGACCAGCATCACTGGGTGCTGGATCTGAGGCTGGGATGTGCCCAAACATGTCCCAAATTGAATGAGTGCAGCTGAAACACATCCCTGGTCAAATGAGTGCAGCTGCCCAACAGATCCGGATGGCTTTGGAGAACTGACATCCTGGTCTTTATCAGATCTGCCTCCTCTCTGAACGTTACCGGCTCTGGTTCTCTGGGGTTTGGGTTTTTTTGTTAGATCTTTTGATAAGATATTAAATTATCTGCATCCAAACCAGATCTACATTGCTCAAAGCACTGCAGCTGGATGATGTCCTACTGAAACTCACTGGTAGAAAGATGGGCTTTGATCCTTTTAAAATGAGCACCAATTTTTTGTTTTCTCCAAAAACAAAAGAGAGGGGGGAAAGCAGTAACAGGGTGAAATGGATACCAGTTTTACCCTGGAAAGGAAATTTCTAAGCTGAAGCTGGTGTGATGCACCCTGTACAAGACACTTCAGCTGCTCTTAGGAGACAGTTTTATGTAAGAGGAGATGTAAAGGACTTTCTGTGTTTGATACAGACTCAGTTATAGAAGAAACCCTAAGCTCTTAAGGAACAGGAGGTTTTGAAGATAACATCACTAGCCAGTTCGTTCAGCCTCATGTGAAATTGCTGATATTTTAGTGATCTCTGGCTCACCTGTCCTGCCAAGTGGAGATGACTGTAAGGCTGCTCACACACTTCATTTCATTGTACAAATTACTGCCTTGCCAAGACTTCGAGGCCCAGGCTGCCAATAGAGAAACCTTTGCTGTTATTTCAGGCCAATCTGTGCATGTCTAGGCGAGGCTGAATAAACCACAGGTGACCTCTGATGTAATTTTACCTCCAGTCATTTGCTCCATTCCTCTGCCAAGCTTGCACACAGCCAGAACCCCTAACCCAGAGATTCTTTTTAGGGCAGAATAATGCTGGAATAAGCCAAATGGGGATTTTTACAGCAGGGAAGTTCTCACAGCTCTGCTCTGACAGGGGAGCCTCTAATTCATCATTCCCAGAGCCTTTGCACCCCCTGGCTTATCCCCAAGCAGAGGGTTTAGTGCAGGCAGTGTGTGTCTGTGTCAGGAGGTATTTGGGCAGTATTTGGTATTTGGGATTCCACAAAAGCTCTGTTGGGCTATTTCCCCACATCGAGAAGCTCTAGTGCTTATCTCAATGGAACAAAAGTCGAGCCTGTTCTTCTAGATAAGGTGCTTTCCCCTCCAACTGCCTGATGCCTTATCTCTGGTCTTGCAGCATCACCCAAAACCCCTCTCCTGACCCATTTAGCTTTCTGCTTTCAGCACAGCTGAGGTGGGGACAGGGAGACTTGGTTAATGAATAATATTCACTTTCTTCTAATGTGGAAACTCTTCAAGTGGTCCTTGCTCATGTAATTAGGAGAGAAACTTCTATTCTTAATCAGCTGATCAATTATCTATGGGCAGACCTTTAAGAATATAATTCATGTAGCTTTGGTTCACAGAAGTTGTTGGGTTTTAAGCGTTTTTCAGAATCTCCTGACAAAGAAAAGAACTTCAGTGATATCATTTGACACTTGTCACCTTGTTTTTCTTTGCCTCTTTAAAAAACAAACCAAGACTGTGTTATCTCTTTTCCATATCCAAAATAATTTCTATTAAATCAATATTTTTCCAAGTATGGCAATAAGCTAATGCTTGCTTTTTGAGCTTCAAAAGAATTGAATATAGGCAGTCAAAGCAGTGAATGTGTTGCCTCTTACATTCCAATTTCAGCAGCAGGTACAGCCAAGACAAGCTTGTTTGTTAATTTATTTGGAATTAAGCTGATACTTTTAAGCCATTTCCTAGTGAATGATTATCTATCAAAATGTTTTTGTCAGCTGGAACTGATGTTCATTCAGATAGTCTCTTGGAGAACCAGCATGTGTGTAGTTAAGCAGAATTCAGCCAGGTTTCCTGTCTGAATATTAATTTTTTTTATTGCCTCCATTCTATACAGTGTGGCAGGGACTGCTCAGAAAATGCTCTTCTCCCTGAATCAGTGTGCAAAAAAGTCCAAAGATTGGTGTGAACAATCCTGTTCATTTGTTGCCACTGGATGGCCTGGTGGAACAAGGAAGGATAAAAATCCTGGCAGCTGTGAGTAAGATTGAATAAATAAGACTGCTAAATGTGGGGACTCTGGACCTTCCAGGATGGAGTTCTGGAGAGGACACCATGGACACTGCAGCTGCAAACATGATCAGGAAGTGGGACTGACACAAGGGACTTTCCCCTCCTCCCCACACCAGTTTAAGGCACTGGTGAGTGCCTTAGAGAGGCTGAGCCCTGCCGAGGTACAGGTGACCAGAACTCCTGCTTGACTTTATAGTTTCAGCTCCAAGGAGTGTAAGAAAGGGGTGTGATCCCTTTCCCACATCCAAGGGTTGCCACTGGATTCTGCTATGGGGAAATGGCAAAAGCAGAAAACAAATCAGTTAACAGAAGTGTTCCCAGGGCACACAGCCTCTCGTGCTCTTTGCCTTCACTGCTGCCACTGTGTGAGGTGTCACCATCACACCTGCTGCTTCCCAAGGACAATCTCACCACATCACCTCTGCTTTTTGGATTATTTTTTCCATGCATTCAGTCACAGGTGGGGAGGAAAAGTGAAGCCTGCCATCCTTGGCCAGCGTGGAGCTATGATTGCACTGTGCTGGCATATTGCATTGCAGCCATGTGTCACAGATCTTTTACTTGTCATCTCCCATGTTCTCACTACTCCCTGTCACTTTACAATTAATTCATTGCTAATCACTTACTCCACCCAGACCATGCTCATATTCTTCTATTTGCAAGGCACCACCTGATGCTTCATTTGGGGAGAATGGAGGGAGGGACAAACAAAGCCTGACAATTGCAGTGTGAACCAGTAGAATTAATTTGTCCCATATGCAAAATTTAATTTGAACAGTATGAATATTGAAGCTCTTTGGTCAGAGCCCTGCTTCTCCAAATACTGCAGTTTTTCTATACAAGGGAACAGAAAGACAAAAGGAGTGAGATCTTCCTTTCCAAGTTTGTATGGGATGCTGCACTCCCAGCTCTTGGTGGATGACTGGGGGAAATTGGCATTAATCATGGTTATATTCAGGGGTAACCATCTTCTCAGTGCCATTGCCTCAGTCACTTCTGGTGGAATCACAGAATGGTGGCATGGTTTGGGTAGGAAGGGACCTTAAAGCCCATCCAGTTCCAACCCCCACCAAGAGCAGGGACAGCTTCCACCACTATCCCAGGCTGCTCCAAGCCCCAGTGTCCAACCTGGCACTGGAAATTTCCAGGGATGGGCAGCCACAGCTTCTCTGGGCACCCTGTGTCACTGCCTCACCCCCTGAGTAAAGAATTCCTTTCTACCATCTAATCTAAATCTCTTCTCTTTTAGTTTGAAATCATTCCCCCTTGTCCTACCACTATCTGCCTGTGTAAAAAGTCACTCTGCCTCTTTTTTACAGCTGTGCTCTGAGTCAGGCAGGAGTTTTCTGAGTCACAGATGCTTGAGGTTGGCAGAAACCTCAAAAGATCACCTGGGACAACTCCATCCTTAAGCAGGGCCACCTGGGGCAGGTTGCCCAGGGGTTTTGGGTCACTGCCACCTCCCTGAGCAGCCTCTATTGCTCTGTGACCACCCTCACATTTGCAAACAATTTTTTTCTGGTGCAAGGCTCCCGGTGGCATTGGGAAACAGGATGCCTGGTGGAGCAGGGTGGATAAGATCAGGGCAAAGTTCCCTCCTCTGGGCTCTGAGGAGCCCCCTCATCTGCTGGCACCCAGCAAGGAAGCCTCAAACCACAGCTTGGAACATTTTGAAACAGATTTTTGTCACCCCAGAGGAAACATGGTGGGGAGAGAATAGGGCCCTTGTAGCTGTGAACCAGATAAAGATAAAGGCACCCAGCTCATCCTCTGTAACTGTCCAGTAGTGTTACAGCAGAGAATTTCAATCCCTTTGTTTCAGGATGAGGTGGAACATTTCTCTTCTGGGGACATTTCTCTTCCACAGCTCTTTTGTTTCCTAATGTAATGTATGTGCACACCTATTTTTTAATCTATGTACATGTAGAGGGTCTGCATGTGTGCACAGCAAAGTGGGGCATGCTAAAATGGTGATTTTTGGTGCACAGTTTGAGGAAACACAGCCATGGAAATCCACAGAAGGATTCCTGCTGTATCCTGTGGCTCATCTCAGGTACCATTCAGGGCTTTGCTGGGCTTGGTTGAGGTTTGACCTCAAGCCAAATACCTTTGTTCCGTTGCACTTTCCTCAGCTCACAGGAGGCTTCCTGCTTGCAGAGGAGTTGCAGGAAAAAGGAAAAAAAAAGAGAGTTATGAGGTGGCCAGAGAACACAAAGTGTGGTGCAGGAGGGGCTCTCCAGCTGGCAGCTTGGGTCCATCTGGTGAGTAATCCAATAATTAACAGCTGGTCTCTGCCATCCTCCTTGAAAGAAGGGACTAAATCCCTCTGGAGAACGGAAGGAAGGGAAGCCAGGATATCCCCCACAGGTGGAGTGAGATCATATCAAAAGCTGCAG
Organism: Rhabdornis inornatus; assembly: GCA_013397075.1. NCBI lineage: Eukaryota > Metazoa > Chordata > Aves > Passeriformes > Rhabdornithidae > Rhabdornis > Rhabdornis inornatus. The sequence goes on from VWZS01007489.1 coordinate 984,950, forward strand.
AATTCCAAAAGAAATTGATTCACTTTGCTCCCAAATGAGCACCTGAATCGGTATGAATCAATACAAATGGCATCAATAAATGTATCTTGTTTTCTTCCAGTGTAACATCTGTTTTTAGAAGGTTCTCAGAAAGCATTTTGATACACCAGTGCATGAAATACTGCTGTCAGATAAATTCAGATTATCCTAGACAGGGGTATTATATCACAGAATGAAAACAGGCAGCAGAGGTATAAAAGCAAAGAAACTGTTAGTGCTGATTTCTTGGGAAACATCAAAAAGGGTGAATTGAGAAGTGGTGGTGTCTGAATCCCAGCCCACACTACCATTTGTTTTGCTGCTGTTTGCCCTGAACTTCTGCAGCTCTGGCAGAGAGAGCTCGGTCTCCTGCAACACCAAATAATACTGTTTTATTCAATTTTGTGAATTTTACCAATAAATAAGAAGTATGACTTGGTGGTTTTTCTCTGAGCTTAGTCATCTCTGGCATATCTGGCACTACTTCTATTCTGAAAAAGGTGGTATTGTTAATTGTAATGACTCCTGAGTTCTTCAAAACCTAATTGCAGAGATTGTTAATCTGGCTTTTAAGCTGTTTTCTAACATGAATTGGTGTTGGTTCACGTTTCTACCCAATTTGTGATGTGTGCCACCCAAAAAACATGAAGTTAACATGAAAACCAACCAAAAGCTGGAGTAATGAAAAGGTCAAGTACATTATTAGGCATTAAAATTCTGAGAAGTCCCTGTTGTGCAGGAGATCGTAACAAGAAGAGGAAACAGCACGACACGAGCGATCTCCTGTGATAAAGATCTGGTGGGCAGAGAAGAGCAGAGGAAGGAGAATGTGTGATGATTCCTGTCACAGGGCGTGGCCTTCCTCCTCCTCCTCCCCATCAGGTGCTGTGCTCAAGGCTGAAATATTCTGGAATTTGGCTAAACTCTAGAAATAATGTTACATTTTTGTTTATTTCATCAAGCAAAGGGGAACATTAGTTTTTGTAGTTCTAGAAAGGCAGCTGGGGCTGAAGTTGTCCCATCCCAGTGGAGCATCCTCTTCTCCTCTGCCTCTCAGAGCTGAGCTGGAGGGAGACGGTGCCACGTGTGCAGGATCACTGCACAGTGATCCTGTCCCTGTGTCACGTCCTGACACCTGGGATGGGTCTCACTGCCCCATTTTGGCACCAAACAGATTGCTAGTGACAAGTAGGACTACAGCAAAGACCCCTGTTAAGCTCTCATGGAAAACTGTAAATGTTTTGAAGCTCCTGTTGCCATTTCAAAGCTTCTGTAAAGCTCAAGCAAGTTTGTGGTATCGAGATGCTCCAGCTAAGGGATGAATAAAAGCTGGTTAAATTGCCTCAAATATCAAGAAATAAATTATTGTTCCTGTCATCAGTACAATCTGCTGTGTGCCTCCACCATGAGGGTTTGCTTTTTGTGTCTCTAAACCATCACCCTCTGCTTTTACCCACAGGTAAAGCCGGTGAAGAAGGGGAGGGTGCCAGATGTTCCTCAGCTGCCGCTCATGCTGTAGCATCCTGTCCCAGAGGACAAGAGTGGGAGAGCATCTCTGGGCGTACTCCACCCTAGACTGGCCCTGGGCACGGCTCTGCCACTGGGTGAGTCCCTGGATGTCCCCCCCGATAGGACAATGACCTGGGGAGGAGCAGGATGGTTCTCCCAGAGCCTGCGGGTGCTGGGATTGCTGCACTGTGGGGTCTGGCAGCACTGCTGAGATGCAGAGCAGCGTCTCAGCAGGGAGAGATGCAGGGAGCATCGGTGTCTCTTGGTTTTATCTCTAGTGTAGGCACACGAAGACAAAAAAAAAGGGAATTGAAGAGAGGAGGAAAGCAGATTTCAAATATCCCAGAGCTCTCCGAGCAGCCGTGGGTGATGAACAGCTGGGAGCGCTCAGGCAGATTGGGTGGGGTTTGCTAATTCAGCCAGGCGTGTAATCACACCGGGGAGGGCGTGAGGAGAACTGGTGCCGTGGGAATGTGTGATGGAAGTCGCTGAGGACAGCAGGAACCGGGGGAAAAACCTGCTCTGTGCCCAGGCATCCTGTTATCCCCTGCATTTGGGGACTGCTGCTCCATGCACAGAGATGTAGGCACCAGCCAGGAGCCCACGCTGCCTCAGGGGAGTTGTTGACTTGAGTAAAGTCATTCTGTAACTTGATTGACCAAAAAATAAAAGGTGAAAAAAAATTACTCCGCACACAAGTTTTATCCAGCTTAAGTTAGAAGCATGGAAATACAGACCTGAAATGGGCTGTAGGAGACCAAGCAGTCTAAGAACACCACACACAGACAACGAGTTTAACTGCCATGGTAAAAAAAAACAAACAAAGCTTAAATCAGGGTAATGTTTATTCAAGTTTTCCTGCAGATCATATTCAGGGGGAATTTAGTGTGGAAGGCAGATGAGACCCATCTCACCCCGTCCTGGCTCAGGTGGAGACAGTAAATTCTGGCAGTGTGTGGCTCGTCTCCCAGCAGCCTGAAGAATGCTCTGGTCCCCTGCTCTGTGTGTCCCCAGCAAAGGCCAGTGCTGCAGGGCAGGAGGGGTGTCTCATCCCCCTGGCCCCAGGGTGTGTGTTAGAGCCAGCACCCAGGAGGGTTGGGATAGCACAAACACTTTCGAGTGCTGTCATGCTAATTAGTCAGCACTCATCAAGGCAGCTAGAAAAATAATTTTGCAGATCCTATCAGACCAGTTTGTGGTTGGCTTGAACTGGTGCTTTATTCTTCAGATACAGAAATGTGCAGCATTTTTAAAGGCCAGACTTCTAAAAAACGTTGACTTAGGAGTTTTTTTTTTTCCCATTCACCCCAGAAGGAGAAAAAAATATCTGAAAAAAAACCTAATCAGTGCCTGTTGATTTGCTTCCTTCCATGGCTTTATTTCTCCTTCTTGCTTGCTACCTTTGTCTTTTAAGATCATTGTGAAGCAAAAGGGGCAGCAAAACTGGCGATGCAATATTCTCTAGCTACCTCTATGCTTTGCTGTGTTGAGATGGAAAGGTAAAACTTAAATCCAACCCTGAGGTGTTCCAGTTGCAGGTCTCCAAATAATGTTCCAAGCCTCCTGCAAGCACGCTAGGACAGCAACTGCCTTGCTCTGTGTGTAGGTAACAAAGAAATGATCCTTTGCTGGCTGGACTATGGGAACCCCTCAGCTCATGCTGTTCTGCCCATCACACAGCTGGTTTGAAGATCCCTTGGAAAAAAAAAAATGAAGTGATCATTCAGAAAACAAAGAGCTTCATTTTACCTCCTTCTGATGCCTTTCTAACAAGGGCTGCTTTTTGGTCAAGAACCTGCCTCTGTTTTCAGGCAGAAGCTTCTTGGGCAAGATCTTTAGTTTTTTAAATTTTTTATTTTTGTCCCCACCCCCGTGGACGAACGATTTGCCTAATTCAGGAACGCTAAAATCACAAGTTAATGATTCAGGAGCACTAAAATGATGACTCCTCTCTCTGAGCGCCAGAAGCACACCTGTAAATTCTCACTGAATTCTCTTTGTGGCAGAAGAGCCGAGTCCCCTCCCCAAGCGCATCCTTATGTGAGGAGCAGCTCAGCGCGCGTTTATTGCTCCATCGCACCGGCGGCTGTGTGCAAACGCCCGGCGTGTTTGTTTGCTAATGCTCATTAGCAGGGAGACTAATAGCACTGCCTGGAGCCAGGCAAAGTGCGAGGCGACGCTCTCCCTCCCTGCTCCCTCCCTGCTCCCTCCCTGCGCGGATTTCCCCCGCTGGATTTGGCAAGGACCGCTGGAGCTCCAAAGGCTCTGGATTGCTGCTCTCCAAGGAACGGTGATGGAGCCACCCCAGCATCCCACTCCACCTGCGTTCCCTCTGTTTTTCCAAGCCCTCTGATCACCTCTGCTCCTCCCAAGCATCTCCTGCTCCCTTTTCTTCAGGCTGGATAATTTCTCCCCTAGCCTCTTATTTTTTCCATGCAGGGGATTATCTGTGTGTGACAGCGAATGGGAATCCGAGGCACCTGGCTGCAGAGTGTGTCATGTGAAATATGTCAGCAGGAGAAAATATCACCAGTCTGACAGCTCAGAGAGAAATCAGGGTGCTGATGACTCTCTTCTCTCCCCAGGCAGGAGAGATGGGCTGGGACTAAAAATCTGACACAGCCCAAGGGACAATATGGGTTTGCCCAACTCATCTGCATCCCAGGCACTTAGGGAAAAAGGTTTAGTTAGGGAGAAAAATGAGAAGCCCTGCTTAAGTTTGATGCTTGGGGATAAACAAGGTTTAGGTGCCCAGAATCAGTTTGCCTCCCAAAAACCTGTACCTGTGAAGTCGAGGTGTCTGTTGAGCTGGCCCAGCTCTGTCAGTAATCATGAGAATGGGCAGAGGTGTCTGCAGAGACCATGCCCAGGGAATGTGCCTCATCCAAGGCACTGGATCCCAGCTCTGACAGCTAGGAAATCACCTTGTCACCTTCCCTGGGTGGGGGAAATGCAGAACAGACCTTGCAAGGGAGGTCATATTTTAGATGCTTCTCAAGGAAGGAGCTGGGCTCCAAAAGGAGTCACTCATTTCTAATGTTACATTTTATTAGCATTTTCTTGTTTGGGCTTAGCAAGATTCAGAGTCTCTCTTGTGGCAGGAGTGATGGCCAAGGCTGGGGTCTGACTTTGGAGGTAAAATATGGTGTGATGCTCCCTGCTGTAGCTGGAGACCTCCCAAGGATGGGAAGGATGACATGGGGGACATGACTGCAGAAGGGCCTGAGCAAGGGATGGCAGTGTAGTGTCTTAGTGGAGAGAGGGCTGTGCATCACTTGGAACCAAAGGAGAGCTTTTCTCCAGCATCCCTTGGGAGGAGAAGAACCAAGGGGGTCTTCACTGAGGTTTTGGGTGCTGCAGTTTGGGCTGGGGACAGAGGAGCATGGATGTGGCAGGGAAGCTGCCAAGACTGTGCTGGAGAGGCCAAGCTTTGGTCCAGGAATGTGCAGAAAACCATGTCTGGGTAAATGTCAGGCTGGTAAAAAAACCAAAAAACAATTGAAGAAAAGGTAATATGTCTTGGTGGATGTGGCTGGGGATTCTGCTGCTTGTGGAGCGTCTGGCTTTAAGTCTCTTGGGATAAAATCCATCACACTTCTCCCTTGTAGAAAGAGGAAGGTCAACACAGGCTCTGCTGGATGGTCACACACAAATGAGGTCTGAAGAGGAGTGTCCTCAAGGCTTTTACTTAATCAGGTGGTTAAAATGCAGAGTGTTCACAGGCCATGCTTACAGCACCCATGGGGTATTTCCATTCTGGCATCCATAGGGTGTTCCTCTGACAGGAGTGTCTGAGGGACTTGGCCACCACAGTCTCACTCATTTTTTCTGACAGCTTTGGGGTTCTGCAAACATTGGCGTGGTTTGTCTGGATAATGAGTGCCCATGTTCCAGTTACCATGTTGGATAAGCAATCTCACCCAGGGATGCTGGCTCTGTGGGAAAAGGAGCCTTTTCTCCTGGATCAGATAGTCTCAAGTGACATTTTCACTCTGCAGAAAAGATTCACCTCATCTTCAGAAAGAGGTTGAAATCAGGTTTCATGTTTGGTAAAAATACTTTAACCAATGAGATACTGAGTGAAAGCTTTTGGTTTTGCTTTTTCCTTCTCCTATTTTTTTTCTTTTTTGAAGGAGAAGTTCTTCAGTACCCGTGTTCTTGATTTGAAAGATCAAAGTGCTGCACTGAGGAGTGAATGCAGACTTCTCCTCCATCCATCCTCATCATTCAGTGATGGTTTCCTTTTGTTGAGCTGGGGCCACTGTCCCTCAGTGTGATGCTTAAAATGATCTTGTCTTGAGATGTGCAGCTCTTCCTACCTGTTCACAGCCCAGAGAATACTCCATCCACTCCATAGGTTTCTGCTATGGGGATCAGCCTTTTGGGAGCTCCAGTAAGTCTCAGGGCTGCAGAGGCTGACCTACTAAAATCAATTAAAGTGTAGCCATGGCCTCTGAGAGCTGTTGGACTCACACAGATATAAAACAGAACTGATGCACTGAATAAAATATAATAGCACTCATTCTGGAATAAAAGCGGATTTATTTTAACTTGACTTAATACATTTTCTTATTCTAGCTTAAGAGCATCCAGAAAAGTTCCTCTAGTCAATTTTCAAGTGTCAACAAGCTGTTTTTCTTGGTCTCACAAACTCATCTTTGAAATGGGAATAACTTAGTCTCCCATATGGTGTTGAAAGCTACTTCGTAGCGGAAATCTCCTGTATATTCATACAAAAATTGTAGAGGAGCAGGTGGAAATTATCTGGCAATTAAAGTTAGTGCTATGGAGCTAGGGCTTGGAATGACACAGCCAATCTATTCAGAGACCTCATCTCCTACTGTCAGCAGTTGGTTACGTGACTGTTGCTTGTGCTGCTCCTCATGGGGGGGAAAAAGCCCTCAAGGAGATGGCTGAAAAGATTTCAGCTGATTTCTGATAACTCTCTTTGGGCTGGTGATGGCATTTATCTGAAAGGAAATGGTTAAAAGCAGGTCTTTAGCAGCTCTGGCATCGTTCTGCAGACTTATTGGGGTATTAATGAAGAAAAGTAGCGTTCTGTGAATGCAGGAAGTGGCCTCCAATAAAGTTTGCCAATTTCACAGAAAAACGGACATAAAAAGGTCAAGGCTCTCCCCAGCCAGTTTGTCTAATTTTATTTTGAGCAGTAGATTTCTCTGCTCACTTAAAATACTCAGGTCTGAGCAATGGCACAGGATGTTTGCCACCATCCCAGGGGGAAGTGTTCATTCCCAGCAGTCCAAGGTTTATCCCTCACCATTTTTCAGGACTGCTCAGTATTTTCTTGACTGTTTGTAGCTGGCATCAGCTTTACATCACCAGATTTTCCCCCACTGCAGAAATTACAAACTTCAGTTTGTTTTTTTCTTTGTTTCTCTGGCTTTTTTCAATTTATGCAGAACTCTTCTACTTCCCTTGAAGGGTTTGCTCAAACTTTCTAAACTTGACTGGAAGACCTGATGAACTGTTTTACCTCCAGAGTGCATGACAGGTAGGGAGGTACAGGCATGTATGAACAGCTGTTTTGGCTGAAAATGGATTTGAAATATTGTTTCAAATACATTTAAAAATTAATATTCAAAAATTAATATAAAATACATATAAAAATGAAGCCCAGCACTTCATGGAGGCACTGCCAATGGAGAGGAAGATTTGCAGCCTGTTTCTTTTAGACACTGCTGCTGTTTAAATTTCCCTCTGATGTCCAAGTGAGGAGCATCGTGGCATTGCTGTGAAACCCCTGCTGTGCAGAGAGAATCCCAGGTGAGACCTGAACTCCCTGCAAAGCTCAGGTGACATTCCAGAGCAATAGAGGGCCTGGTGCTCAGGGGGCTTTCCCTGTCCTGCTGAGGCCAGGAGGTGAGCAGGGAATTCAGCACTTGGTGTGAGTAGCCTTGGAGGAAGGGAGAGCTTAGCTGCCTTAAAATTAAAGCAATCAAAATTAAAAGGAAACACAGCTGATCTCAGCTGGAAGCTGCATTTTAAATATGGGATGGTGCTTTTTTGCAACCTGCATAAGAGTTTGCTGATGCCCCTGATTTATTGTAGAGGCTGAGAGAAACAGCTTTGCACAGCAGGATAAGCATGCTTTTGACTTGGTTCCAGGTATGACAATAGCTGAGAGCCATCAAAAGTAGGAAGAAAATAGCTGCCAACAGTTCTGCCTGACTTGGATGATCCTGATTTTCTTCTTGCTCTGTCAAACCCTGCTTGCTCAGTCCTTTCTGATGGAACTGAGGACAGAACATCCTCCTGAGAGCAGCTTTTGTCTCTACCAGCATTTCACTGTGCTTGCTTTGTCGGATGTGCAGAGCCTTGGAAAGAGAACTCTCTCCTTTGCCCTCCTGTGCTTCTCCAGGAGGGAATGCTGGGTGCTGAATGGGAATAGAAGGGGCTTGGACCTCCAAGTTCCACAGAATCCCAGCAGACAGCAGCAATATCCAGAGACAATAGCCAGGAAGGCATCTTTGAGGAAAAAAAGGTTTGCCATTGGGAGGTACTGAAGAAATATTGTCTCCTGCTCCCCACTACGGAATTAGCAGAGCAATCCTTTTCTTCCCTTCTCCCCAAAAACGACAGCAGGAGGCCAGGTAAGCCTTCACCAAACCTTGGCAAGGAAATACCTGAGCTGGGGAAATCAGCTAGAAAATCATGCTAGAAAATGTGGAATGTTAGGCTACAGGATTCTGGTCTGACATAAACCCAGAAGCAGAGTTTTGGAGGTTTTGTCACACTGAAAAGAAATATTTTTGCAATGCCTGTAAAGGGGATGATGTGATGTGCAGTCCTAGTGTTTTATTTCACATGCTCACGTGCCCCTGCAGCTTGAGCTTTTCCTCTCCTTCTGGGGGGAGGAACACCTTCCCAGACAGGTAAAGGATGTGCACCCATCAGGATGACCAAACAGGTGAGGTCGTGTATAAAACCAGACTGAAAAATCTGACCTTCTCACTGGAAAAATACAAACTTCAGGCATTTGAGTGCTTTCCTAATCCCTTTACAAAACTTGGAAGCAAATGGTTTAAAAGTCAGCTAAGAATATTTACCTCTAGCCACAGATTAAGCAAAATGTCAGAATATTTTTGCCTTTTCTTCCCCATCATGCTGTTTAAACCTGCTAAGAAATTAGTTTTGGTATGAGTTTTCTTGGATAATTTGGGTTGTATACAGAGGGTTTTTTTCTTCTAATATGTAAATAATTGAATTTTGAGCAATGTATGTTTGAAGCTAGTCATACATGTGATTAATGGGTATGAAATTTGAAGGAGGATGCAGGTTATTCTTTGATGTCACAGTTTGCATAAGTTCAGTTCATGTACTTTGTCAGCTGCAGCTTTTGCTCTGTTCTTTTGGATTTCCAGGACACCACCTTTATCTGAAGGTTTATAATGAAACTCTGAGCAAGCAGCCCATGATTTTGAAGGAGAGGATGAGGGCTTTCCCCCTTCCTTGAGCAATCTGCTCTTGAACTGAAGACCTCAGCCTTTAAAAGCCTGGAGTGGTGATGTCTGCCTTTCAGAAATCTACACAGGTGTGTAACTCATTACTTTTGTACCCAAAGGCATTTCTTCATGTTTCTTCACTAAGACTCAAAAATTCCACACTGGAATGCAATAATATTGCATAAGGAAAATGGAGATAGCCTTGCCTTGAAATCCTGTCTCCTCATTGCTACAAGTGCCTGAAGGCATGTGCACTACCTGTCCTTAGAGTCATAAGCTATATAATCATAAATTATAGGCAGCCATAAACAACTTAGATACACTAAAAAACTGCAGAGGTGGGAAGGATTGAAAGTTTCAGGAGGGTTTGGGCAGAAAGAGGAGTTATTATTTATTTAGAAATTAGGGTCATCCGTGCTTAGGGCCATGTCTGCCCTGGTACACAGGGATGTGCCCAAGGGGAAGAGGGAGCTGGGGGAGCAGCCCCAGCTGGGTGTGAGGCTGCTGCCCAGATTTAACAGGGCCCAACCCATTTGCTGCCCTTTGAAGGTTTGTGTCACTTCTGGAGGGAGTTTTTCAAGGCAGTGCAGAGTGTGAGGGCGGCTGGTTTTTATTCTTGAGGAGAAGAGCAGTGTGTTTGTTCACCAGCTGCTCACAGCTCTGTCTCAGGGCAAAGAGAGGAACAAGATCAGTGAGTTTGGGTGGTGAATCCCTTTCCAGGCTATCCTGCCTTGGCCTGCAGTTTCTGTAGCTTTATAGCACATGTAGAGTGTGTGAAGGGGTGGGGGAGTGGGGATTTTTTCCCTCCTCCACAGCAAAATCCATCAGTCCCAAGCTCCTTTCCCCTCCAAAAATCCCTGTGCTCCCCTCACCTGCCCTGCACTAGGCAGGCAGGGTCTGGCACTTCACAGCCCCTTGCTTTTTCTTCCTCCACACCTTTCCAAGGGCTCTCAAGTTTGGGACATAGGTCTCTTCTTTCCCTGCCCTCCTTTCCTCTGCTGGATTCATCCCAGTTTGGACCTGGAGCTTGGAGTGGCACCAAGGTGGGCACAAGGAGGCTGAGCCCCATGGCACTCACACCCTGCAGGTCAAATTGGGCTGCCTGACAAATCTGAAATGTCCTGGGACACTGCACTGTGCTGGCTGACAGGGAGGAGGGGACAGGTGATAAATGAGTCCCAAAATTGCTGTTCTGGGTGCACAGTAAGTGCCACAGGGCTGCAAAGTAGATCTGAAAACAACCACTGGGTACCTGCAAGCCATCTCTCCCAGGCTGGGAGCAGCTCCCTGCTCTCTGGCAGCCCAGAAGCAGCTGGGGAAGATGGAGGAGTCACAGCCATTATTTTATGGCATGCCAGTAAAACTCCTGTGGGAAGAGACGAGCAGGCTGTCCAGCTTTTCACCTTTAAAAACACAACATCCTCTTCTGAGGCCCCAGCAAGAGGGTCTGCACACCCCTTCAGGTGCTTGTCATTGCTCCTGAAGATGCAACTTGGCAGCAACTGAAGAGATTTTGTTTTTCCTGAGGTTAGAAGTGTTGTGTCAACTCTAAATTAAGACAGGTTTTGTCTGGGTGGTATCTGACACACGGCTTGCCACTTGCTAAATCTGAAATTAAGATGTTTGGACCAAAACAAAATCCCCTTAATATATTAAGATGTTTCAGTGCTGTTGTCTTCTGTAGGATACTGAATAGAAGCTGCTATTTAAAGGTATTTTAGTGGGAAGCATCCATAGATGCTGATGGCAGCTTTCTCTGCTATCAGCTTATAGGATGCAGACATTCTTGTTCAGCTTCTAGACACTACATCTGCTTGTCAAACTCAAAGACTGAGTTTTTCTCAAGCTTTCTCAGTCTGACTCACATTGCTCAGGGATCATGGTGCAAATGCTGCTGCTTTTGTGCAAGATCAGGGCAGTCAGGCCATGTGGTCTGGCTGTGCTCTGAGTTGAGTGGTCACACTGCTTGTCCCTGGGTGCCACTGTCTCATGGCACAGATGGATTGGGCTCCTTTGGGCTCTGGAGGTGACAGTCCATGTTACCCACTGGCCACAGGGTTTGTTAGATCTGATTCTTTGACACAGATCTAACCACACTTTCAAGGAGAATCCTCAGAGGCTTGCAGCTCACGCTTGATGTTGTTTGCTTATTTTGAAATGCAACACTTCAGCACGGAGAGGAGACCCTTAATATGGAAAAAGCCAAATTCCAGTGAATGCAGCAGTGGATCTGACCCAGATTTCTGGCCAGAAACTCTGATCAGAGTGAAGCAGCTACCCTGAAGTTCTTGCTCTCCAATTAGGAAGATGTCAGCAAGCACACAGTCTGGTAAACTTATGGATATTTTTATTAAACAGCTTTGGGATGCAGAAGTATTTACACTGACCTTGTTTTTCAACTCTTCAGAGGGCCAAGGAGGAAACTGGAGGTTGTGCAGGAAATAATCCTCCTTCATTATCTTGCTTCCCATCTGCTGGGTTGGTTTTTAGGGTTTATATGTATCCATCTCTCAGGGAGCACTGGGGATTTCACAGGCAGGAAACTTAACCAGGGAAGTATCTCAGAGAATTTCTGTGTGGCGTGGACAGGAGCTCAGGTGAGGGGTTTTTTGGGGGAGCCAGCAAGCTGGGACCTCAGGTTCCTGTGCAGAGAAATCAAGGCCTTTGTGTTGCATGAGGAAGGAGAGGTGAGGTGAGCTCTGCCCTCTGTGCCTATGGGGATAATTTCCCAAAAACATCACCTACAGTTGTGATTCTCTGCAGTGGTGGAGAGGATGACAGGCAGGCAGTGCTCTGATGGTGTCACCATTTCCACTGCAATCCTATGATAACTTAAGGCCATGTTTCCCATTTTCCTTTTTGGAAAGCACCCACCACATCTGAAATGCAGGGTGCCACATGTCCACAGCCACCACAGGGGTGGGAGTCACACCCTGACAGGACCAGGTGGGCAGAAGGGTGTGAGGAGCAACCTGGGCTCCCAAATCTGTTCTGGCATTAAGCAGGATAGCTTGCAGGAGGTGAGGTGACACCAGGCTTGACAAGCAAGTGCCCGGTGGCATTTCCTTTTGGAAAATGTAATTAAAAGCGAAATCACCCATTTGATTAACGGTTTAATAATCTAATTAAAGTGCTAGGAGAAAAGTGCTGTGGTGAGTGCAGGTGGGATCCCAGTGAAATGAGATAAATGGGATAAATTTCCTGCTGGCTGCAGGGAATGGGTGGAATAATTCCCTGTTACACCCAGTGTGCTTCTCCTCATTGCCACCCCCAGTGAGTGGAGGCAGGATTAGGGTAGTGCTGCACTCATGATGTGATCCTTGAGCCATTCTTGGAGCTGGCAAACATGTTTTTGCCACCCTTCTGCTCAAGGGACAAGGACCTGTGTGTGCTCTGGTGTCCTTGACCTCTTTTGTTGAAGGACCTTGAAATGAAGGCAGTGTTGAGTCCTTTAGCTGTAGACCTATGCAAGTTAGAAAATAACATCATAAAAACAACAAAATTGTATGCATCCCATTCTATAGCTTTCCCTACTCAAATTGGAAAACATTATAGGAGCTTAAAGAACAGGGAAGCACAGAGTGTGGAGCCATGGAAATTATGTCCATCAGCCTTTTCCTCAACACCCTTTGCCTATCTGGGCACAAATGTCATGGTGTTGCAACAGAGGAGCTGGGCATCACTAGAACAAACTGATTTTCATTTCAGTATTGCCCTCACAGGGTTTTTTTCCTGCTCTGCCAGTGCCTGGTGTTCCACCTAACACCTGGCTGCAGGTAATTGATGGAGCATGGAGGACTTCTGCTCCTGTTTGGAAAGCTTGGGTTTGTTCAGGTGAGTGCAGCATTACTTGGCACAAGTGAAAACCTCACTAAAGCAGGAGACAAGTCACTCTTCTTGGTTACAGGTTCATGATTTTCAGTGCTGGACTCACTGAGGAACAGGGGGTTTGTCAGCTCTTAAAGGCAAAGAGAGTTATTCCATCCTGTGGAATAACATTCCATCTCCTTAGAGGCAAAGCAGTCCTGGCATGTCACCCTCCAGTTCCAAGCCATGTTTATCTTTTCCCATGGCTCTTCCCAGTTCTCCAGGCTGCTCTGGACTGAAGCAAAGCTGGGAAGGAGGTGCCTTCCCCGAGCTGGAGGGTGAGGCAGGGCTCTGTAAATCTGTGGTGGTGGAGCAGGGAAGGCAGATTTCCCTTTCCCTGTTCTTGCTGCAGGGCTGGGCTCCCAGCACCCATCTCCATGAACCCCTGCTCCCACACCTGTTCCTGCTCTCGCACCTCCAGCACTCCAGAGACACTTTCTGCACCTCCCACAAGTGCACATGCTGCTGCTCCAAGAGCCTCCCTGGATTTCGGACCTTGGTGTGATCAGAATGAATTAGACTTGGCTGAGGGATGGGATTATTGCAGACCTGTCACTTCACAGTATGTTCCTGTTACAGCCCACACTCGTGTCTGCTAGTATTTTAAAGTAAACTTTAATTAGCATTTTCCCAAGAGTGTGAATAAATTGTTTTATTGTTGTTTTGATGTTGGTTTTGTTTCAAGGAAAAGAGTGTCTACTCACCAAGGACATGTTTCCAAACTCTCCATCTGCACGAGTTCTGGTTTTTGTGGTATCTCATCATGCATCACTGCAAATCCCTGTGTGGGGCTGGTGGTGGGAGCAGGGCTCCTCAGTGGTGGGATAATTTGTGCTGTGGAGGCACATGCAAGTGCTGGAGTATTTCTGAGTCACGTTGGAGCAATGCTGTCAGACTCCTGACACCCATTTACCAGCAAACTATTCCAGGGAAGTTCCTCCAGTCTAAGAAAAGCTGTGTCTGCCTTGGTTTGGTCACCTGTGGGCTCAGTGACCTCAAAAGTCCTGTCCTAATTAACTCCTGTCCAACAGAATCCAGCATCACTGGGCAGATCTCCTCTTATTGTTAATGACATCTGAGATGCTCTTTGCAGGGAATGTTGAGCATGTTTTCCAGCCCCCAGCCCAGGAAGGGTGAAGCAGGTACCTAATGTGGTCCAGAGATCTGCTCACAGCCAGCAAAGGAATGGAAAGGATGCTTTGTACATGGCTGAATTCCAGCAGAATTGCTCCACTGCTGAAAATAAGCACACTAATAATGTGTGAAGGTTTCTACCCACCCAAGCCATTTATTAGATGGGATTTGTGAAAGTGGTGGAACAATGGATGAGCTATGGTGGAACAGGGGGTGAGCTACAGACCTGTTTGTCCTCTTTGTGGGGAAGGTGTTAAGGAAGGGCTGGGGCTGGCACAGACTGAGATCCCAGCCCATCCCACCTGTTTTGAAAAGGTGCTGTGAGGAAGGTAAACCCACTGCCTGGAATACTAGAGGCAGGGAGAAGTAAACCAGCAGCTGGGGAAAAAAAACCCAGTGTAAATTTAAAAACCTGGGTGGTAAGGAAAAATTTTTGGAGGGAAGAAGGTGCTGCCGTGGATGAGCCATGAGAACTCCACTGGCTTTTGCACTGCAGGAAAACACACTGGAGAGCAAATGTGCTGGTATTAAGTGTTCAGGCACAAAAACTGACTCCTTTTAGTTTCACTCATGCATGGCTTTGGTTCCACCCATCTTGTTTAAACAAATACTCTTGGTGGGGATGAGGCAAGGAAAATCCTGTTCTCTGCTTGTGCTGCTTCTTCCCTCTGCTCCTCCAGCAGGGACACTCCAAACACAGATGGAGATCGAGGCGTTAGGTTTTAACAGATCCAAATCAATCTGATGTGTCCTTAAAAAATCCCACAGTCATTTCCAGTGGCATCAGCAGAGCTGCTAACAGCTGAGCGTGTGCCCAGGCACTTGTTGCTGCACGTACTGGTGTGCTCGGAATGAAACCATTCTTTCCCTGTCATGTGAAGGCTCCAAGTGTGGCTTTCCTGGTGGCAGCAACACAGGAGCATCTTTAGCAGTTACAGAGTGGCTTGTCTGGAGTATCACCATGGGAGCAGCAGAGCTGGGCTGTCATCCTGTGCTTCTCAACAGGACTTGTTCCCAGCTGCCTGGTGAGACCTCTGCCACACAAAAAGGCTCCATGCAGGTGATGACAAAAAGGATAACGGATAACGCCTGGGGATCAAAACACCCAAGTCTCTGACCTGTCAGAGACTACTCAGGCCCTTCCAGAAGGCACAATCTACTCATCAAAGGAGACCCCTCTGCCTACTGGGAAGCAGCTGGCCCCCATTGCTTCCTAAAATGAGATGGGGGATGCAAGAGAACTGGCAGCCCGTGCTGCACTTACCCACTGGTGTGTGGCAGTGTCCTCATTTGTGTGAAAATACATATTTGGTGGCTTGCAAAATCCCAAGAGGCTTTAAAATAGGGAGGATTATTCTTTTTATGCCACTTTTTCTTTATTCCTTCCCCCAGGGCCTCCTAGAAGTGATGGTGGGAACAGAGCTCTGTAATCCAACCTCCCATCTGGAGCAGGACTGTCTCCAATACCGGATCATGGCAGCTGTGGCTTTGGCTGCCCAAAGCCTGATCACTGCTGTGGGTGTGGATGTCACCACTTTCTGGGTGACCTGTTCCAGCTCTGTCTACCTTCCTAGTCCAATTTTTTTCATAATATCCAATCTGAACCTCATAAACCACAATCTGTGGTCATTGCCCTTACCTGCCAATGCCAAGAGGAGTGGCCCTGTCA
This sequence comes from Rhabdornis inornatus, assembly GCA_013397075.1. Lineage (NCBI taxonomy): Eukaryota > Metazoa > Chordata > Aves > Passeriformes > Rhabdornithidae > Rhabdornis > Rhabdornis inornatus. Next base: position 1,000,610 of record VWZS01007489.1, read on the forward strand.
TAGTCACAACCCCCCTTCAAATCCAATGGGCAGGAGCCTGTAGAATTTAGCACCAATTTCCCTTTTTTACTGGTTTTGTGTTCAGGAGTCACTCCTTTTACTCCTTGGCATTGCTCCTGAAGGAGAAAGGGGTTCCCTGTGGCCGTGACCTCCCCAGCTGACGAAGAGCAGCCCTGAGGGAAGGGTGGGAATGTCCAATCCATGCAAATTCGTAGGGCAAACTGTTTCTTTGAAGAAGAGTTCATTTGCTTTTCCCTGTGGCTTATTCCACCAAAATTGAAGAGAGAGAAGTCGGAAGTTTTTGGCATCAATTTTTAGTATAAAAGATTACAAGGGGCTGAGCACTGATGCATATTCCAGGTCTTTCCTATTATCTTACCCTTCTCCTGACTCGCCTGGTCTGGTTGCCGTGTGTTGCTCCATCCTGGGGCAAGCAAAGCACTCAACACGTTGCTCACCTCTCCTGTGACCTCTCTGCCACACCTTTGTTGGATGATAGCAACAAAAACAGCACAGAGAATTCCCAAAAGGGTGAGGACTCCCTAATCCCTTCAGAAAACCAACCTGATACTTCGTGGGTGGGTCCCTGACAGTCTCAGGGTAAATTAACATCTCCTTCCTCATCCACAGCTCCCAGCCTTTTGGATGACAATAAATGCCAATCCCATGTGCCTCTGGCCCCTCTTGTCTCCTTGCTTGCAGAGGTGGTGCTTCATGGGGACAGGGGTGTTAAAATCCCAGCTGTCCTCCCTTTCCCTGATTCCACATGTGCCTTGTTTAATCCACAGGTCAAGATGTCTGCAAGACAGTCCCCTCATGACCACTGGTTTAACTCAGCTGACAGTTTTGCTGCTCCTCCAGTGACCTTCCCCAATGTTTTCCACAACTCTGTTTCTCTCTGGACTGAATTCTTTGTCTATTTATTTAGCATCTTCCTTCCATCCTGCGCTGTGCGCAGACACGTCACCATGGTACCGAGGTTCCCTGTGGTCACTATTAGATATTAATCACTGAGATGTTGGAGAATTTGTCTCCATCTTCACAGGGAAAAGATAAAAGGATTCAATTTTCCGTGTTATGGGATGGATTGTGGATGAGAGCAGACTCCCAGACCCCATTCCTGTCTAGTCAGACCATCCTTTCCATCTGGGGCTGAAAGAAAGACATGTTCCATAGGACAGACCCCAATCCCCGTGTTAGGAAATCTTGACATTTCCCTGCCTTCCCTGGATTTGTAGGGCTGTGATTTATCAAGCAAGAATGCAGCAAACCAACACCTTGTTCTCCAGGCTCACTGCAGGGATGATTCATGTGGGCTGCTGATGGCACCTGACACTGCATTTTGGCTGCTCTTCTGGAAACAGTGAGCCCTTTGTGAGTTTCTGGTCATTGGATGATGAATTCTTGTTTGCTCCCACCTGAGCTTATTTCAGGCTCAGATGCCACACATCTTCATTAATCCTCTTAGCCCTGATTTGGTTGCACCTTGTTACCTGGAAGAAAGGAATTTGATAATGCACTGATGATACGAGCTGCAGTGATCTGACATCCAAACCCAGCAACAAATAACACTCTCTCAGCTTGCTTTCTCCAAAAAAACCACCCCAGCAATTCCTTGTTAATTAGTTGTATTTAGCTGGTGCAGTCCTGGACCATCCCAAGGGTGGGATGTGTGCTGGGCAGTGCCACTGGGATGGACTGGGGGCATGCAGAGGAGCATCTTTGGGCTGCCATCCATGTGGCAATGCTGAGGAGAAAAGTCTCCAAAGCCACAAAATCTGAGTTCAGCCAAGCACATTCTGTAAGCTTGGGCTTGTTTAATAGAAAAAAAAAAAAAAAAAAAAAAAAAAAAAGGAAAAAAAAAAAAAAAAGAAAGAGGAAAAAAAAAAAAAAGAAAAAAGAAAAAAAAGAAGGAACCTGCTGGAAAAGAGGGGTTTCCAGGCTCCATTGTGTCTGGTTCCTTGGGAGCAGCGTGTGCCCTGCGTTTCCAAACATCCTGAGGGTCAGGAAAGGGCACACTGCAATTCCCCACATGGATCCTTTCTGCCCTCAGCACACAATCAGTGGTCAGGGCTGTGCCTTCACTTGCAGCACCTCAGGGATTTCAGAGAAAGGCCTTTACTCCAAATTTGATGGCTTAATGGTTATGGCTTGCTTATGGTTTAATGGCATATAATGATTTAATACTTCTCTCCCTTTTAACAATTTTCCATGAAAGGCAGGGATGACAGTAAATACGTTTTTGCTCTCAGCTTCGAGCACAGTGAGTTCTGTGGCACAGCAGCTGTTTGTTTGTAGCCTGCATGACAAAGCCTGTCCCAGCCCTGTCTCCCAAGGCATGGCAAGGCCAGCATGTGAATCCCCAGTCGGTAATTACCAAAGGAATTGGGAATTTCTGATGGATTTTATGTGTGTGTGAAATGCACATGCACAAACAAGAATTCACCAAGGTTTTTCCCAGCAATCTCCTTAAACCTTTCAGGATAAGTGCAACAACAGGAAAAATACAACCTTTTTTAAACTTTCTGCAAAATTTATCCTTTCATTGCATACCAGCTACATCCTTAACTAGTTGGAGAGCCTGTATCTCTGTCTTGGTGACTAATATCCCATCCCTGGTGTGTTGTATCCATCTTCCCAAGTGCCCAGAAGCCAAGTCTGAGGGCCAAGCCTTGCATCAGCTTGACCTGGTATCACAAAAATGAGACATGCAATGGCTTTTCCTCATCACGACTCATGAAAATGGGTGTGCCCTCAACTTCTCTTGGAGCACTTAACTGGAATAACTCAAATGGAGAGGGAACACCTTGTACCTTGCCCTGTGTGCCTGTGCTGGTCTTGCCACAGCCCTGGAGGAAACCCAGAGTTCTCATCCTGCCTTAGAGAGATCCTGGGCACAACATTTGTAGGTTTTCAAAGTGCCACATCCATGCCCTTCTGGGTCACAGAAACAGAATATCTTGTGTTGGAAGGATCAGAGAAGTCCTGACTCTGATGTGGTGAATAGCAAAGTCCCCACGAAGATGTGATTTCTCCCAGAAATACAGTTTGTCAGATTTATGGTGGAGCTTTTTCTTTTCCTTTGGTGCAAAGCTGGAGGGAAGGAGGTGGGGGGGAGTTCACTAGGAATTACCTTTTCCATGTGCATATCTGCCTTCTACCCCAGATCTTGGGATTTATGTATCAGGCTACCGACAAACAAGCTGCTCTGGCTGAAAACTAAAGTATTTTTGTGCAAAAAGCATCAGCATTTCCCATGGGAACTGTGGTTTTCCAGCACCTTCTGCTCCATTCTCCTTTCAGGACCAACTTTTGTTGCAACCTGCAGCTCCCAGGGTGTGCTCCCAGCTTTCCCAGACTGTGCTAAGCTACGAAAGCCTAACTTTTGAGGTCTTATGAATTTGGGTGAAAAAAACTTAGGCTGCAAAACAAAAGGTGGAGAACATAAAGGCCTTATAAGGGACAAAAACTGAAGCACATTTTTGAGTCACGGTATTTTGCTGTAAAATGTTTTTCTCCTGTGGGAAATTCTGATAAAACCAAATTTGTACATCAGCATTTTCTGAAGATAACCCTCCTATTTTCAGTCTGCTCCAACAAGAAGAAGGAAGTTTTCACAGTAGTTGGCTTATGTGGGATTTTAACAACCTGACCAAATGTACCGAAAGCAACTTCTTAAAATTTCATTTACAAAAAAAATTTTAAAAATCTGTTTGTTGCCATAGTAGTGGTTTTCTGGTATTGAGTTTTGTAAATTATAGCACCTCTGCTGACATACTGATAATTGGGTGTGTGCTAGTCGGTCTAAGAAGAAAATGGGCTTTTTTTTTGCAGTCGCAAAGTTCCTTCTGGAGTCGGAAAACAATGCGCCCAGCTAAGCCAATCCATGGAAATCACTGGTTGTGTTTATCCAGCAATTAAAGGGGGATTACAGCCGCTCCAGAGCCCGGCATCCCGTCCCCTCCCCTCACACACCGGGAGCCTCAAAGCCGCATTGTTCCCTGCAGCCAGCCCGGGGACAAGGCGAGGATGGGAAAGGGTAGGTCCTAAAAAAAGAAAAAAAGAAGAAGAAAATACAAAGGGGAGAGGGTGGGGGAAGAAACGATAGTTATGCTTTCTTCTTCCAGAGGATTTTTCCATCCCCACGGTGGGTACAGGGCAGCGGGGATCCCTTCCAAGCGCGCTCCGAGGGATGCGCTGGGCAGGGCTTGTCCCGCTCCTGAGCGCTGGTTTAGCGGGAAGGGATCCCTTTGGATGGGCATCCCCAGGGCCATCCCCAGGGCTAGAAGGAGCCTTCTCTGCTCAGGCAGCCGCGGCTGGGGTGTCCCTTGGAGCACGATCCCTGTGGATTATCTCTGTGAGCCGCATCCCGCAGGCACCAGCGGAGCCGGATTCCTGCTCCCCATGGAAACAGGCGGCCGTCCCTGCCCAGCCAGCCCTAATCCTCCCTCGGCACCCACCCCGAGGTGCCTGCGGCTCTCTTATCACCCAGGACCTGGTTTTGGCAAATATTTACACGAGGCTGCGTCGCAGAGGGGGCAGGAATAGAGAATTGCGGAATTACACAGGCTGCAGAGGGAAGCAGAGGACGAGGGACAAGGGGCTGGGGACAAGGACACGATGCACACGTAGTGTTTTGACACCGACTTTTGACAGAGCGGCTCCAAGTGTGGAAAATGATGGGGTGAGAGATGGATGATCCCGCCAGGAGGGTCTTGGACAGAGCAGGAAAACCCAAACGAAGGAGGTGCTTCCTGCCCAGCCTCTCCATGGAGCTCCAGCTCCCGGAGCATCCTTGCTCCCAGGGCAATTCGAATAAAAACCCGTGCCTGCCCCACCCACGAGGTTTGGTCAATCTCTGCAAGAAACAGAGATCTGCAAAGGAACTGAAAATTAAAACAGCACCTCCGAAAAAATAAAACCAAAGCCCCCTGCCAAAACATCTTTGTGAAAGGAAAGTGTACTGTCCCAGCTCTTGGTTTGACCTTGGTCACAGCCACAAACCTGAGTGCCTCACTCCTAAAAATGACAGCACCTAGGGCCACAAACACCTGTGCACACAGGTGGAAGCTTACTTTTTCTTTCTCTTCCCTCCGTAGTGTGGAGCCAGAAAATTCCTGATGAAGGAAAGATGAATGCAAAGCTGAAGGGCTGTTGTTACCCTGAGAATGGTATGTAAAATAAAATTGGGCCTGAGGAGCATGGAGCTGGGAGCAATAACCAGCCCATGGGATAACATCCCACTCCCTGGGCAGGCAGCATCAAGAGCATCTGTGGGAATGAGTTGGTGCTGGATAGTGCAAGGAAAGATGTCTGAAGCCTTTTGCAGCATTTGTTGGCTTTTTCTATCTCCCTGCATGGCTCCTGTGCTCTGTAAACTGGCCAGTGCAAAAGGAGATGTGCCCTCACTTGTGCAATGGCACAGGGGCACATCAAGGGCCTTGGGGTTTTGGGTTGGTTCTGGAGTCCTTTTGCACACACATGGAATCATGGGTTAGTTTGTGTTGGAACAGACCTCTAGAGCCCATCTAGTCCAATCCCATCTCCAACTAGACCAGGCTGCTCAGAGCCCAGCCCAACCTGACTGTGAATATGTTTGGGGATGAGGCGTCCATCACTGCTCTGGGCCACCCTGTGTCCCTTGTTACAACACACTGCTGGTTACAGAGGTAACCCTTGCTGCCAAAAACCCTGGCAAAGAGCAGACTCCATCTTTCCCTTGGCTTTTGCCTCAGCTTTGTCTGTCCTGCCCAGCAGACTGCGTGGCTTGCAGGGGCATCTAGTGGCTGAATGCAGTGGCTCTCTCCTACACAGGGCACTGGCCCACAAATAACTCCTGGAGAAATGCTGCCAGCAATCAGGTGTGAAAGATATCCATTTCCCCCTAGCCCTTCCCAAAATACCTGTTTTGGAGAAGAAGGTTCGCAGGTGGCATCCTGCTGAACATGTGGCACTAATCCTTAGTGACAGTGGCATCCCTGCCCACATCACTGTGGATTCCTGCACTCTGGAGGGGGCCTCTGCAAGAAAAGAAGTTTGGTTGCATGATTTATTTAGCTCAGGCATATCTCAGCTTGAAAAAGACCCAAGAAATCTCAGAATTGGGTGGGAGGAGGAAAGGCCACCCCGTGGTGTTTCGCACAGCCAAAATTTCCTAGTGTGGTGCAGGTGACCAGAACCAAATCTGCTGCTTTCACTACCTTTAAATGTTCAGAGGATGATAACTGTGTCAAAAACTCCCTGAAAGTAGAAATGCAGTGTGCTGTATTGGAGGCTGATAAACAAGGTTCTTTTGTAAGGCCCCGTGACTCATGTCTCCTGGATTTTATAGGAAAATGCACATAAAAGCAATTACTGGGGTGTGAATTATTTAGTTTCTTAATGGCCTGACAGCTTTGATAGCTCCTAGCTTGTTATCTATCACAAACCCTCTTGATCTCCCAACTTCAACATGACTTTTAATTATGCTTTCATAAGAGTAAAAGGACAGACAATCTGCAGTCTGGTTTCCATTCAGTCAAACTTATTTAAACGAGGGAAACTTCTCCTCCTAGTGAGAAAAAAAAGGGTGATTTGGATGTGTAGGGAGGTTTAAATATATGTCTAGAGAGATGTCTAAAAACAATTGCACAGATAGTTTAGAGTCTGTTCTTTGTATGATTGCAGGATGGAAAAAGAAAAAAAGTAAATTTAAGAGAACTTGGAGAACTTGACAGGGCAGCAATGGTGATGGGAATCACATACACTGAGAGATGTGAGCTGGAAATGCAGTGTTAAACAAAGTTAGAAAGGTTACACCAAAATTACAGTAAAAGACACAATGAACCATGTTACAAAATAAGTTTTCCATGTTCTTCCAGATCAGTCATCAAACAGCTGGGAGGGACAAGGTTTAGGGATGTTTGTACAACCTATTTTCTTTCTGCCTGTGCATGTGCTTTGAAACACATTCCTTAATGCAAACATCATATATTCATTTTTCTATATGACCTATTATAAGCATCTCTTTTTGGAAAAGAACAGCCTATATGGCCAGAAGGGCCCTGGGGTTGCAGAGATATTAAATAGATCCCATACATCAGGTGTTTGTTGGTCTGTCCAGTGACAGGCTGCTGTTCATCTTGAGATAAAACAGTGTGTTAGGGAAATGCCTCACTCAACTGCATTTCTATGAAAAATGTTTTTGTAGAGGGAAAATATAAGGAAAAGGTAAGATGAGAAAAGGAAAAAAAAAAAAGAAAAAAAAATAACTTGAGAAATTCAGGGGCAATAAATCACCACACCAGCTGGTATTCATCTGTGAATGCCGTGCAGAGCTATCAATTTAAAAAAAAATTGCATGGGAGTGTGCCATTAAAATGCAGACATATTATCTTCCCAGTCTCACTGCCCTTCTCGGTGCTTGGTTCTACCTGCCCACATCTCCAGGTGTCTGCAGGGCCCACTGCAGCCTTGGAGAATTTTCTGTGTCTTGAAAAATGTGTGTCTGTTTACTAACTAATTCTCTTAATTGCAGCAAGGAAGTGCAACTAAGTGTATTCTGAATAATATCCTTGAAATCCAAGAGGTTGATTTGCAATGATCTTTTCTGCCAAGTGACACTCCTGCAGAGGAAAATGCTTTGTGTTGAGCTCACACCATGCCTTTCATCGTGGGTTTTAGAGGGCTTTGGGACAGCCTGTGATCTACCTGCACGTGGTTCTGAAGGTCAGCAGAGAAGTTTCATGTTGCTGTCAGTGTGTGAGCCAGCAGAGGCTGCTCTTGATGTCAGGATCACCCTACAGACTATCCTGGCCATGCTGAGTGGGGGCTCTGCAGGTAATTCCTATAAATAAGTTGGCTGGGAAATAATATGTCTTAATCCAGTCTTGGGTCTGCAGCACAGGGCATCACCCTGGGAGAGAATTCCCAGCTGGATGGAGGGAGCTGCTCACACTCCCAGAGAAACCAGCCAAGTAAGGACCAAGCTGGAAGATACTGGGAGGGTGCACTCAGTGTGCCAGCTCTGAGGAAAACAACACAGTTTTGTCTAATTCGTGATTTTTAGCAGCTCTTTGAAAGCAAAGTAATGGGCATAAGGGAATGCAGGACAATATGTGGAAAAAAGGTAGTAGGTGGATTACAAAACTCATGTTGGGAGCTTGGGAAATTGCAGCCTGCACAAATTGGGAGGTCAGTGGCATTAAGCAACCCACCCTGAATCCTATTTTCACTCTTGCTTGCCTTGAGGATAAATTTTATGAAAATGTGAAGCTGTGGCAGGTACACAGGTGCATGAGACAGAGAACTCTCTCGGTTTGGTGATGAGTGACACGGTTCTGCCTTGGTAAAGAAAGGGAAAACAAAGGCAGCTGTGCATGGGGAGGTGCACAGGCATTCCTGCTCCATAAGTGGCCTGAGAAATGGGACCCTGGGGAGCAAGGCTGGCAGGGAGGAGCTGGAGAGCACTGTGAGCATGTGGGATGTAAGCCAAGCTGGGTAAAGTCTTTGTATTGGCTTGGAATTGGAAAAATATTTCTCCTCTTTTAGATTAAAGGGGGATGCTAGCTGTGAGTCCTGTTTAGAATATATTCAGAGTGTGGGTACCTTTCTTTCATACTTAAAAAAAAAAAGTTGTTTCATTCTCCAATCTGAAAATTATGATTTGTAAAGGAAAGAAAATTCATTTAAAGGCCACAGAAACAAATTGAAGGGTCAATTTTGATTTAAATCCCAACAATTAATTAAAGAACTCTTCTGGAGAGGTTTGTAAAATTAGTATTGATCTCAGATACCAGGCACTCTGCAGTCATGTCTCCGTCCTGGTTTCAATGCTCCCATTTTGATTAATGGATGGGGTTTAGCAGCAGCAGAGCTCCATGGCAGGGCAGCTCAGCAGCCTCATCCCAGGAGCACACAGCTCACCCTGACAGCACAGCTGGCACACTTTAGCCACATTTTGCCACACCAGTGCCACTTTTGGTGGGTGCTTTGGTGGCCAGGTGTCACATCCTGCTGTCCTGCCCCAGTTCACCCTCCTGGATTCTAGGAGACATCCATCTGAACAATATTTTTATCTGTACAGCTGTGCAAAATGAACTAAATTCTGAACAATATTTTTATCTGTACAGGCATGCAAAATGAACTCAATTCTGCCTTGCTGGGAAGGCAAGAACACATTTGATACTGGAAGAAGCAGAAATAGTTGGTAGCCACTTGGAGGGGCCTGGAGCACAAATCTGGTGAGGAAGGGCAGGAACAGCTGGGAGTGTTCAGCATGGAGAAGAGGAGGCTCCAGGTGGACCTACAGCTCTCTACAATTCCCTGAAAGGAGGTTGCAGTGGGGTGGGGTCAGTCTCTTCTCTGATGTGACAGGTAAGAGGACATGAGGAGGCAGCCCCAGATTGCACCAAAGGAGGTTTGGGTCAGATATTAGAAAATATTTCTTCTCCCAAAGGGCTGTTGAGCTCTGCAATGGGCTGTCCAGGGCAGTGGTGGAGTCACCATCCATGGAGGAATTTGGAGGATGTGGTACTTGGGGTCATGGGGTGGTGATGGGATAACAGCTGCTCGTCTTAAAGGTCCTTTCCAAATGTAAGGATTCTATGATTTTAAAGAAAAATTGTCTGTAGAAGGATTGCCAAAATTGCTTCACATTTTTGAGCTGTTTTGGTCAGTTGAGTTGGGGTTTTTCACCTCCAGGTGTCTCTGATGGCCAAAGGAGAGATGCTCAGTGTAGGTGCAGGAGGCAGAAAGGCTCCTCCTGCTCATGGGCTTGGTTCCATTTGGGTGTCCTGTTCCACAGGCAGAAGTACAGCCTTCAGTCCCTGAGGAATGTGCCTTTTCCTGCCAAGATCTCATCTTATCCTGTGGTAATAAAAAGGAAAAATCCTGAAATACTTACAGAAAATTTAAAAGCAAAAAAAAAAAATTAATAAATAAAATTATCTCATAGGTGATATTTTCTCTTTTGCTCTCTTTTCTTTATTCTCTCTCTTCTTCCCACTCCTCATGAACACTTGTTTTGAGCCAGCAGATTTCAGAGGCATGGAGATGGGGTGAAGGGCAAAGTTCTGTTTCTGACCTCTGCTTTGCCATAAACAGAAAAATTTAGGAAGGGTTAACCTGAGCAGCTGCCCAATGCACTCCACAGCTTTCCCTTCTCCTTGCAGGTGCCCTTTATACCAACTACAAAGCACACATTTCTCCAGCTGTGTGAGAAGAGTTTGCCCAGGAAAATCCCTTCTATCCAGGGAAAGTTTGGTGATACAAAAACCATCTCAGTGTTTGCAATCCTACAGTGACAACACATGGATTTCTAGTGTCACCTGGACCTAAAGCAAGTGGCATCAGCTTTAACAACATTACTGAATGTATAAGCTTTGGAAGTGAATTTCCAGCCTCAGAAAATGTTTCTACCTGCTCTATATCAGTCATGTTCACTCTTTGTTGGAGGGAAATCAGATTAACAGGTGAGTGGAATTTAGCATAACTTTAAGAGCTTAGGTGTAATTCTAGTCACAATGTAGCATGAAAAGCAAAAATCAAGGTTTTCAACACTGGGAATTGCTGCATGGCTTAAAAAGTATCCCTGACAACGAGATACAGCTGATATTTAGTGTCTTATTGTTTTATTTACTACTGCCTTTACAGCACACCCAGCTAGTTAGCAACTACTTATAGAACATATTTAATGTTTGGAGACCCTCGTTGCAGCTATAAAATGTTTTTTAAGGGCATGCAAACATCGTGTTTTAATGACTACGGGCACACTCGAGTTCCCTCTGGGAAGAAAAAACAAACAAATAAACCCCCATTTTCTGAGTAGACTCAATTGTGCCATCCTGAGTTTTGTAGATGAGCTACACGGCTCAAACTGGTTGACTTCCCGGCACTTGATGGGAACCATTTAAAAGGATAAACTTAGAGATCAATAGCCCTTACAAACTGTAAGTGATGCAGCACTGAGTGCTCAAGGGCTGTTAAAAACCCTGTCATGAACTGCTCAGAAATCAAACAAGAGGGGAAAAAAATAAAAATCCTATACTGGGTTTTAGGGACTTTGTCCCATTTCGCTGCATGGGTTTTGCTTGCAGAGCTGGGGGCTCGTTGCAATCTTTCAGGCAGGTTTCCCTCGGTTTTATTCTCAGTTTCTATGGGTTGGAAGGCAGTCAGTATCAGCTGGAAAGGCTGTGAGCAGGCAGAGGTGGGAAGAAGCACCCGTGTGTGTGTGCTTATCCATTTGTGGGAATGGGGAATCCGGAGGCAAACAGGCTCAGCAGTCCCTGGGTGCAGGTAATTGAAAGTGAGTGCTGGAAGCCCCCGCTCACATTCCATGCTCCAAGGGTTAATACTCTTCTGGGGCACTGAAGATGAAGCTCCTTTGAGAGCCCACATGATATCTCCTGCCTATCCCTCAGCCATTACTTTGTTTCTCCTTTCAGTAAATTCTGATTATTTAGGACAGGGTAGGGTTTTTTTTTTCCTTGGCAAACTCATGCTGGCTCACCCTTCACATATTATATTCATCAAGAGGCTCTACTGCATTCCCTGAGGATCTGTGCTTTTTCCTGGTAGTGTGAGGAGGGACTGGGAGTCTTGGGAGAACCATTAGTTCGTTTTGAAAGGATTGATATGGATCTGGCCTTCTTCCAGTGCTTCCACTGTCAAAATTAAAATTTATCATTGAAAAGCGCACATTATTTTTGTTAGCAGATCAGCTACTTCAGTCCCAACTTTTCTGGATGGGTGCCATGGAAACCCCAATGATTTATTATAATTTAGAGGTTGGGATTGAACAAGCACCTCTTTATGGCTCTCTGTACATCTCCATTGACTCTGAGCTGTCCTGTGGCGTGTAGGAACACTCCATGTGCTACACCAGCAAATTTATAAACCAGAGAAATGCAACAGTGGGTGCTCTGCTGCCTCTCATCTGCAGGTAGCTGTAGGCAGGTAACGTGGAGCACTTGTGATGCTGCCTTACATTGTCAGCAGGGTGGCCAAATAACACAGGACAGCAAACTCTCTCTCCTGTGATTATTTTGCTGGTGCAGACACCAAGACTGAGACATTTAAAGGAGAAGATATATATCCCTGAGGCTGAACATAAAATATTTATATGAAGAGGCCGTGGACTAATAAATTTCAGTTATAAATGTTTACAGCTGAAGGTAGTAATGAATAACCTTCGAAAAGCAATATTTCAATTTGCACTTATTGCACTTTACTACATGTTATCTTTTCAGGAAACAATAATAATTATAACAGGACATGGAATTAGCTCATGTTTAATGAATGATTACCCAGTTTAGTTGTGATCGTTATAACATCAGGGCACAATTAAAACTGGGAAATGTTGTTTATTCTGGAGAGACATGGGACTGTATCTCCTTGTATACATCCAGCTAATGCATAATCTGTTCATTAAATTGGGACTGAGGTGGGTACACTTTAATAAATTTGTCAGATGTCTCCCCAGCTTCAGTTGTGCAGGCTTCACATGGGCTTTAACAAGAGGGTTAAAGGCAGGATAAAATTTAATCTTCAGTGACCTCAGTGTCAGATTTGCTAGAAGCCAGCTTCAGATCATCACAGGTCATCCTACTCTATCCCACTGGTGTTCACTGCAGCCAGCCCTGCTGCTCCCTCCTCACTCCTTGGGACAATCCTGTTGTCGTCTTTAACCTGTGTGTGCCTTGCAGCTTTGCTTCGAGCTGTCACCTTGCAATTAAATGTTTGACATGGCTTTCAAAGGGAAATATCTTACCTGGTGGTATGAAAGGAAATGCTGCTTTGGCATCTGTGTTGGGTTGATTCAGCCTTGAGTGGTGCAAGTGGATTGGTTTACACTGCCTGAAAATGAGTCACTTGGTGCAAAGCAAGCACCTGCTAATAAATTTGGTTGTCTGTCTCATCTTATGGTGACAGCAGCTGTGTTGTGACAGGGACCAGTAAGCTCTGTCCAGAAGGGGAGAGCTCCTGGGTTGTCTGTCTGGCACATGAACCTTGAACAGGGAGGGAGACAGCAGTTCCAAGTAACTGGATATTGCCTTGGCATACGAGCTGGAGGGCTCCTGTCTAACCCAAACCCCTGACAGATGGGCTTCACCTTGTGTTGGGAGGGGCAGCTGTACAAAATCATTGAGTACAGTCCTTCAGCTCCTGTGGGCAATGCAGAGACAGGGAGAGGCTTCTACCAAGGGCAATTTCACAGAATCACAGAAGATCTTAAGTTGGAAGGGGCTCATAAAGATCATCAAGCTCAACTCTTAATTGAACAGACCATACAGAAATCAAACCCACAACCTGCTGTTATTAGCACCACACTCTGAGCAGTGGTTATTCACCTCACCTTTATTGTCACAGGGAGCTGTGGTTCTCTAGGGGGGCTTCTTACTTGTAGCTGTGGCCAGCCCTCTGCAGTGGTCTCTGCTTGGCTTTCACTCAGCAGGCAGCTCTCATGTGGCTGAACATGATGACATGACACCTCTGGTCTCTAATGTTTCTGGTATCCTCTAAATGGGTGTCTGCTGTCTAACCACACACTATGTTAATTTTTCTCTTCTGTTCCTTTTCTGTCTTTCCTCTGTGTCTTTCTGCCTTTCTCTAGCCCACATGTCTCTGTGGAAAAAACACTGACCTTGGTAGGAAATGTGCTCTTGGCTGATTGGCAACAAGGGAGAGGAGCATGTCTCCTGAGGGAAAGGTGCCAGCAATTTATAATCTTTGTACTGGACAACTGGAAAACTATGTACTGCTTTTTCCACTTAATAAATTACAGGAGTGTTTCCCAGGCACTGTCTAGACCCACTTGGCAGGTGCTGGACTGCTGTACCTGCTCCTCCTGAATCCACAAAGATGGGAAGGGGCAGTGCTGGGAAAATGTCGAGACAGAGTTCACTTTTCTTAGATTCTCCCTGGCCAAATGTGCTTGGTGAGCTTCCTTGTCTCTTCTTTTCTAGGGGGGTATGAGAAGGCTGACAAATTTCCCCCTCATAGTTCGCAAATCCCCTCCTAAGTCCCTGAGATGAATTTTTCTGGGAAACCAAACCGGTTGGGTTGGCTCTTTTGGGGGGGGGGGGGGGGGGGAAGCAACACATCTGGAGGCTTTGATCTGCACTGCAATGCTTGGAATGTGCAAGAGGCAGGAAAAAAAGAGAGCTGGGCAAACACTTGGAGGCCCTCTGTGACAGCTCCCTTTAGCAAGCACTTCACCCAGGACCCCTCTGGAGAGCTTTCAGCTGCTTTGTGTCAGGAGTGGCCCTTCAGTGGGCAGGGGAAGACAGCAGAGGCAAGGCTGAAAGCAAGGATGCAGCTGCTAAGGATGCACAGTGCTTGCAGGCTCCCCTCCACGCTTCTGGACAAGCTCTTGTGCGAGGTTGTGACCCAAAAATTGTATTTCAGACCAATTTTTCCTGCTATGAAAGTCAAGAGCACAGCTGAACATTTCTGTGTGTTGGCACCTTGGAGTAGATTTGAGATCGTGTGCTCCACACCTGCCCACAGGAAATGCATCACTTCAGGCTCTTGCTCACCTGCTTTGTGTAGGACAGCCAGACAGACGGAAAAATGGGCAAAAATGATGAAAATACTCATATATATATTAAGGTTCCCATTAATTATTGAATTACCAATTCACTTATTGAAGAATAATTATTAATATTTATAGCATCCAGATTGCTGATGATAGATTAACTGCGGTGGCATAATTTAGCAAATATTTTTAAAATAAAACATTTAACAAATAGCATTTCCACCATTTTTCCATCTTAAAAAAAAAAGTGTGAAGGCCTCATGAATATATGCAATCCTTTCTGCTTTTAAAGCATGCTTTTGAATATTTTATTATTATTATTATTATGGATTGCTTTATTGCAGATTTTATCCTCAGGTTGTTTCCCAATGAACCTCTACACTCTAAGGCAGAAAGAAACCTATAGCAAAATAAGCTTATGGTAACAGCACTATAAATCCACTGTGTAAGTACAGTAGTAAGTAAATGCATCATATGCCTCTATTTCATTCTACTGATTTATCCTTCTGAAGTCTCTGTGGCAAAAATGATTAATGTATATGAAAACCATTTAGCAAATATTAAACCAGGGAGTCAAAATATTATTTTAAAATCTTCCAAGATCCATTGATCCAAATTTGTGTCAGAATCTCCTGAAAGGTTACGTTGGCCCGTGTTTTGCAGTATTCATTTTTCATTGTAAAAGTTCCTACATGGTGTTGCAGTAAAATCTAACATATATATGGGTGCCAAGATGCAAAATTCCACAAATTTCTGAAACAAAACAGCAAGGGAAATTTGCAGTTTCTTGAAAATGTCAGATTTGTTAAGGCTTGTTTGGGCTTCTTTGTTAAAAATAATTAGCTTGTATTTTTATCCCTAAAAGGTTTATTTCATTGGAAAAATGGTTTTGGGGCAGATCTTTCCACCTGAGCTTACAACAAGCCCATGCCTGCCATATTCTTAAGGCAGGAACTCTTCCACCAGATGTTTGCTGTGAGTGATGTTGTGATGTTTTCTCAAAAGTACTTAACTGCAGCTCATCAGGAGAAATGATTCCTTGGCTTCCTTCTCAAAAACATCATGTCAAAAATAGACATAGTGAGATCTGGTTATTTATATTGCTGAGCACTGAATGGCCTTGCCTGAGAACAGGCTGCTCCTGCATCAGGAGCTGCTGATGCACGGAGATGGAGTGAAGAACCAGCTCTTGAAGGTGACAAGTGGAGCACCCTAAAGCTGCTGCACAGAAGTGATGGTGGAACACCAGTGGCAATCCTGAGCTGTTTTCCAGAGAATCCCACCATTTTCTGTTCATTCATCTCCCCATCCTTCCTCTCTGGCAACCAGGATGGGCCTGGGGCATGCTCCCTGTTGAAAATTCCCACTTTGCTTCAGTGTTTGTACTGAGAAATGAGCTTTTTAGCAAAGCAGATCTAGAAATGGCCCGGGCTGTACCTTGTAGCTCAGCTGAAGATGAGCTGATAGGCAATGAGGATGACTAAATTTATTCAGTCAGTGGGTGGACATCCCTGTCTTGCAGAACCACGATGACTGATCCATCATAAAAAAAGTTGGGCTATCAAATTGCTGTTCAGCAAATACAAACTGAAAAATCCTCTTGCACATCTGAAAGGATGCCTCTCTGCAAGGTGTGAGGGTCCAGCTGCCCCACCTGCCCGTGGGATTGCTTTAGTTACCTCTTCACAGGCATGGCTTGTGAGGTTGGTCCTTTAGGAGTTCAGAAAGGAAGCTGTCTTGCAGGTTCCATTTGTTTAAATGTGTCTGTTGCAATTTATTTGCTCAGGGTTAAAAAAGAAAAAAAAAAAGGCAAGAGAAAAAAATATTGAAAATGTGCATTTTTTTCCAAAGCATTAGAACACATTGCTAGTTTCTTTGTTAGTGCCCTTTTCAAGGTGCATGTGCCACTCCATGTGACTGCTCTGGAAATCAATTTCTCCTGCTCAGGGTCATTTTGCAGCTGTAATCCCCCTGCCATTTCTTTTCCTGGGGAATACGTAGAGTGTGCAAATAGTATTTCCTTTCCTAAAAGACAAGAAAATGCTTCTTTAGTAGCTGCTGTTCTTTGAGTGTATGCAAGGGGCTTTGTCATCCAGCAAGCTCTCTCTGGGATTCTGCTTCCTTGGGTGTATCAGAGGCTATTTCTTGGCATGAAGTAATTGGAGGCAAGGCAGTTTTACAGCAGGAGGCAGGGGATGCTCTCTAATCTCAGCCTTCTCCCTGCTCAGTGCTGTGCCTGCTGACAAAGACCTGCATGCTGGAGGCACTTGTGCTTGGTGGGGCAAATCAGGTCACTGGGATGTGCAGCTGCCTGGTGGCTAAAGCAATCAGCTGGAGCTCCAGGAGACAGGAGCTGGGACAGCAGGGGAATGCAGGCACCCTGCCAGGGAGAGGTGCCCATTACCTGCCCACCTGGCAGAGCTCGGGGTGGGAGATGCTCTGGCAAGGCTGCTCATTTGCAAATAGATGCTTGTGCCCATCCAGGTGTGAAGAGAGAATTGGTGATATCTTCTCTGGAGCAGAGTTTGTGCTCCACTTGAAGGGAGGTGAACTTTGACAGTGTCCTGAGCAGCTGCAGAGAGGGAACAGACCCATGTCCCACAGACAGCACCAGCACTCCTCAAACCACTGAGCATTTTAGAAACACCTCTGAACGACCAGCATGCTGTCTTCAAGTCTTTTTACCCATGAGTGGAAATGCAAATTGAGGTTTTCACTGCGCAGGATATAAGTGAAACTCAGATGTGACGCACTAAGTGTCTGAAAAGCCTGACCTATTTATCTCCCCCTGCAATTCAGGTCGTGGTGATCCTCCAAAAGCAAAGCTCTTCTCATTCAGACATGCAGAGCCTGAAGCTGCTGCTTGTGTCAGGCATAGGACTAGGAAGGGTCTGTGCCATGCAAAGAGCTTGTTTTCTGAGAATTAGTTGTTGGGCAGATACAGTTTCTCCAAAGAAACAGCAGTTCCCTTCCTCATCTTCGTCACCATAGCTGGAATGCAGAACAGATTATTTCATTTTTTTTCCAAGTCTTAGGTTCCTGCAAAGGAGATTCAAGTGGAGCTTCGCTTGGTGGGACTTCAGTTTCGTTTTAGGTTTTCCATGGAGAAGTACTGGGATTATCCTGCTCCCCTACTCACACTGAGGTCAGTTCAGCTGTCAGGGCGTGGCTGATGGACGGAGCTGGCATTGAAGATGTGCAGTTCCTCAAAGGCTGCTGTTCAGGGGTGGATGCCTGGCAAAACAGAAGTTTCCTTTGGGAATGGAGGAAGGAGGAAACGTAAAAATGGTGGCAGTGACATAGCAGGCTTTCCTGCTTGCACCTGTTCTTATTCTCAAAGTTAAAATCTACCATCCTTGCAGGAGGAGCAATGCAGGACTGAGCATCCTTTACTGGTGGAGTCACACCTGGTGAGGAGAGGAACCATCCAAAAAAATTGGTTTTCCTGGAGAAAACATGTCTTCCTGGCAGATGGCTTGGCCAGCCAGCAGGGATTACAAACCTCTCTGGGAACCTTTTCTTTATGGCTAGTGAGAAGGTGATATTGCTTGTGACAGCGCAGAAAGATTGGCTGAAATAAAATAAAGAGGTTTCCATGGTGATCCCTTCATATTGCAGTAAATTTTCATCTTGCAGTCAGCTGGGTTATACTTCTTCCCCCAGAGGAAGAGTCCTTGGCTCCCCCTGCATTATTATTTCCTCCTGGTGCTAGGGGGAGGCTGGCAGGCCCTGAATGGAGCCACTGACACGGACAGCTCTGTGGTGGCCTTGTTAATTATCCTAAAGAGGTGGGGCTGCCCAGACAGCCTGCAGGTGCTTCAGAAACAATGCTGCTTTCTGCCTTGAACTGTAAATAGAGGAGGAATAGATGTAAAGATGTGGCTGTGGCTAAGGGTAACAGAGGAAGGAAGTAGGGAAGAAACCTACTAGGGGAAAGAACCACAGTCAAATTGGGTGCCTGCCCCAAAACCAGAGCCCAGGTGCTGTTAGGGCAGGGAATTGAATGTGTAATTCCCAGGCTCTGGCACAGAAGACACCTTTTCTCTTGAGGTTAATACCAGGAAAGGCACTGACCTGCAGAGGGCTGGCAGGGAAGGAAATCTCTGCGACATCGCCCATGGGAGCACCACAAAGGGAAGAGGCAAAGCATCCTCGCAGGCTGTGGCTGACAGGGGTGAAAACTGCCCAGCAGAAGAGTGACCTCTCATTGCAGGAGACAAGGAAAACCCTTGAGCAATGACTCATGGGTTCCCCACAAGTGTGATGTCTCCTGCAGAAATGAGCAGCCGCAAGACGCGTCTCGCTGTGAGCAGGCTCAGCCGAGACTTCCCCGGCGTGTTCCCGGGATGACAGCATCTTCCCATCTGCATCTGAACTTGAGAGTCATGCACACTGTGCTAGCCAAGCCTTGCCACCCAAAACATGCTTAATATGGAGAGTGTTTCCCTGAGAAGGTGTGTCATTGAATGTAAATGAATGCTGCCTTAAGATCATGTTAATTTATGCTACAGAGCAAAACTCTCCTGTCTGCTTCGTGCATCACAAAGCCAAAATAACCCTGACCTATCCATGGCCGCACTCAAACCTCCGTGTTTTTGGACTGTTGTTGTGTATTATAATTCATTGAATTGTAATTCATACTGGGCTGGAGACATGGGAAGCAAAGAGGGATGTGCAGGAGGAGGGATGCTCTGATTGTGGCTACCTGCAGTGGCCCAGGGTGTGTGGGGACCCTTGGGAGAGCAGAATGTGGGGATGAGCTGCTCCTAAACATCAAAAGTGCTGGGGTCAGCCACCCGCTCCTGTTCTGCTGGGAACTCATCACACAGAATGATAAAATGAAGCCTCTGAAGACATTCTCCTTATTTCCCCTGAATTTTCCTGAATTTCCTCTTTCTTCCAGAGCTCAGGAAAACTGAGATTTTTTTGTCTTTTGGGAGAACACAGGACAAGAGGGAGCTTTGGTGATGAAAGGAACAGGTATGAAGTAGCCACTCCGAGCAAGAAAGTCATCCCATTTCCTGCCACTGCCAGTGCAAATTGGGGCTCAAGCCTTTAGCTTGGTAACTGCAGTAGGGCAGCTGTAAAAGCCTGTTTGGCAGCCAGCTTTTAATGTGCAAGCAGTGAGGTTATTATTGTTATGTTAACAAATAGCTGTGGTTCTTTCTGTAAAAATGAGGGAGCTACTAATAAGAAAACAACAACAAGAAAAGAAAGAAGAAGGAAAAAAACCAGAGAGAGATCACAAGCTGACCAACTCTGCAGGGAGAGGTTGAGAAAGCCTCACTTTAATAATAAATAAAAAGACATGTAAGGAAATAGAAGACATACATCGGAGGCAGTGCTGTTGAGCTGCAGGTAATCTGCTTGGGGTGATTGCCCCCATCTCCCCAGGACTGACACGTGGGTATTGCCAGGGTAAATTTGTTTTGCAGATCTACCTTTGTGTCATTTGGATTAGCTTTATTTACTCAAGAATTCTGGAGGTAATGTGGAGGAATATTCATGGATCTATTAGCTAAAAATCTCCTCCTCTTGTTAACATCATTTCAGCATGTCGTTCAAAGCAAGCACCTAAAGCAGATATTTTGGGGATTAGGAAGACATTTTTTTCCCTTTGTTTTGAAATAGTTTCTCTCAAAGTTAGGTATTTAGCTGCCTAGCTTTGCCAGAGAAGCCCTGTAATGCTCCCCCACCATCCAGTTTTATTCCAGCAGAAAGGTTTATCATATATTTCTTTATTTAAAGCAAAGGGGAAGCTCCTTTCAGTAGGAATTTTTACTTCAGACCAGCCTGCTTCACATCTGCTGCATGTCCAAATTACCCTGGACAGCCTAACAACCTCAGCATGCTGCACCTTGTAAACAGGATTTTCCATCAAATACCACAGGCATATTTAGGGAAGACTCAAAGGCTCCTCAAAAGCATACGAGGAGGGAAAAAGAACCATTTATAGCACAGTCAAACACTCTGAAATTGCACGAAATGGTGACTTCAGATCTCAAAACTATCTTTAGCCATGTGGCCAAAAGCTTCAGCTTTTTTACCAGCAGCACTTGCTAAAGATGGCCAGGAGCTGTGTTTCACCTGTTCTGCAGGTCACAGACCCTGCACTGCTCCCTGAGGGATCCATCCAGCAGAAAGCACCAGGAACACGCTCAGAAACCCCACTGAGGCAGGCAGCCACCAGCTCCAACCACAGGGCAGCTGCAAGAATTTGTTGCTCTTTATTAAAAAGAAACGGGGAAAGTTTTTTTTACAATTCCCGTTTGTCAAAAAGCATGCAAGCACCTCATTAACTCCGATGCCGTGGTATTTTTGGCTGATTGCATTGCTGAGCATGTGTTAAGCACCGATGAAGTGCAAGAAATTACCTTTGTAACAGCAGTGGTGTCTTCTGAATGCAGTTATCACCTCCCCAGCGCTGATAAGGTGTGAAAAATGATCTTCCCGTCTACAGTTGTGACAACTGAATGCAATTAGCACCTCTACATGTGTTTAAAATCATGACCGCAGGTTATAAGTTTGCAATACATTAGCACTTCGTACCATCTCTGTGAATTGAGAGGGAAATAAAAATCTCAGCAAAACCGGTGCAGTGAATACAATTCAGTGCCATTAACATTCCATTAACCGGTTTTAATGAAGTAAATCCGGCCCCAGATGAGTGAACGATAGGTCAGGGACTTTCCTTAGCCCAGGACAGGAGTTTCCTGCTATACAGACAAGTGTCAGAGGAAAGTCTCTTTAGTCCTGCTAGACCTTGGTTAAACAGCTCTGTTAAGCTGGAGTGGACAAGCCAGGCTTTTCCCTTTGTTCCTAGGCTAGAGGCACACCAGGATGCTGCAGAGAGTGCAGGATGTGCCTTCTTAAAATGCTGCCTTCTTTGAAAGAAAAAAAGGAGAGGAAGAGGCAGAGCAAAAAACCCAGTAAGTAGTTTTTCCTCTGCTGCAAGTAGCCAAGTCCCAGTGTACTGGTCATTTATTATATCCTTCTCAGGGTATTAATCTCTAACTGCACTAGAAGAGAGCCTGACTATGTCTGTGTATGGAAATCTCTCCTTGGTGAAATAATTATTGCCAGCAGTCTCCAAACTTCTTTTCCTGCTGTTTTCCTTCCAAGTTTGACTGAATACAACTTATTATATAGAGGCTCAGTGTGACTTACACAAGAGCTTCAGTAATTTTTTAATGCAAACATGGCATGCATAGGGAATGCATCTTCAGACATCAAAAACTTTTTATAGGAATAATTGAAAGGTGCAAATAAGAATCAGTGAAGACACAGCCCTCAATGGGACTGAAGATATGCTTTGGTGTTGTGAATGAGTCCAGACCAAGCTCTGTGCTTGAACTTCTCCAACCCTCTTTGCCCAAAGCCATACTTTTCAGGAAGTTTTTCTGAGATCACTGGCAATACTCCACAACAGTGACAACCCCCATGCTGGAGCTTGGGATGGAAGAAGGATGCAACAGCATCAGCTTCTCTATCTCACCTCTACTCATTTCTAAAAAGCTATTGATTTTTCTCTTTCCAGATGGATCTGGAACAGCCGTGACTTTTTATTTTTCTTTATTTTTAATTTTTATTTTCCTTTTTTTCACTGAATTTGTAATTGAAAGGGACAGATCCTCATGTGGGACAGCTGGCAGTGGATGTACAGAGCTTCTCCCATTGCTGGCAGCAGTCCCTGTGTCTTGTTAGGATAGAGGAAAACCCCATGGCCAGCTCATTTCTCCTCCTACATGACACAGGACATGAAGCTTTACTCAGTGACCCCTGCACAGAGCCAAATAACTTGTGGCTGAACTAGGGTATATCTCTGAGGAAAACACACTCAATCTCACTGCAATCTACTGTTGACCTTGCCTTGTCTTCTCTGATTTCCACAATGCAGGGCAATCTGCACAACAATAACTGCTCTGACAATGATGAGCACCTGCAGAGAGCTCTCTCAGAGTGATGTTGGCCTGGTTCTTCACCAAAATCCAGTGCAGTGAAGCAGGAGAGCTTGGCTGTGTAAGTCAGTGCATCAGTGGTTAGGTCTGTTTGGTGCTGGCTTTGCTGTTGGTTTCTTTGGCTTTCTGGTTATATGAAATCTACAGGTCCCAGCATGAATATTGTGTGTTGGGGATTCACACCAGTGCTTTTTCTTTTATTAAATCGTGTCTTTTAGTAGTTTCCTTACTACATGGGGATAAATGCCTTTCTGCTATGTACTGTCCACATGTAGTGATACCCTGTAGTGCCTCAACCCTGTTTTTCACTGGCCTGGCATGGGTGAGAGCTGCAACATTGATCTGCTCCCGTTCTCAGGGCAATTCCTGCTGGCTCCAGGCTCTAGGAGTCACTCTGGTTGTCACAGTGGGAGCTGCCAGCAGGAAACAGCATCCAGAGGAGATGAGGTGGCACCCTGTAGGCAGAGCAGAGCAAAGATCCTGCTGGCTGTGGGGGAACCCGAGGGACAAAGGGGCTGTTCCCAGTGGTTGCCTCCTCTCTGAAATGGCTGTGCAATGTGGTGGGCACCAAAGCAGGTCAGGAAGGTATGAATCTGTTTGAAGGAAAGTTCTTTAACCCAGAGGTGAGAAGATGTACTGTTTTGAAAGCAAGACCAGTGAGAGACTCCAAGTCAGAAATAGAATTTAATAGGAAAAAAAGAGAAAAAATAAAATACATGCAATAGTACAAAAGAAAAGCACTGACAGAGTCAGAACACAACCTGACACCCCATCAGTCAGTCAGGGTGTTGGTTGCAGTCCCATTCAATGGTGGCTGCATCCTCCTGCAGTGACAGATGTGGTTCTGTTGGAGCAGTGCTCCTGTAGAACAGTGCAGTTTTCCTCCCCAGGTTCAGTGATGATGTGGAAAGGTCGGATTNCAAACCAGCAAAATGAGGAGTGAGTGGATTTGGGGCTGCCTGGGGCTGGTGTGTTCTGCAGCGCTGCTTGGATGCGCCGGGCGGACGTGGCGCTGACAAACATCCATTCTGGAAATTAAATCCCACTCCCTCAGCTGGCTGGGCTGCAGCCCCACGCTCCTGACTGAGGATTGCTGATCGTGCACATTGCTGTGGGCTGGGTCCCAAACCTGAGAGATCAGCCAGAGAGGCTTCAGCAGCCCCGGGAAGGAGTGGGGGTCAGCTCGTGTGGACATGAGCGGTGGGATGGAACCGAGCCCTCCCTTGGCTGCCAGAGGGCTGCAGCTCAGCCTATAAACCATGGGATGTTGTGGGATGCAGGAACTCCAGGATGGCATTTCCCTGGAGCCTGCCTGGTTCCTGTTTTCATTCAGCCCAGCCTTTCCAAAAGGGCTGAACTGATGGAGCATGGAGCCCAAAGCACCTTGTTGAAGCAGTGCTGCAATCAGCCACAAGGTGAAGCATCCCTGCCTGAGCCGAGGTGCAAATCCCCATTGCAATATCCTAGCTCTGTCAGCTGAGGCCCAGGTATCTGAGGAGAGGAAAAGGTGGCCAGTTAACTGAGTGCTTCTGTGTCAGCAGGGGCTGATAGGACCTTCTGGCCTCAGAAGCAGAAAACTCCAAAATCAAAAGCGTGATCCTTGCTTGTGACTCCTGCTGGGTTTTCCAGTGGTACACTGGGGAAAAGCAGTTCATTTAGGTTAATTGCACAATGCAGATATTTATAAAATGGTTTAAATGTTTAAACAGAGGAATGTGCCTTTTTCTGATGAGGTCTCTGAAAAAACAGCAGTGTGTCACTTGACCCAGGCCTTTAACTGGAACCGTCTTGGCAATTTAATGAAATTAAATGGCTGGACTGTGGGGAGTTCATTAGTAAGTAATCCAAAGGCTAAAGCTCTGTGAGCTAGTTCAGCTCTCAAATGCTTATTTGTGTTTGTCAGATCCAGTAAAGTGAAACCCCTTAATAGGTGCTGGCAGTAATTTTAACATACTCTCCTCTGGTCTGGAGACCATCACACGGGCACTGGTGTGACTTCATATTTCTACATGAGGGTTTTTTTAACAAAAAGCACCTCCAGGACAGCCACAGGGTTCCCTGTGTGTCACCCTGTGAGTCGGGTGGCTTTGCAGAGGCACTTCTGCTCTTGATGCCATGAACTTCCTGCTTCTGGCAAAGCAAGTAAGGGAATCTCATTTCTTTCCAAAAAAGCTTTCAGAGGTGGCTGCTGCTGCCAGCAGTGCAGTGCTGAACCTGAGAGGAACTCTGGCTTCCTTGTCATGCTGGGCCATGGCTGGGATTATGGGCTGTTTTATTCCTGCCATTTGCCCAAGGGTGGGGACCAGGGGTGTAAAGTGCCTCTGGGATTCTGGCAGGTTGTTAAAAAGGATGCTGAACTGCTGCTTATTTCTTGTGAATGGGGATTTAGAGGAGCGAGGAGAGTACGAATCTTCCTCCTGCTGTGTAAAGGACTTCTGGGTTTCCAAAAGTGACTATGCTGAAGTTTCACTCTTTAATTCACCAGATATAAGCAAGATCTACAAATAAGTGAATGGTGGCACCACTAAGAGTTTGGCAGGGAGTTCACTAAAGGACGTTTTAGATAGTCAAAAGAAAAGCCTAACTGCAAGATACATGAATTTATTTTTCACCCAAACCCTGTTCTGGCCCTTAAAGCTCATCCACCATGAAAGCCCTCAGAGAAGGCTCTCTACTCCACATCCTAGAAACAGCACTCAGGTTTTAAAAAACTGTTTAAAATCTCTAGATGTGAATTTGGTACAAGTCCAACACCATCATGTGGTCAAGCTCTTGGGCTGGAGTTGAAGGGCTGTGGATTAGATCCATGCAGGAAAATTTCCCTGACTTACATCCTACAAAAAAAAAGGGGGTTTTCATTAATGAGCTCAATTTTGTGGGAAAATTCTTGCTGGGATTTACTGTAGCTGCTGCAGAAGTTCTTTAAAAAGTAAATAATGCCATCTTACAGGCAAAGAAATTGCACATTGAAAGGTATGAATATTATAGAGGGAAAAACCATAAATCTGAGCAATATATATCCCAATTATTGTCAGATCTGCAGTGGTATCAGCAGCGCAGTTTTTGTCCTGGAGTGTGCAAAATGCCCCTGGAATCAAGTAGATTTTGAGAGGATGGACACATGCAGAAGGCTTGTGTCTGGTTGTTTAGAGCATGGCACTGCAGTCCCAAAAGAGCTTGTGCTAAATTAGGTATTGCCACAGGGAATTTCTGTGTCTTAAATTTACACCATGGGAGAAGACTGGAGATTTTATCCAGAGGTGGGATTTGAAAGGTCCTGGCAGCTACAGGAGATTTTAAATTCAGCTGAAGCTCCTGTAACAATCCTGTCTTGTGTTCTCTTCTATGGGCTTGGGCCAGCTGCTGACCTTTGCAGGTACCTCTTCTCCTCCTCCTGGCTCAATGAAGTCCAGGAGCTGATAAAGAGACAGAATTAGGCACAGCTCTAAAAATCTCCATTTCCAGCGTGGTGCTGGGAAGAGCACCGATGTGCCCCTCCCCACTGGTGCTGCACAATCACGGGACAGGTGGGGGTTTATTCCTAAACGCTGCTTTCCATATGAAACAGCATCCCTGCAATCGCATCCAAGCAGACTTTCAACAACCTGGAGCACTGCTGCCGGGGTTTGGGTGGGAAAGCTGGTGCTTTTCCCAGCCAGGGAAGCAGGGATGGGCAGGAGGGACAAAAGTTGCACAGCAACGACATCTTGTGCTGCACAGTGACTGCTGCATGTGCCTGCCAGGAGAGCTGAGTGCTGCTGCTGCCCAGGAGAGCTGAGTGCTACCCCCTGCCCAGCTGGAGCAAACCCCTTGTCCCCCTGGTGTCCCCCTGGTATCCCCTTGGTGTCCCCCTGGTGTTCCCACTGGAAGAGCCTTATCCACAGGACAAGGAACCAAAGCAGGATTTTGGCAGCAGGAGACAGGGAGGGGGAATGAAAAGGCTAAAAAGGAAAGTTCTGCATATTGCACCCTCTTTTTCCTTTTTTATTTTACTATGGCATCACTGCAAGGCACTGGTACCCCCTGAGTGCTCTGTGCAAACCTATGCCTCACCCACCTGCAGATATCTGCAGGTATCAGCTACACCAGCAACACTTCATTTTCTTTTTCCAAGAAGTTTGTCGGGTGCAAATATTCTGTCCTACTGAGGGTCACTGAGGCTGAAGACCCATTTTGAAGATAGAGACTGACATTTTATCCCAAGCAAGGGCAGTAGTACCCATCCCTCACCACTGTGACTGCACCAAAATTCCTCCAGACTTGCACCCTGGGACCCAAAATTCAAGGTTTCTAGTGGAGAGGCTGCAGCAAAGTCTGGAGCAGGTTGGGTTGGTGCCTCACCACTGCCCAAAAATAGCCCCTGTGAGGTGCCCACCAAATGGACAGCTCTTTTTGCAACCTTCAGTAGAAGGTTCCAACCCTTCAGTTGTTGAACTGTGGCTGTGTTTATGCTGAATTCATGCCACATCAGCCGGTTTTGGAACAGTGGTAGATTAATTTATTTTTGAAGCTTTGTCTTTGCCCATACTGGTGCCTCCTTGCAGAGCTTGCCAGAGGAAGGTCGTGCTCCAAGATATGTCAGAAATAAAGAAAAAACCTTTGAATGAAATCCTGCAGCATCTAACTGCTGTGCTGAAGGCAGCCATGAACAGAAAGCAGCTCCTGCCTGGCCTGTGCTGCATTATGTCTCTGGGTAGGATTTTTGGAGATGCCTGAAGCATGTAGCAGCAGCATGGCTGCCCAAAGTCAATGAGACTTTGTTCAGAACAGCCTGGGGTGCTTTTGAAAGGCTTGGCCTCTTGTGTGCTTCTTTAAAGACTTGTAAATTATAGTTAATTCCTGTGGCTTAGGTGTATTAGTTGATACAGCCCAGGATTACATTCCTGCCCTCCTTAGGATCCCAACCACACAGCCAGGATTGAAGGGTTGACAGGGTTAGGGAGCAGCAGCTCCTGCCTTCAACTTCAGTGTCCCATTCTCCAGCCTGAAAGGACAGGTCTGCCCACTGCAGCTGGGACAGTGCTCCTCCTGCACAAGAACTGCAATTCAACCAGCATAAGTTATTGGGGAAAAAAATAAAGTCAATTGAGATGTGCTCATCATCCTCCAGGTCACCTCCAGCTGAGAAATGGGGCTACTGGCAGGGCACCTCTGCAGGAAAAAAAAAGAGCAGCTGTGGTTTTATGTGGTTTGTGATGCCAGCTTCTCTCTCTCATGTGGAAATGGAGGTGCCTGTTGCATCCAGGCTGAAGGGAAAGCCAGGATTGTACCCAGGTCACCTGCCCACAGAGCCACCATGCCATTTCATGACTGTGGTTTTCTCACTGACTTTGGGGTTTCTTTTGTGTTTTTTTTTGTTTTTTTTTTTTAAATATCAGTCCTTCCCATGTTGTTCATAGACCATCAGGAAGACGCACCCCCCCTAAATGAGTAAAAAACCTGACAAGTTCCTATCTGACCTGTCATTCACTTTGGAGCAACTTCTGGAATTGATTGTGGGTATTGAACCAGCTGCAAAGTTTAATCTGCTCCACCACTGGGTTTTCAAACCATTCTGATCAGAAGGAACTTGTTGCCTCCCACAGTCAAGGCTGTTGGCTTTGGGGCAGATTAAATTATCTTGGCCTGTAGGTCAGGCAGGTAAAACATGGTGTGCAGGAAATAGTAGACAACTCTATGTTGTAATATGGAAGGTGTGTGATAAAAAGATTTTCAGAAAAGTCACTAGTTTTGTTCAAAAGCTAGTGTCACAGCTCAAAGAATCATAGATAAGGGCTGGTGTTTTCATCTGGATGCTTGTTCAGCACTTTGCCTGTGGAACCATCAGATTCCTTGATTTTTGTTGTGGTTGGGCTTTGGTGCTGGACTCCATCAAAAAGGAGGCACAGTTGTGACTATCCTCTGGGTCTGATGGCAATGTTCATCTCCCAGAGGCCATTTTCAGTATTGTGACAGCACATCTCAATTCTGCTGAGATTTCACAGGAAAAAAACAAACTCAGAAAAACTTTGTCTGCCTTGATATCTTCTCAGGCAGGTTCAAAATTAAGACCACAGTTGTCTTGTTTGAGTACTGCAATAAAAATTATATTCAGAAATATATCCAGGTGGTTTGCTGCTTTAAATCTTCCTCTGCTGGACTGGAAATGGTCTGTGTAATTTAATTTGTAGTATCTTGGGGATCTCAGAGTAAAGGGTGCTGAGCAGAAGACAAGGGGCTCCTGTTTGTGTCCTGGGTTGTAGATCAACTCTTTGAGGTGAGTTTTTGGTTCTGTGGGCTTTTCCCAGAATGGCTGTCACAGCCCTGAAGGTGACATTGTGTAATGGAGCTGTAAGGCAGCACTGGCATCAGATCCTGGTTTGGAAACTTTTTTGGAGGCTGCCTGACCCACTGCCTTGGCCAAAGCAGAGGGAGAGCAATGGCCATGGCTGCTCCCTCTTCTCTTGGTTTTCACTGAGGATGTTTGAGAAGCTGTGGCTGCTCCATCCCTGGAAGTATCCAAGGCCAGGCTGGGTGGGATTTGGAGCAATCTGGGCCAGTGGAAGGTGTCCCTGTCCATGGCAGGGGGTGGAGCTGGGTGGGCTTTCAGGTCCCTTCCAACCAAAACCATTCTGGGATTTTTTTTGCTCACCCCAGAAAGTGGGTTGGGTGAAATCATACTGAGGATGCAGCGTGTCAAATGTTGGCTGTTTCACCTTCTCCTTCTGAACCTCTGCACACGGAAAACCCAGGTGCTGGTGAATCAGGGAACAGTCATTCAGAGTAGAAATAGCTTTGCACTGAGAAGAAGCCAATACTGTGTCTTCACTCTGCCCACACTGAAGGCTAAAACCTTTCCATGGAAACTGGGAAGGACAGCTGGATTGCTCTTAGTCATCTCCAATGCCTGTGTGGATGGGGGCAAGGATGGGGGACAGGCGTGATTCTTTCTTTTTCCTCTTTTTAATTATTTTTCTTTTCCCTTTTTGTACCTGCAGACTGAAGTGTCTGCAGTGTTGTTGCTCACAGCAGCTCAAGGGCCACCTCAGAACAGTGCTGGGAGGTCCACAAGTGCTCAGGCTTGCTCTTGGGACCGCAGGGGTAGCAGGGAAATAAATGAACAAAGACAGGAGAGCAAGAAGTAAAGCTGTGAGAAAACTCTGTTCCACAGCAGTGTTGTGGAACAAAATGGGCTTGTCTGGCCCTGGCATGCTTGTTGAGGAGATACCTATCTGGGTGCAGCATAAAAAACTTGCCAAGTGAAGCACTTGAGAACTATTTTAAGGTGGTGGTGGTGGCATTGTTCATCTTACAGTATAACTGAAGTGTGAAACCCCTTGTGTGTATTTTTAATCTCTTAAAATAGATCTTTAGGTACTGGGTTTTCTGCTAATTGATGCACAAAATGGTGTTGTGTTAACATATAATACATCAGCTGATATCAAAGAGAAGTTGTGTGTTGAGTACAGCATTTGTGCAGCAGCTGCTGGTACGATTTTTGTCAACAAGGAGAAGTCTTGTGTCTGTATGAAAACACTCAGTCATTCTATGGGAACACTTGAACTCTTTGGCTGATCTCTGTCCCATCTCGTGGTTCCTCCAGGCCTTTTGAGAAGATGTTGGCAGAAGGAACACTCCTCCAGGGAGGGACCAGCTCCTGGTACAGGTTCACCTTTTAATAGTTCCCAACACTTTCAGCAGCACATTAGAGCAGAGAAGAGGAGACTTCAGTCATTTTGCTGCTCATGGAACCGACTACTGAGCTGTTTGTACAACTGCATGGGAGGACAAACCCTCTCAGAGCCTCTCCACGCTGCCTGCCATCTATAAAAAGATCTTGACAGCCTCTCCTGTGAAAAGCTCTCACACCTCCCCTCTGCAGCATGCCTTTGATGCTCGAGCAGGTGGGTAGTCCTCAGGCTCCTGAAGTGCCTTTCCTTTGTCTTCCATGCTGCTCTGTTCCTGCCCACACGTGGCTCTGGGAAGGTGGAGAGGGACCCCTGGAAGTGTCTGGAGCCCTCATTCTCAGGGAGCAGGAGCAAAGAGGTGCTTGAGGAGCCCTTTCTTTGCACGGATGCTACAGGTTTGTCAGTTGTGGTGACTATAATCTGTAGATCCTCAGATTTCTGGGAAAAGAAAGAAGATGTTTAGCACTGAAACTAAGCTTGGGCCAGATCCTCCATTGTTCCCTAGGCAGGAGTTCCTTCTCTGCTCCTCAGCTCCTAAACCCCTACTTCATATCTGACTGATATAAGGAAGCATCATCCATCGGTGTAATGAGATCACAGAAAACCAATGAGGCATGAAATTATTTTCCTTCTTTCCCAGATAAATCCCTTGTTGTAAATTAAACTATTTACCCATTTAACTACAGGTGAATCCATGTCTGTGTCAGCCTGCTGTTAACAAGGAGGGAGATTATCCAAGACAAACTTGCAGACCTCTTGGGTGTCTCTTACTAAAGATGATGTTCTTCACAAGTTGTGTTACCACTGAGATCTCAGGGGAGCTGGGAAAGGAGCACAGTGCCAGCAGCTCTCGGGGTGGGGGATCTGGATGGAGTGATATCCTCACACTCTGAGTTCTCCATGAATAAAAATAAGTTTCCATTGCAAAGAAACTTGGAGTTAGCACAGAATCAGGTTGTCCATGCTGGTAGACCTTGGAGCAGGTGGAGAGAACATATCCTGAGCCAGCAGGAGCCACCTCTGGCTGGGCTGTGCCTCTCTGGACAGGGTACAGGGGCTGTGCTGAGCAACCCAGCACAGGGAGCTTTGTGTTTATGAACCTCCCCAAAAAAATCTGAAATTGCATCCACGCTATAGCAAGTGCAATCAAGTATAACTAAGCCGGCTGAAAGACGGGACTCATCGGGATTTTCACTGAATTGCTTTTTCAAAATTATTTTGAAATACTATTTGTTTTACACTGTGGATATAAATTCTTTTTCAAAGGGCTTGAAGCATGGTGGGAGTTTTATCCCCATGCTTCATTCCTCTGAGAAGGCTTGACTGTGTGATAGGAGGAGTAAGTGATGGGAAACAATAGTAAAAGGAGAAAGAGCTGAGCTTGTCAGACTGCTGAGTGCAGGGCTGCCCAGTTCCAGCTGCAGGATCACTGAAGGTTGGACAGGGCTTGGAGGAGCCTTCTAGTGGAAGGTTCCCTGCCCGTGGCAGAGGGTTGGAACAAGATGATCTTCAAGGTCCCTTCCAACCCAAGTAATTCTGTGTATGTATAAAAGCCAATTTGAGTCACAACAGGCCAGGAGAGGTCTGGGTGCAGGAATAAAACATGAACCTGTTACTTCCATGACCTCTGCTGCTTGCAAAGTCATCTTCTTTGTTAGGGATACCTGACCAGTCAGAATCACAGGAAAAAAAAGATTGGTTTGGGCTGGAAGGGACCTTAAATGTCATCTAGTTCCACCCCCTGCCATGGGCAGGGACACTTTCCACAAGACCAAATTGCTCCAAGCCTTGACCAACCTGGGCTTGGACGCTTTCAGGGATGGGGCATGCACAGCTTCCCTGGGCAGCCTGTGCCTCACTGCCTCACAGTAAGCAATTTTCCTCTCATACCTAATTTAAACCTACTCTTTTTCAATTTGTACCCATTCCCCCTTTCCTGTCACTACAAGCTCTTGTAGATAGTCTTGCCCCATTTTTCTTCTAAGCTCCCTTCAGGTACTGGAAGGCCACAATTGGGTCACCCCTGTAATGCCCTGTCCTGCTTGGTGGGTTCAGGGGAAGGTGGTTTGATTTACTCTGGGCACTGTCAGGAGAAACAACAAAATTCTCAGAGTATTCCAGAGCATCATGCTCACAAGGAACAGGATGCTGAAACCACAGCCTTCTCAGGAGTCACCCACTCCCTCTCTGCTGAGGCAAAATCTGTCAGATCAAACATCTACCAGGGATGGATCCAAAGAAGGCTCCTCACCCTCCCCAGCCACCTGGTGTTCCTCACTCTCATCATCATCATCATCATTATCATCATCATCATCATCATCATCATCATCATCATCATCATCATCATCATCATCAGTCTTCTTGA
Source organism: Rhabdornis inornatus (assembly GCA_013397075.1). NCBI lineage: Eukaryota > Metazoa > Chordata > Aves > Passeriformes > Rhabdornithidae > Rhabdornis > Rhabdornis inornatus. The sequence continues at coordinate 1,033,115 of VWZS01007489.1, forward strand.
TGTAAGCTAAACCTCTGGATGCTCCCACCATTCATGAGCATCTTGAAGAAGTAATTTCCTTCCTGTCAATAGAAGTGATTTTTATATTGTCTCCTCTTCCTCCGGTCTGATCTTCTTCTCTCTTCTCCTGAGTCCTGTTTTTGGGCATGTGGACTTGCCTGTGCTCTTCTGCAGTCCATATCTTTGCTTTGAACTGAGTGCAGCACTTATCCAAGGACTGCTTTGTTTCTTAGTGATGACATTTAAGCTGCAGTAATCCTGCAAGGGCTTCTTCTACCTCCTATCAAAGGCAAATTGTTCAAATTTTGATCCTCTTGTTAGAACCAGCCTCCTCTTTCACAAAAGCTGCAGTCAGCATGAGAGATTTAAGCTAAGCAGCACTTTTCCTATTACCTAACACATTTTAACTTTGGACTGGGAGTAGAATTAGTTCTGCAGTTATCACTAAAATAATGTAATGTTTCTGCCTAAGTTAGCAAAAAATACCTGATTAGTGCTCTAAAAACTGGCCAAGTGCTTATAACTCATGGTCATGCTTGACATAGTTTGGATCCTATAACAAACTGCAGGGAAAACTCTGCCCCACTGCCTCTGCCTGCATTCAGATCATTCCCCTCATCCCCAGTTTCATTTGATCTAACTATAGCTTGCTGGAAAATGACAATTCATAGCTAGGTGGTGTTCAAAGTCTAATTGCTCCACAGTTTTCTCAGTACTTCAGAATTTCTTAATTGCATTAGCCAAGGTGAGAATAATTGCTGCTTTCATATCCTTGAAACTTCTCGTACAAAAGAGGCTTATGCAAGAATCTGCTCATTCTCTCCGATAAATGATCTCTCTGTTATTACAGAAAATGTTTTGGGGGACTGCTGAGAAGCATTCCACCACACCATTATGCACCTGAACAAAACCTGAAACTTGCAGGCACAAGACTAAATTATAGTCTGGGGCAATCATCAGAACACAATTTGGTTTTGTTTTGTTTTGTTTTTTTTCACTCCTCTTTTTTTTTTTTTCCATTTTTTTTCCCCCCTTGGAAGTTGCTCTTTCAGAACAAGCCCCAAACCTAGAAATAACCCATTATTTTGCATTGGGAAATCTTCTGGGTAGAGGAAATCTGCTATTTACAGGTCACTGGTGCTCTGACATTGCTCCTGGTCACAGATGCTGATGTGGAACTCCTAGTCTGTGCCACTCACTGTCCTTATTTTTCCTTTGTTCATGAAACCCTTGATCAGGGACCATTCCTCCCCCTGGTTTGTACATCTTCAGGATCTTGAACTGTATGCAAGGCTTCTAGATGTCTCAGTATTGTAGCTGTGTGCTTGTGCCTCAAGTGCAATAAAGCCACTCAAGCAGGGAATTAGACATAATGCTCTTCCTTAAGCTCCAGCAATTAAGTATAAAGATATGCACGCACAATAAAATGTCATGTATCCCTTCTCAGACTACAAATACCATGAGAAAAAAAAAAAAGAACCATGTATTTCCTAACATGCCAATTGGATACACTTAGTGTGAGAAGAAGGCATTCAGTGAGTCAAACACTTAATCCAAGAAGCAAGTTGTACACAAATTTCTGATAAGGTAGAAAAATTTCACACCCTGTTCTGGGGAAAATATTACATTTCATGGTGCTTTACAGATGATGACAAATCCTATTAAAATCCTGAAAAAAAATATATACAAGTTAAACACGGATATTTAAAATGATCCAGTTTTATTTGGATGCAGGAAAAGAAGTAAAATGGGCATTTTGTAGGAATAACAGCAGGTGCCATAGAGGTTTTATACAGGGTCCTTGGCAAGAAGTAACCTGATTATAGCTACAGGACCAATTTTTCTTGCACCACATGAAATAATGCTCAGAAATAGTCCAAGTCCAACTTCTTCCAGTTGCTAGACAAACTCAGAGGATAAATAGGATGAAGAGTCTAATGGTGAGGTTTGAAGGACTGCAAGAATATCAAACCTTTCAGATTTGCTCCAGAGCTGTAAATCAAGGTGGGCTGTGCCATCATTCTGTGGCAGCTAAGCTATAATTTAGGAGATTTTTCCAGCTACTGTGACTGGCTGAAGCACAATGGCAGGAGCTTTGCAGAGGTTTAAATGATTGCTTTTCAAGATGAGATGCCAGAGCTGTGGCTGCAGAGCAGAATGTGCTGTACCCCATGTCCATCTCAGCTGGGCTGGGGCAGATCCACACCCCCTGGCACCCAGCAGCTGTGCCCTGTGTGTCAGTTTTGCTACAGATGCTTCCAAATCCTCCATCTGTATTCTGTCCCTTGAGGATTAGATAGGTCTCAAAGCAGCTCTAAAGATCTGGGTAGCAATGTGAAATCACATTCCTAGGAGTTAGTGCCACATAATGACCCAAGAGAGAAGCTCTGATCCTGAGGGACAGAGGTTTGTAGAGGTCACAGCAAACATTTCTGGGAGCCTTTCTAGTGCTTTTTGACAACCAAGTGATGTGAAGCAAGAAATTCTCCTCTAAGAGTGTGGCATGCTCTGGCTGGGAGTACAAACATGGACCCAATCCAGCCGTGCCTCGTTTCCTTGCTATAAACCAGGCAATGCTGAACTCCTGAATTAGTCTGTTCTAGTGAGCTGTAGTGCTTAGAGAAAACAGAACATATTCCAAGGAATCATTCCTAGTGGTGTGACAAAGACACTAGCAGATGAACTGGATGGCTCTGCCTGCCATGGATCCAGGAGGACCTGGTTTCTCACAGGCTTGTCCTGCTCCTTGTCACCTCAGCATGCTCCTAAGTCCAACCAGGTGTCATTCCTTTCCTGTGACCTCCTATGAAACCAATATTCTGGAACAATTTGTCTTGGACACTTGATGCCAACTAATTTACTGAACTTCAATGAGGACCATCATTTCTTCATGGGAGTTAAGTGCTGGGAGGTGCTAAAATGGTCACAAATGACCTTCTCTGGTGAAGGATGACAAATGATCAGTTTGTGGGGACTGTGCTGGTTATGAAACACCCAGAAATATTTGAGGGGGAAAATTGCCTCCACACACAGACTAGTTTACTAAAAATAGCATCAGCAATGACTCTTATGTCAGATGGTGTGAAATGATGTAAAAGACAAAGCCTTGTTGAGAGCCTCTCTTACAAGGGATGTACGGGATGCTGCTACATTTATATGGTCATTTATATGGTTGCCTGCCAGCAGGTCCATGGATTTGTTAGCTACAAAGAGTGTCCATGCTCTTGGAGGGAAAAGTATTTGTTCTCAAATTCTGACAAAATAGGTTATCCATTTCAGATAGAGGGAGGGACTCTAAAGGGAGAATTTTATTCCCAGTTGCTCCTTCTGTGAGGTTTCATGGGCCGTGTTGGCTTTGGGAGTGGGGAGAGGACACAAGATTTTCAATTTGACTGTCAAGGTTTGGACATGAAATTCTGGTTGAACCAAAGGAGATGAGAAAGGCAAGCTTACATGTGTAGCTCCAGGAGGGTGGGAAAGACATCCTGGAAGAACTAGAAAATCACCCCTGGAAATGAAAAGGAGGCTTGAAACAAATTTCAGAATTGACAGTTGCTGTTCAGGTGTGAAAATACATGACTACAGTGAGGATGCACTTTTTGATTAATATTTTCAGCTAGAAACTAGCTCAATGATAAGTGGCAGGAGAAAGCACCATGATGTGGTTCCCAAGTCTGTGAACACACATTTAACATGCCCCTCTACACCAGGGGTAAAAGAAGATCAAGGTTGGCATGAAGTAGCAAAAAAAAAAAATAGTATCTGCTTTTAGTCAGGGGAGCTGTCGCTATCATTATCAAACAGAAAATCCTAGGAATTGGTTTTGCTCTCGGGACATGTAGTGTTTGCTCTTACAAACATGCTCAGAAATCTGTTTTAAGGTGTTCATATGAAGTGAAGGAGCCACTGTGGGAGAAACTAAACCCATTTCAGAAATCTTACTCCTGTTTTCCCAGGGAGCCGAGTGCAAACTGAGACCAGAGAAGATTTGTGCCCAATTTTGGGTCCAAACATGTGCTCAGGACCAAAGGCCGGTAAAATTTCCTGGCATTCACTGACTCAGTTTAGGATTATGGAAAATACCCTTCACTGTGCATTACTCTGGCAAACAGAAGGGGTGGGTTAATTTTCCTGGGAATGAGAGCCTAATTTTCTGTAGCATTTCCCTGTAAGTATGGAGAAGTTTCTCAGGTGCAGTCACCTGTTGGAGAATCAGCCCTGGCTCCCCACTAAGGAGGCTAAGAGCTGTTTATGTGATTTCAATGGGTTACAGCTGCCTTCCCTTCCAGGTATTTGGAAAAACCACATCCACCTGCTAGGAGAGCTCCTGAGCCCCTTGAAAAACTGCTGGAGAGTTTCTGGGAGCCTAAAGCAAGGCTCAGAGTCTTCCCACTGAAACTTCTCATGCTGAAGAAGAAGCTGTGTTTGCCTCTCACCAACTCTGCCATTTCAGTGAATGAGGTTCTCAAGAGTTTCTTCCTCTGGCCTTATATTTCAATAGTATTTTTCCTACACTGTCAGAGGTACTTTCTGTTCCCCATTAAATCTCCTGAAGTGTCATTCTCCCCAGGGTGAAACAAGGAGCCCAGTGATGCTTTGGGAGGCTTCACATGATCCTTGCTGATATGCCATGCAACAAGACATGTGGATGTGGCTCTTGAAGACATGATTTAGTGTTGGACCTGGCAGAGCTGGACTCAGTTATCTCAAGGGTCTCTCCCAACCTAAATGATCCTGTGATTCTAAGATGATGTGAGACCTCTGGTAGGCGAAGAGGGAAGGCCAGGACTCCTGACTGTGAGCTGGTTGCAAGAGAAAGTGATTTCAAAATTACCTGATGGGAAATGTCATGTGTGGATAAAAGGAGCAGGTAGGGTTGTTTATTTTTAGTTATCTATGTGAGTTTTAAGCTGGGGGATTTCTCATGGCTGTGACCTAAGGCTTTCTGTCTTTAGTTTATATATGATTCACTGAAATGTCTGTCCTTCAGCTCTTGAATTTTTGCCCTCCCATAGGGGTGGCTACAGCAGAAGAGGGTGAGCTGATACGGACTTTTTGCTCAGAAGGTGCAGTTGTGGAAGAGGAAACATCTCCTTATCTGCTATGAGGCCTTAAGCTACAGGGATAGAGGCCTCTCTCCTGTGTCTTGTCAGCCTCAAAGGTGGGCAGAAATAGCATGGTGTGCCCTGATGCTGTTGAGGGGACCTACCCCAAACCAGATTTTACAGAGACACACCAGCCAGGTTTCCAGGAGGGCTGGGAGCTTTGGATATGGGCAACAGGAGTGCCTGTTCATGCTGCTGTGATTTGTGGTGTGTTGCAACACTTTCTGGAAGGGTTTACATCACTTAATGGTCCCTTCATGGCATCTGAGGAGGCAGGATTTGACACACCTTAGTCAGCGCTTTGACGAGGAGAACGTTTGTATTTAATTAACTCTGCCCTACAGTAATGGGTGCAAGGCTGTGGAAGGCTGAGCAGGGATAGGAACAATCTTGTCCAAGTCCAGAAATGCAGAAAGAAATTATGAGTTTAACGGGGCATGAAATTATCCATTCTGTTTTCTTCAAAGTTAATTGTAGTTCACAACGCGATCTGACAAAACTCAGAAACACAAAAACATTTGCCTTCAGTGTAGGATGCTGATGTGTAGCTCTGAGGGCTGTTAGCAAATTACTTGCCCCAAGACACCAAAAGGCACCAAAGACTTCCCTGTTCTTCAGAAAAATTACAGATCCAGGTGGACAACCTGGAACATACTGGATTTGTTTGCCAGTGATGTAGGAAATGAGAAACTCCATGTCTCTCTTAGAACTGACAAATGATAGGTGGGAGTGAATTGGTAGATGACAATATGATGCTCTAAGGAGTTGGTTTTAATCCTCCCCAGGGAGGGCTGGGTTCCTGGGCTGCTTTGGGCATGCAGGTGTGAGCATGGGACAAGGATATTGCTCCAAATCCTGAACAGACTTATGTGTCTGCATCCTCATTTGCAGTCCCATTCAAATGGTTGAAAATTTGCTCAAATGCAGAACTTCTTCAGCATAAAATTCTTTATGTTCAAGAAGTCTTAAAATTTAGATGGTCACATGAATGTTTGAAGGTCTAGTAGTAGAATGAGTGATAAAGGAGTAAACAGAAATTGCCCCAGCCCAAACAGTACCAGCATCTCAGACTCTTGCAGTCAATTTGTGTTTGAATATAAAGCAAATAAAAAACTTTACAAATACTGACTTTTTACCTCAGACTTGTAAACTGTCCCATTCCCACCCCATTTTAAGCTCACACCAGCTATTGTGGCTCAGCATCCTTAACCTCTGCTGCCTTCTCTGTGTCAATGGTGGGAGGTTCTTCAGCAGAAAAGTTTAATGACAGGAAGATTTATTTCTTTTGCTGCTGTGGAGGTGAAAAATTGGCTGCTCATGCATGTTATTTAGGTGTGGCTGGGTGGCAGGTGACCTCTTTCTGAAGTTCTGCCACAAAGAGAGATGCTGTTGAATGTGATAGAAAGTGGAAGAACCTTTAAAGCTAAAATATAAATGTAAAACACTAGCAAATAGATGTCAGTTGGCTGAAATTGCACCTGTTAATGGCTTTATATATGGAGTGACTGAGAATCAGCCCTTTGAGTCTCAGTAATTCTTCTGTCACTGGTTTCCTGGGACCAGGAAAGAAGGCAAATATTTTCTATTTGTTGGGGACTGTAGTTGAATCATGAACAGCACTTTAACAGGAGAGAGAGAGTAAAACCCTGGGGCTGATCTACCTGTAGTTTTACCTTGGATTGCACAGGGCAATACTGATTTCTGCCTGCCTCTGATATGGAGGCATTGCCAGCTCATATTTCTTCTACGCTTTTGTGGCCTCCAAACAAGGAGGACAATGTCTTTAGACAACAGTGGGATGTCTGAGCACTCTGGATCAGTTGTATGCTGTCCAAACTAGACTGACTATAAGGAAAAATTAAAGAAGTGAGTGGCCTGCAGTACACAGATCCATTCTGCTCTGCCTGGTAGCAGTAGCTGCAAACCAAAAGTTGATGGCTGATGTCTCATTCACAGGACTTGACAGGTTTGGGTGCTTCTGCTTTGGAGTGAAAGGCTGCCACAGTCACAGTTCTCTTCCAGCACCACTGTGTTGATGGGGCATTTTTGGATGTCATCAGGAGCTATGGCCATGGCAAACCACACACCAGGTGCTGACAAGTGCTCCTGACACAGTTTAAAAATAAACTTGTTGTGGATTGTTAAACTCTTGCAGTGTCTGTCTGCTGGCTCTCCTTTCTCTCCCTGTAAGCTGACTTGGCTTTTCAACAGAGACTGGATTTCACCACAACAAACTGATGCTTTGTCCTGTGCTTTAAAGTTGTTTATGGTTGATTGTATGGTTTATTGCTTCCAGCCAATCAACAGTTGAAATGACAATTTTTATTATCTTTCCTTCAAACCTTTATTAACAGTGACCCTCTGAGCCGCTGTTAAAGCACCAGAACAAAAGACACCTGGGAGAGATCTCCAGTCACCTGCTGTGACAGTGGGACCCTGAAAGCTGTGATCCACTGTGCTTTCCATCTCCCTCTGCAGAAACCACTTCAGTGTGTGAAAAGGTTTTTAAATAAAAAGCTGTGCTTCATGTTAAAAAGGGAGGAAACTCCTGTTTCCTTGCTTGTGTTCCATCCTGTTGGTCCTGGGTCTACCTGACAGATGCTTTCCTCCCAGAAAATCTCCCTGCTAATTGTGAGGAGCAGATGCCAATCTTCCTCAGCACATGTTGGGATGTAATATAGCCCACGGCGATTAGATGTGCTTTGATTCATTCATATCACACTGATTCAGCACACAGATTCTTCAGGCTGAGGCAACACTAATGACTTTTCAGCATATGGGATAGGATGGATCATTAGATGGTCACTGATAGTTTAATTTTGGTTTTGATTTGGTTTTTATAATTTTTTTTTTATTATTATTCTTCAGGAAATAGACCAGAAAATTGTGTTTTTTTTTTTTCCATTTTGCCCAGGCTTTGTCTAAAAACAGGCCATAAATGTAGCACTGTATTTGGTTTCAAATATTTGTTTGAAGGGCAAGGTCCTTGATTTATTCTTCTAGAGGGAAGCTTAGCCTTCGATTTTATTTCAAATAGGAGTGTATCCCCTTCCTTTTAGTAAAGTTTCCTCGTTTTCCAGACTTGCTTGGAACCTATGTGGCCTTTGCAACACTTCATTTATGAATGATGATGAAGCAAGTGTTACATCACTGTGTGACGTCTCTGTAGCAAAGGCTGCTGTTGAGCACAGCTACCACCTCATACTTGGAATTCTTTACTGATTGTGATGCATAGGTAAAAAAACAAGGGAATCTACTTATTTTGTGGAGCACAATTTCTTATTCAATGAACATATACAAAGTGAGATAGAGCATATGCATAAACTGATGGAGTAAAGATAACACAAAAACTACCCTTAAAGTTTGCAGATGGTGTCCATCTTTCACTGTGTTTGTTGGTTGTTTTAGTTGCTTCACTTTTTCTGATGTGTGAGTGCTCTGAAGAGCAAAGGAAAACATGTTGTGGTTGTCCAGCATGGAGCACCTGTGGAGGTCAAAGAGGGAGTTGAGAGGATGCTCTCCTTCAGCACAGTGTTGGGGAAAGAATGGGAGCAAAGAGGATTTGGGGAGAGAAGCAGAGATGTGATACATCAGAGACAGGACCACCTGGAAAGCAAGGGGAACTCCCAATTCCTGCAGTTACTGCTATCTTAGGAGTTTGCAAGGGTTCATTTAGACTGTATTTGTGCTAATGTAAAAGATTTTGTTTTGTGCACACACAGTGTGCGTGCACAAGGAGCAGGGGTAGGACTTTAACAATATGTTACGTAGTTCAAAATAATCTGATATTGAGATGACCATGGAATACAACAACCCTGGGTACAATTTTTCTTAATAGCTTGATTTGAGGCATTTTTGATTTTTCTGATTCAAACCTAAAGGAAAGGTGACACGAACCAAATGTTGAAGATACTGCCTTTAGTTCATGTCGTAAATGTGCTTGATCCCATTTTGTCACCTGAACTTAAAAGCAGTTTAAGAACTCAGTAAAACTGCTTCTGACAAAATTATGAGGCTCTTTCTAATCGCTAAAAAAAAAATTTTTGCAATTTCTTTTTCAGGATGAAATGAATGTTATACAGTGTAGAAAAAGAGGTTTCAAAGAAATGGGTGCATTTCCTTCTGTATATTCAAACTTCTTAGCCAGGTCTGTTAGCAGATCTTAGCAAACACAGGAATATTTTCTATTATATAAAAAATATATAAAATGTGTATATATATCTCAAGACTATTGATAATATTGGCAGGTACTTTTGGTATTGTGCATGTGTGTGACTCAGCTCTTCTTTAAACAAATGTTTCTAGGCATAAACGAACTGGGGAGAAGGGGAAGTCCACTTCCATTTGGGCACCTGGGAGAAGGAGAGGTTTGCTGATGTTTGGGTCAGGCTTTGGTACTGCAGATACTTTACATTGTTTATTTATTTATGTATGTATTTATTTATTGCTACTTCTGCATTCCCCGTGACTGGAAATTTCTGTAAATGTAGGTAAAACACTGACATCTAGTGCCTAGAACAAAGCAGCCAGACATGCTGCAAGACTCCAGTTTTGGGCTTCCTGGGCTGGGTTTAACTGCTCAATAATATTATGGACTGCAGTAGGTATCATATAGGTATCATATTAATGTTTCTAAGTTCAGACTTGACATATTTGGGGCCATCTAGACTGACATGCTCTCGTGCCCTTGCTAATCACACCTTTCTCCAGGACACAGAAGGAGAAGTTGAACTAAACACCAGCAAACAGAAGCAACTCACCACAACTTTCAGTACTTATCTCCTCTGAAAAAGAGATCTCCTGATCCCTTTTGGAGGGTTTTTTGTCTTTTTTTTTTTGTAGCAGTCTCATGCTGGTGGTCCAGAGGCAGCCTACAGATCCCTGATGAGCCATCAGAGGTTTCCTTTCTCAATTTCCAGCTGATGGACTCCTGCTGTCAGCAGAGCTGCAAAATCAGGTACTTAACATTTTATGCATTTATTATTATACAGGTCCTTAGAATTATTTACTTCCTTCTGTTTATGATGATCTGTTTTAATGATGACTTGCAGCAAATGCTTTCAAAGAATCTCAAAGACCCACAGTGCCCAAGGACAAAAACTTAAAGGAATTAGCAATTCCTGGCAGTAGGACTCCTCTTTCTGGCTTCATTCTTTAGGCTGCCCTTCAACACAAAAAAAAACCAAAACCAACCCAACCAACTAAACAAAACCCCAACCAAAAACCCCAAACCACAACAAAATAACTAACCCCCTTAAACACGGTTATCCCCCTAGATTTGATAATTTTTTCCCCACTACAAAGAAGGAAGTGTTCCAAAGTCTGCTTAAAACACTATTCTTGCCAAGTGGATTTTTAAAACTTCTTACTTTTCCATTTCTTATGCTTCTTTTTGTTATCCTCTTAAATCAGGACTGCCTACTGATTTTTAACTGGCATTTAAAATTATTATTTGTAGTAGTAATTTCTTGGCCATTATGAAAATGACAGAATAAAGCTCTGGTTTGCTTTGCTACCACTGCTTCCTCATGCCCTCAACCCCAGTCCCCTTTTTTTTAATGCTTAATAAGATTTTTTTCAGTCATTCTGCAGGATGAGTAGTGCAGACATGCACAGCTAAGGGCACCAAGGGGGAGTAAAAATGCAGTGTGTGCTGCAGGGCTCATTTCTGTAAGTCAGGCTTTGGTGACTGGACCAGCTCAAAACACATCATTCTGCCCCAGGTCATAAAGAAAGCATTTGAAATTCACATTCAGACTGATAATGTACCAGCTTAAATGTCTTTAAACAAAGAAGAAAACCCACCCAAAGAAAAATATTTGTGAGGAATTTCCATGTGCAGAAACCAGCCAGGCAAATATTAACTCATTACTTCTACAGGTGACTCTGATGTTTCCAGGTACAAAAATGAATGAAGCCAAATTGGTTTTTGGGTAGATGCTTTCCTAAAAAAAGGTTTCTCAGACTTCATGGATGCAACATTACAGAGATCCTTCACTTTATTCCTGCCATCGTGTGCTGATGGGACAACAGAAGCAGAAATGCAAGCCCAAAGTACAGGCTAGGAGCCACAGTGAGTGGGCTATTAAAACATGTCTATATACCAATAGTTGGCTCTTCTTGTTTCTCCAAAGGAGGTAGTTAAGCCTTTAAATCAGCTAAGAAACCAGCTCAACAGTGTGGAATAATTATAGGGCATTTCTTGCTCGTTTTTATATAATCCATTAAGTATCTCCTAGATTTACCTTCCTACCTCTGCTGTTATATGTCATTTGCAGTTTCTAGTCTAAATAACTGTATTTATGGGATTAGCCAGTAGACAGGCTGATGAGATTTGGTATCTGGGATCTAAACTCAGTGTTTCTTTCAATCTACCATGAATGAACAATTTTGTTTTTGTGGGGTTTTTTTTTGGGGGGGTGGGGTTTTTGCATCTCTTGTTATCTAAAATGAAAGAGTAAGTATGTTCTAGGTACTCCTGGCTGCTAAAATAGAGCAATTACAGAATGAAGTTCTAAGCCAACCTGTCTTTTAGGAAACCTGAAATCATATCTCAGCTATTAAAGCTTAATAGCTAGTGGGGGGAGAGAAGTAATTACTTCCCATAACATCTTCCTCTATCAAGAATTTCGTTGTAACATTGATGCAAAATTATTCCACTGGCATTATAAACTGCCATGTAATGTCTGATAATGACACCTCTTGCTACCACAGAGAAACCTTTGTTATGACTTCGATTACACATTCATATCCTGCACCAAATAGGAAGATGAATAGAATGAAAGTAGATAGCTAATATATCAAGGTGGCATGTCAGCTGAGAGTTACAATTTTTTTAAATACATATGTGAGAATGTGAAATAAATTAGCCAGATTTTTGTCTCACCACAGAGGCAAAACTCAATTGTCTGCATAGGCATTTTATCCATTTCCCATCAACAGGAACAGTGTTAGCAAAGTTCAAATTTCCTTTTGGCTTCACTGTTGGCTCTTCAGTGAATTTTTTTACGTGGCTGCTGGTGATTTTCCTTATGCCAGTTCTTTAGATGGGACAGGAAAAGCCTGAAGTCCATTTTGCCCTCCCTTTTTCAAACTGATAATCCCTGGTTTAAAGTCTCCCTCCATCCTTTGCTTTTCCACCCTTTCTCATACCAGTGTTCAGTGTCATTCTGCTGGAATAAAGCCTAGCCTGGCATAAGTAAGATGGCAGTGAAGAGGTTCCCAAGAAATGTTTTGCTGTTGGAAAAGATGGGCTTTGTTCAAATCCAACACAATGAAGGAATGTAGATGTAATCTACAGATCAGATGCAAAATTTTATTTATTTCCTGTTCACTCTAATGCTGAAAAGCTTGACTTGAACTCTCTGTAATTTAGATTTGACTTTGTGCTTCCTTTTGTTTTAACCTTAAATATAGGATGTTGCAAAAATTTCACAACATACAGAAATAGGATTTTATGTATAAACTTTCAGCTTTCTAATGAAAGAAATTATTTGGTAGTTTTGAATAAGATTATGTTGTGACCTTTTTTGTCCCTTTGGGCCTTTGATTTATCTTTAAATGCTATATTCTTGGGATGGAGAGTTAATTTCTGACTTTTTCTGGTCAACCACGCTTGTATGGGAGCTGAATTCTTTCAAGGGAACGCAAACACATCACCTTTGCTTTGAGTCTAAAAATCTGAAGAATTCAGCTTGTCTCTCTGTCAACTACAGCCTGAATTGCTTTTAAAAATTTTTAATTTTAAAATTATTTTAGTGGCAGCAATCGTATCACAGCAAGGTTGTTTGCCTTGCCAAAAGGTTCACTAATTCCCATCAGCAGGGACAGGTTCCTAACACATGTGGTGGCTCTGCTGAGGGTATTTCAAGTGACCCTTGTAATCACTGAGCATCAACTGGCAGTGAAGTTTCAGCATTAAACTTTAACTTTGCTCATTTGGGGCCTTAATTGTGCTTTGAAACGTTTGATGGCTTGGCTGACCTTTCTCTGGGTTAACTGAAGACTGAGATTTGTCTGCCAGGAGGGAGCTGCTGAGGAAACCTTGGAGCGTGGCACTTGATTGGTGTCACTGAGACAGCGTGGTCTGGGATCTCTAGGGTTAGAAATGCCTCTGAACTTTTTATGGGCTTTAACTGGAGCTATAGAAAAAAGGAAAACGTTGGGAATGCCAAGGATTTTACAAAGAGTAGGCAATGAGTATAAATTGAAGAGCCACTTAATGTTAAATATAGGGATTGGACACTATAATCCTTTTTTTACTTCTAAAGCATTTCTAACTCTTCCTTTCCCCATGGGAAATCTCCCAGGGGAGCAGTGAATTTCCCTGCTAGTGGGAAAGTCCTGCATTGCCATCTCCTCCAGGCTGCTTTCCTGCTGCCATGCAGCAAGGGCACCCCAGGTAGGGGCAAGACCTCTGCTGAAATCCTGTTTGTAAAATTCCCTTCTCCTGACTTGAAGCTATTTTGGAGACCTGCAGTTTTCACCAAAACTAGCAATGTTTTCTATTTTTTCATTAGGTCTGATTCAATACTGCATAGAGGGACAGATGATGCCCACAATGAGTGCAGATATTGCATCTGTAGACTTTCCCTGCCCCTATGAATATTCTTCATTTCCATGCTGGCCTTATGGCAGTGTGCTGACATTTGTTCTGCCAGTCCCTGTGGAACCTGGCACTGTGTCCTGAACCACCCACTTCTCATCTCTGTGTAATTAGCCTGAGAGCCATGAGACAGGAACCTTTCCTGGCTGTGTTTGTGCAGGAGGCCAAGGGCAATACTAAATTCAGGAGGTAAGCAGTGGGGCAGGCAGGTGAATCCAGGCTGGGGGATGATTTGGGGCAGTGTGACTGATGAAGGGGGGACCTTCATCCTTCCAGGGCTCTGCAGTACCTACATGTCACACCAGAGAGACAAACCATCCTCTGGGGTGCTGCTCTTCAAACCTCCATTCTTGATGGCAAAAAGGAGTTTGGTGCCCAAAAACAAGTCCTCTGCAGTAAGGATGCACAGGCTCATCCCAGGCTAGCTGCAACCCAGGCTGCAGGAAAGTGTCCATATTCCCACTGTGAGCACTCATTAGCAGGACCTGTGGACTCTGGATCAGACCCTGGTGGGGAGGATAGAGTGAGGAAGAAGATAAGGGCCAGTGTCTTTCCAGCCTGTGGGAGATGGGGAAACCCTGTGGTGCTGGGAATGACATTGACAGCCAGGATGTGGCACATTTTGGCAGAGATCATGAAATCAACTACTATAAACCTGGTATTTTATCTGGGGCTCCCCAGCAGTCCCTATGCACTTAAAGTCCTGTCCCCTTGGCTGATACCTTGTTAAATATCAGCCTCCTGCAATAATATTTTATCTTGTAATTATAATCCCAGAGCATGCAAAAGAAATACCAAGATGAATATAGTCCATTACCTTACCTTCATCCTTCAGAGCACTGGGTTAACCCCAGCCACTGAATAATCACACCTGCAAAATAGGTTTTATTGGGAGAAACAAGAGCAGGAGGACTCTGCAGCCAGCAGAGGTCAAGACTGGTTGCCTCTGCAAAACCATTTCAAGCCTCTTGGCTTGAGACTATATCATTAGCTTATGTCAGTGATTAATTTGAGAAGTATATATTCAGTAATGGACTATCTATTGTACAAAGTTTAGTTCATAATCTATTTACTTGCCACTGCCAGCACATCACACAGTAGCATTGCAGCTAATAGTGAACAAAATCCCCAGCGGTGCAGTATCACCTTTTGATGTCTTCACTTGCCATTTATTTTTCTTACCAGGGATAAGTCCTGCAGACCTTGATCTCTTAGCAAACCCATGCTGGTAATTTTTCTTGCTTTGCCAGGCCTCAGCTCACTGGTGATGCTCAGTTGAGACATGGTTTAAGCACCATCCAGCTGGAACCACTGAGGAGAAGGACAGTGATGGTAGCTGAGAAGAAAAGGAGGAGGGTTGGAGGCCACAAGTAAATGTTGAGGGTCAAAGCGAGATGCAGACCAGGAGAAAACTGAAGGGGATAGACTGAAACTTTCTGGGTTGCTGTTAGGCTGTCAGAATGCAAGGGTAGCTCACATTTGTACCAGCCAGTTTTATTTCCAGCTCAGGAGCATGAGCTCTGCAACAGAAGTGGATGCATTGTCAATTTTTAGTAGCATCTTGCTTTTTTTTTTTCCTTGGTGGGGGGTGGTAAGGAAGGCAGACAAAAATGCTTGAGGTAGCCAGGGTGTGTGAATCCAGAAATTGCTAACTGGGAGGAAGATTGCACCTGCAGGACTGGACCTCAGCAGGCACAGCTTCCTGCAGGGCACGCAAGGGGTTGATGTCCAGTATGTGTAAACTGAAAATGCCCCACTTGGTACAGGCACAGTTGACATGCCTGGGCCAGAGAGCATATCAGCTTCTGGGGAAGAGGGATGAGAAATGCCCTGGGGACTTCTCATCCCTTCTTCGTGCCAGACTGAAGGGACAAGGAGACCATTCTTCTTTATTTCCTTGCATCCCAGCTGTGTCTGCTGCCTACACACCCTGAGCCATCCTCAAGGATCTTGGGGCAGCACCCAGCTCAGCTTTTCCAAGTGTCTGCAGCAGCAAACCTGCTCTGGGCAACTATCTGCTTTACCTGGGCTTGGAGCCAACTCGATGCTACCCATGGAAATGTTTCCATCTTAAGAAGGAAAACCATCCCTTTCCAGTTTGTGTGACAAAGTCAAAACAAGGAGAATGCAAGGTGTCTTCAGCAGTCGATGTGGTGATGTGCTCTTCTGAGATTTCCATGTGGGTGTGAAGGTGGCATCACTCAGCTCAGCAGGGTGTAGCCAGGGCTGGGTAATTCTATTTCCATGTCCCCCTGTGTCAGTGATGAGTGGCTGCAGGGCAGGAATCCAACCCACCTAGCCCAGCTCCAGCCGGGGAGCGACTGCGGGGTGCGGGTGGCCAGATACCTGCAGCGCAGTGCCCCCATGGGAGACAGGGTGCATGCCCAGCGATGTCAGAGCTGTAGCAGGGGAACCCTGTGATTTTTGGGCAGAGCTGTCCCTGCGGCTCAGCAAACGCTGGATTTTGGCAGCAGCGGAGCCGTGAGAGGGCGGTGTTGGACCGCGGCAGCGGAGGCCGCACGGGGCAGCGCCCGGCTCCGGAGAGCTCCGGAGCATCTCCGCTGCGTTTTGGGGTGTTCAAGCCTTGGAATTCAGCAACAGGGGTTAGCTGCGACAAAATCTCCTTTCATCCTTTCTCCTTTTTTCTTTTTCCAGTTTCTCCTTTTCTTTTGAGGTGTTTCCCAGACCTCCCAGCAGTTTATGAAGCACCCCAGCGCTGGAGGGTGACTTTCTGTCAGCTGAACATCCCTGCAATCAGAGGTGTGCAGCTGGCACAGCCCAGATCTCCGCGATGCCCCACCACATCCCACTGTTCCTGAGCTGGCTCCCAGCCAAACCTCAGCATCACGGGCTCCCTGAGGTGACCCTCTGGCTATCGAGCCCTAGAATAAAAAGCCCCATTGATGACAGCAACCTAAACAGGTAAAAATGTGCCAGGTTATTTTGCTTTGCACAGTGCAAAGCTGCCCCTTTCCCTACACTGATTGGTTTGACCTCATTTTTCGTGGTTGCAAATTATCTTCTTTTTTTCCCCAAAGCCCAAAACTTTTTCTAGATGCAAACTATTGCACCTGAGTGAGTGTGGTAGTGGGCTGCCTTCACTTTATCTGCTGCTGTTGGACAGATGAATCCACACTACAGCAGAGCACTTGCAGATTGTTATCTTCTGTGAAAATTTGCCTATCACTGTAAGTGGCATCTGGAGATGGGAAAGCAGAGCTTCAGGTCTTTCATCAGGTCAACAAGGAGACTGATTTTTCTCCTGATACGCTAGCAAAGCTACAAGCTTGTTTTTGATTCCTACTCTGTATGACAAGGACAGGAGTTAGGGGCAGGGGGGGAGGAAGGAAGGAAGGAAGGAAATTTGGAGGGACCAGCTTTGCCCCTCGCAGTTATCAGAGGGATGCCTGCCAAGAGGGGTGAAAAGGGAGGTCTTGCCAAGGCATTCACTATGATCATCTCTCTGTCTTCACCATGATCATCTCTCTGTCTCACATAGAATCAATGGGTCATTAATGTCTGAGCCAGCCTCTTATTTCACTGCAGTTGTCTGTGTTGTCGAGGCTTTCCTCAATACGTCAAAAACCTGAAGGACTAAACAGCCCCAGCAATGGCTGGAACAGCAGTTATTCCTGATCTAAAGCAAACCCTGCTGAGGGCCACTCTTTCTGTGATATTTGTAATGCTGAGCAAAGTGAATGACCAACACAAGATGGTTACTTTTCCCTTAGGTTAAAGTTTTGAGAGGATAAGGATTACCTCCAGGACTGAATCCTTCTTTTCAGCTGATGGATGCATTGCAGGCTCTGCTCCCTCAGCTTCCCCCAAAACAGGAGGAGACTTGTGGGAGCCAGAAAACCAACCATTGGCAGCTCTGTATTGTCCGAGATATTTAATTTACAAAGGTGGGGACATTTGTACCATCACCTTCCCTTGACGGCTCCCCAAGCCTTGCTTTGCCAATAGAGCTTAGTGCAGAGAGGTCATTAGGAAGACTAACATGAATGCCTTGTGAAGATCAGGAGGCTGTTCTGAAGAAAGTCCCTTCCAGCACAGAATTTTTCAGTTGTCTAATTGGCTGGCAGCTGCCGTTTGTTTTACCTGGTTGCTTGGTTGCTTTGATCTTTAAAAAGTCTAGTAAATACCTAAGAAGAAAAAAGTGGTTCACCAGTTCAGTATAGTAAGAAAAAAAGAAAAAATCCACCCCAAACTGCACAATGGAGGGAATATATGTCTCTCTGTGTCAGTGATGCTAAACTGGAGTTTCAGTGGGAGAGGGCTCAGCCCTGGACAGGTTTTCCAGGTTAATTGAAAGGAACGTGGTGTTATCTGAAATGCTACTTGCTCCATGTGCTCGTGGCTTTGTTAAGCGTGGAGTTCAACAGAAGTGCATAGGTAGCATCTCTCTTTATACTTGAGCCTGTGAAGAGAGGATGAGCTAGTTTAATGGCTCTCTCTTTTTACTGAAATCCCTCTTTTTTGGGTATCCCGGGGTTTACAGCGATTAATACCTTTCCATAAGACATCTCTCAATGAACAGAGACAACTACGTTTACAGGGCAACATTTTTCACCTGCTTGTACCAAAACACACAATCTCCTCCTGAATGCCACAGCAAATCGTTCATTTTTTAAAACATCATCTACTGTCAGTAATGTTGGTGTTGGAGATGGGTTAAGACAGCCACGCTTCTGCTTCACACCTGTGGAGAGAGGAGAGCTTAGAGCATCGACCTGAGAGGTGCCACCATTCGGGAGAGAGACCCTTCTCAGCATTATTTTGCTGTTTGGGTTGTTTTCCTTGCAGTTAACTGTAGATACACTTGAAAAGGAAAACAAACAAACCAACCCCAGGGGGCTATTAACAAGTCGGTTTAATGTTGACAATGGCACTTTGCAGTGGGAGTGTAATCTGCTTAATGTTCCAGAGTAGAACAGTCCGTCAGCTCTCATCCCTTTTGTTAGCAGCGGTGGCAACGCTTCCCCCAGAAGTTAAAGCCATGTGTCTCATTTCTGAGGGAGGCTTATTTGTAAAACGGGAGGGAAAATTGATCGTCTGATCCACAGAAGGAAAAAAAACCACAAGGGGATACATTGCGAGAATTAAGATGGGCAGACAGATTTCTACAACTCGTGTATGTAAAAATCTGTGCCTGGTAGACTTGAGCAGTGTCATTTTGGATGCATTTCTCCAACCCACATAAATACTTCTGTCCATTGGAAAAGAAGGAAATTTCATTTTTCATCAAAGCTCTACAGTGATCTCATTATTAAGAACAGAGGGAAAAGATATATCAGGAAGGCAAAGCAGTTGCAATAACATAGTTGTTTTCAATAATCCAGTGAGTCACTACATAGAAGAGTCTTTCATTTCTCCCTGTGGTTCAGACTAAATTGTTTATTAAGATTTTGGTGCATTATTTAAAATTTAAAAAAAAAAAAAAAAGGAAATTGTACCTCTTTATTTTAAAAACTGTTGCAATAAAAATTCAGATTCTTCAAATTTGTCAAGTGCATTTTATAAGGCAGTAACCACAGCAATTTTTCCCTCATACCACAAGATATTCCCTGGCTTTTCCATCTCATTCACAGTCATACATAAGGATGCTGTTTACAAGGCACTGCTACAGGGAGAAAAAAATATTATAGAAATGAAAACTTGATCCAACCAATGGCTGGATTTATTATGAAAGACCTAAGTGGAAGGTAAACAGCAGCCTAATGCAATACTTTAAAGGCAATTCTTGAAAAGTGATGTATAATAGCTGCAAAGGGGATCTGTACTTCAGATCTTCACCCATGCAGAGGTGTGGAATAGAAGCTAATTGCATATGAAGCTATAATGCACACTGTGCAGCCAGAACAGACAAATACAAATATTTAAGATATTTTACTTTTATAAAATCACGAGGTCGTGAACTTGCATTTTGTTTTTGTTTCTTTTTCCCCAGGAAATTGGACAGGAGGCTGGCTGAAAGTGTACCAGAGCTCTACGGGGATTTCTTGTGCCTTTTCAAGGAATGATTTGCTGTGTTCTAGAATGTGTAAATATTGTTTGGAGCTTGTTTTGTTTTGTTTTTTATCTCAAGTGCTTGCCAAGGAAATTGAACTGTACGAACATAATTAGCCAGGGGCCGAACATTTAAATTCTGAGCCTTCATTAGGTCTTAATTTAAACCTTAGGAGGGAAGCTTGCAACTATTCCTGTTCCTAAGTATGGATGGAATTTGTGGCAGGTTTTTATGGCAGAAGAGGGAAACCACTCAAAAGGGGAAAGCTCAGAAAACTGTGCTGAAGGCAGTAAGTGGGACAAGATCTGGATTCAAGTCTCCTCTTGTGTGGTCAAAGCAGGCCATGGTGGATGGGGCTTTGGGCAACCTGATCTGGTGGAAGGTGTCTGTGTTTATGGGTTTGGGATCAGATGGGCTTCAGGTCCCTTCCAACCCAAACCATTCTGTGGCTAGGAATTTAAGGAGGTGGTGTGGGAGAACTGGAATGCTTGTGGGTTTAAAAAGTGAGAGCTTTCCCTTTGTATTTACTCCAAATCAAGATAGGGTGTTTGGGGGTAGTTTGTTTCGTTTTTTGTTTGTTTTTTTTTTCCCATGGATGGTCTTCCAATAGCACAGTTACTTTTACCTGAAAAAGAGACAATTTCTGAATTTGAATCAGTTTTAGTCTATCAAGATAAAAAAACTGCCAGTACCTTTTATTTTTATCTCAATTTACTGAGAAAAATGTCTACACTATCATGATATGGAAAAAAACTGGAAGGAGAAAAATGAAATAAAACAAATCCTTTATTCCCTTCTGCAAGCACTTTTATGAGCTGGGAAGTAGTGGAGAAATGTGAAGGTGCTGTGATTTCTCCTACACCTTCCTTTGCCCTTTTTCAGTGATAAGAGCTATCACATGACATCTTTGTGAGGAACATGCCAGACCCTCTGCACATCGAATAAAGTCCAAAAAGCAGCAGAATTAATTCCTGTGACTGTTCATGCCAAATTTCTCTTCTTCAGTGTTGTCAGGGAGGTGGGACCTTTATCATAATTTGAAGCAGCCCTCTTTTTTTCCTGGATTGCCAAATGTTCAGAAAAGCAGTAACAGAGGTCAAAAGTAAATATGAAAATAGACTTTAAACGTAAATAACAAGATTTATATAGTACTTGCTCTAAGTTTCTTTTTCTAGTGCATGCTTTTAGAAAAAATAAAGAAAAAGTAGTGCAAGAAGAGAACATTCGCCTTGCAAAGGGCTGGATTCCAGGAAGGAAGAAGAAAAAAATAAAGGCAAAAGAAGGAAAATTTGGGCAGAGATTTGCACGGCTGCCTGCAGACAAGGTGACCCACTGGCCTGCTGCCTGCTCATGGCCTGCCAGCTGAAGTTCTGCCCTTGCCTTGGCAGCAGCACCCTGAAATGCTGCTTGGCTTTGTGCCGTGGCTGCTGGTGGGCTCCAGCCCTGGGGAAGGCAAGGAGAGGGTGTCCTGCATGGAAAAGCACCCCCCATGAGCCACCTGCCAAGCAGACCCTCAGATACCACCTCAGCCCCATGGCTTCTGCGCTTGCCACTTAGATGAGGACAAGTGAGTTCAATCCCTAAGTTTGTAACAAGTTGGGTTCTAAATCCTCTTTGTTGAGTGCTTCTGCTCACCTCAGCAGCTACACGACTCCTACATTCACATGGAAAATTTAGAATAATAGAACTGTTTCACATGGAAACAACGGCCTGGAAGGATCTGACTGGTGCAGTTCCTACAAATCAACCCCGTGTGAGCTTCTAAGAAAATGGGCTGGTCCCCTGTGAGCGACTGAACGTCCTGGGCAGGTTAACAGCAAAGCTTGAAATAATGGTAACTTTTGGAAACCAATTTTGATAACCAGACTCTATTTGTAAGGTATTTAGAGCTAATAAAGCTACTGTGGTCTTGGGAGTGCCCTTTTCCTTGAGCACAATGGGAAACTCTTCTTGTCAGGATTGCTATAGAAACAATGAATTATCAGGCAAACGGGACCATCCAGCAAATTGTGCCAGATGGGGGAATGTGTGCTGATAACACAGCAACATTAATTTGCTCTATTTTATTATAAGTAGAGCTTGCATTGCCTATAGAAATGTAAAGAGGCAGGTGAGCTGGAGTGTCTATTATTTATAGACACAGTTTGTGCTGTATAAATGAATTTTTCATGGGAAGACTTTTTTAGAAAAAAAAGGCTTCAGAAACGGCTTCGTAAATAATTATGACTGGGAGCTTCAAATGTGCTTTGAAGAATGGGTGGATATCCTTTAGTCCCCCTTAAAATTTTTCAGATTCAACCTTGAACGTGTTGTAAAGAGTGGGGTGCTTTGGCCATGTGGGAGGTACCCCAGCCCCATTACTGACAGCCTTTAGCACGATAACGCTGAACCATGGCTTGTACTGCCTTCTGTCATCTCACAAAACTGAGTCCCCCATAAGCAAATGCAAACATTATTAGTATGTCGATGTGTTTGTGTTGTATGGCTTGAGAAGTCAGCACCAGACTGAAGTATGATCCAACAACAAGAAGAAAGAAGCAGAAAGTCCTCAGTATCAAGTGGATAACCTCTCTATTTTCTTTACTGCATTTTGCTCAATGCCACTTGGGAGGATGTTCCTCTATTTTTAAAAAGAAAGAAGATGTGAAATATGGCAGGAGGTCATTGAGCTGAGAGGAGTTTGGCTTCAGATGTGAGACACACCACCAGGATCTCAGAGAAGGTAGGGGAGAGGTGGGAAAGAAGGATGAGTGAGAGAGGACTAGGCAAGAGAATGCTGTATTTGGATATCATATATGAGCTGGGAAGAAAACAAAAACACCCATGTTTTTGCATGTGGGTGATGGGAAAAATACTACATCTTCTACTGGGCTGAGTGAGGGTGGTGAGGCACTGGCACAGGTTTCTCAGAGGGGTGGTGGATGCCCCAGCCCTGGAAACATCCAGGGTCAGGTTGGAGGGGCTTCTGAGCAACCTGATCTAGTTGAAAGTGTCCCTGCTCATTGCAGGGGGTTTGAAAGGGCCTTTAAATCCAACTGAAACTGTTCTATGATTCTGTGAAATGTAAGTGAGGCCCTTGGAAAAGCAGCTTGCCAAGGAGGCGTGATATATACAGGAGCACCAAAAAAAAAACAGAGAAACAATATGATACCCTAATTCAGAGTGGACAACATAGACCTGTTTTAGGACTCTTACAATAACTGAGAGTGTACTTTAATCTTTTTGCTATGAATGAGATATAAATACCATTAAAACCCAAGTACAGTCTAAAATGCTTTATTTGGATCAGCCTTTAGTTCCAGAAAAAACAATTATGACACCTGTGTTCCATTGGCTGCTGCTGAAATTTTGTCTTTATAAGATACTTTTTTCTATTATCTAATTGGGTGGCTTCTTTCAGGTTCCCAGAGTACTCTTCTTTGTGCTTCAGGGGAATTTTTGTTACTCCTCAAACAATAATTCTGAAATAAAAACCCCTCCACACACAAAATAAGACAAACTAATGCATTGCACCACCCCACAATGGGCCCAGTGTTGATTAACTGTGCCTGGTGAATGGCTGAGCTCACATCTCTCTGCCTGCCTGGAGCTCCACTCTGCTCTGCCTCTGGGGTTATGATATCATCTCTGAAGTCCTGCAAACACAGCTGAGCTCCACACTGCTCCCATTGTGGGTCCCACTGCTCGAAACATGGAGCTAGGGATCTCAGCCAGGTAGCAGACTATCTCTGCAGGAAATGGAGGAGGTGGGGATACCTCCATGCCACTCTTTCTCCCCACAGATGTTCACCACAAGTATCTGCAAAGGCCAAGTACTTCCAAAGAGCTGCTCACCTGCCTGTGCACATATAGAGCCTGTATTTATTGTTCTGCTTCTCCAGCTGTGAACTGAAAAGCCTGCACCTATAAAGAAACCCCATAACTGTCTTGACATCAGTTTGAGGTGAGCTAGTAGGTATTTCCAAGGGTCTCAGCTGTCTGCAGGTGAGAAGTCATCTTCTTGCACAAGCTTTCTTCCTGCATGGGCTTTTGGCTGCTTGTCGTGTGCGAGTGAGGCTGTGCTGGCAGGCAAGAGGATACCTAAGTGAATATTTCCCTCACACCAAGTGTTTGTATTTGTTTCAGGGTTGCCCAGAGATGCCTGCTTCCAGCTTTGTGCACTCTGGCACGTGTTGCCTAATGGACCAGGGCTTCTCATTCAGCATGGCTGACAAGGAGCATCTCTGTCACCACAGCTGACACACGCTTGCTTTGTTAAATGACATAAGATGCTGCAGTGCAAGGCACAAGTTCTCCCATGCTTTCAGCTAAACAATTTGCCACTGTGCTGCATATACCCTTCTCTGCTCCAGAGAGTGGGAGGGACCCGGAGCTGGTTCTACGTGTCCCAGCTTGGCCAACTCTGTGCCCCTTGACATTGCAGGGAGCAGTGGAAACAAAGTGATGTGTTGACCTAATGCCCTACATGCAGGGCATTCAAACCTAGGCTGCCTGACAGCTCTCAAACTGCCTGCCAAGGTTCAGCCCCATGAGGCACTTTCTGCTCTGCTACATTGCAGCCTCTCCAACCCTCCTGCCTCTGCACCATCCCAGGTGTAGGCAAAGCCAGGGATTTGGAATGCATGTTTTTGGCTGCAAAATGCAGTGTTTTCTGCATATCAAATGCTCATCAGTGAGTGGGAACACAACCAAGGAGGTTGGGGAGGAGAGGAGGAAACCACACTTGATCCCACAGAAAACCACAAACCTAATTTCACACTGAAGGCAATTAGCCAGGCACGGATTTGGTTAGGGTGGCTGTGCTACCTTGTAAAACATGACCTTTTAATGAGCTGGGGAGGTGGATCTGAGTTTCTGCTAGTCCACACTGGCAAAGGAAAACCGCCAGTGGTTAATTATCATCAGGAGAGGGGAGCAGGGGTGAAGTGGCCCTCAAAATCATCTCTGTGCACTTCCAAGTCGTGCTTTGCATGACAGGATCATGTCCCTGACCGCACACCATCACACTCAGCTCCCTCCCAGAGCCAGCAGGATGCTGCAGCATCCTTGGCTGGACAGTGCTGACTCAGGCACAGGGTCCCGTGCCCGCTCCCTGGCACTGCTGTCCCCCAGGTACTTCACAAGCAGATATAAAAATCCCTGAGTTAGACACTTGCGGCTGTGCTCCCTGCAAGGG
This sequence comes from Rhabdornis inornatus, assembly GCA_013397075.1. Classification (NCBI taxonomy): domain Eukaryota; kingdom Metazoa; phylum Chordata; class Aves; order Passeriformes; family Rhabdornithidae; genus Rhabdornis; species Rhabdornis inornatus. The sequence continues at coordinate 1,058,011 of VWZS01007489.1, forward strand.
GAAGCAGTAAAAAGCTGATTTACGCTCTGAACCACAAAAGCCTTTTATTGCTGCTTTTTTTTTTTAAATGTAACTGTCTTGCCCTTAAATGTCTAATCCCTTTCTAACAGTCTTGTGGAAGCGGTAGGGCTCTCCACAGGTTAAAGGTGGTGTTTTTCAAGAGGATCAAGTTGTCTACCAGGTCCCCAAAGCCCCTCTTGCCCTGGCACAGCCAGTTTTTCTGTCAGCAAGGGAGGAGGGCAGCAATAAGCTAAGTACTGCTGGCATGGTCCACCACATTCTCCCAGCCCTCAGCTTTCTGGGGTTTGTTGGAGAGTTATTCCATCACTTGGAGTATGCCCTGACAGTCTTGGGCACTGCTGCTCCTTCAGGGGAGAACAAAAAACCCCAAGCTGATCTAACAGAAAGAGGGATTTAGGAGTTTGACTCCAGGCATATACATTTAAAGACATTGCCCAATTATTTCTTCATTTTTATTAATTACGATTAGTCATTTATGGCCCCTTTTAAATTCAACTTCTCAAGAAAAATATTGCTTTAGAAAAAAAAAAAGGAAAGTCATTTCATGAACAATTAGCAAAAGCTACAGCTGCACCATAAAAGAGAAATAATGGGGGGCAGGAATATTTCAAATTGACCGGGGCGTGCAAGTTGTCAAATGAATGGAAAGCCAGCCGAGATGCTAAGGAAGGAGTGATGCTGGAGAGGGGCAAAAGTGTGGCATTGCTCGGTTCATTGTCAGGCCTGCTGTTAATTGCTGGCTTTATTAATGATTTGGAAGCAATGAGAAGTGTTAATTGCATCAGAAAATGATGCTACATTGGGAAGAGGTAAGAGCAGAAGAAAGAGCAGCAAGAGAGGCAGGGAGGGCTGAGGGGTGTAAGAGGGATTTGATTTCATTCAGGCTCTGGGGGCTTTTCTACAGTTTCCCCCAGTAAAAGAGCACCAATAATGTTAGTGGAAAAGGATGGGGCCCACAGAGGTCAGACGAGGGGGTTTGGTTTGAAGCAAGAACCATGGAGACCCTTCCTGTCATCCTCAAGGGAGGAACAGACACTTCCCTGAGGTGTAAGGCAGGCAGAGTCCCTGCACAACAAAACTGATTGGCAGTGGAGAGGCAGCCGACTTCAGAAGACCCTAGACTGTATAGCAGAGAGTGTTTAAAAGAAAACCATAAAAAGGTAATACATTGCTCTGCCTGCTGTGCAGCCAAACCGAAGGCAGGGGGAAAACAACACCCAGATTAATGCAGAAATTGCATTTAATGATCATCTCAAGAAACCATAGGACAAAAGCAAAGGAGTGAGGTGCCGCAAGCTGTTAAGGAGGAAGCCCTCTGCCCACCGGATGCCAGTGTTGCCCAACATTAAATCACATGGAGAAAACTCCTCTGGCAAGAGAATATTTGGTGCTTAAAGACACCCATCACTCCAGCTACCCAAACACCACCGCATTCAAAAACACACACGCAACTTACTTGGCGGAACAGTTAAATCTATTTGCAACTCATCATTCTGGAGGCAGGCAAAGGTGACAGAGCCAAGGACAAAGCACTGTGTAAAATTTTACTGAGCGGGCCCTAAAGAAGCCCAAGCAGAGTTTTATGGTGCGGCTCCTCGGGCTGACAGTCTCCATTAACCATCGGTTAATACTGCAGCGTCAGAGCAAACCCGGAGTCGCGGCCCTGCGCTGTTAGAAAGTGTCCTTCATCCCAGCAGGGGACCTCGGGGTGAGAATATTTTGCATGAAGAGCCACTGGTGTAAGAGCTGAGCCTCTCAGCTCTGCATTGCAGTCAGCGTGTCGTGTGCCATCCCTCCATGCCACAAATAAATCTACAATTTCTCAGCTGGGTGCCTTTGGAACCACATACTAATACGCTCATATGGGGAAAGAGACCAGACAAGGTTCAAATAAAGAGCTCATGTAATAAATAAACATGAGGTCAGTACGGGAACAGCAATAATTGTTTTGTATGACAAGATTTGCATAGCAAACATTTGTGATTAATGTACAGCCAGCGTCAGGTAAGGAGCCTTTGCTATCCTTGCTCCATCTGCACCTTCCAATTTAGAAGGTACGGCAGCTCCAGCCAGAGCAATTAGTCACTGTTTACCGAGAGGCAGATCGAGCAAAATTTTTCTAGTTCAATATTTGAGCGCGTTTCGCCTCACAGCCTCCCGTTGGATCCATTTCTGTGCTGGGCAGGGATCACGCTTCTTTCCTGGGGGTGGCAAGGAGGGGTGATTAGCACTGCTGCTAATCTGCTCAGCAAGGGCACGGGCTGGCTCCCAGCATCTCCTGCTGGCCCCACCCAGGTGGTGTTCTCAGGGAAAACCCTAAGGAAGAGGCTGAAGACCCTGTATGTCAGGGCTCTGCTTCCCTGCTGCCTCTTCTTTCACCTGCCTCTGCCTGCCCCTTTGCCACTGCTGATGTAGGCAGTGGGATGCAGCACCGAGGGCAATGACACCTCCTTCTTCACTGCCTCCTTCCTGCAAAGCCTGCCTAATTCCTTCCAGCTAAACTTCCAGCTCTTTGGCGACAGAACCGTAATCCAACTTGAAATAATATCTAGATTTGGGGACTTTTCTTCTTTTTTTTTAAAGGCATGCAAGCCTCTGGCTTCTCTGGAAAGGAGGCAGTTTGGCTGGAGGGACTGAGGTTATTCCTCTGAGGTTAATTCCTATGGGAAAGCCATTCCATTGGAGCTGGTTAGAGAGAAGGCACTTGCTGCTGTGGTCTTCCACTTACTCTACTTGGGGGTGCCAGGGAAAGCTGTTAGCATCACTGGGAAGTCACTCCAAGAAGTATTGCACGGACCAGCTGAAAAGGCATAAGGAGGGTTCCTTCATGTTGATGAGATCCAGAAGGGCTTGATCAGGGTGAGCAGGCTTCAAAACCTAGGGAACACATTTTGAGGACATGAAGTGAAGAACTGAAGGTGTTCTTCTCTTGTGCACTTGTAGTGCTCAGTATGGCTGAGGATGCCAATAAACTCATCAAGAGTGATGAATGGCAGCTGCTGTCTCCCATCTGGGATGAGATGTTGAGATTTTCAATAGCTGTCTTGCTGAGATGGGTCTTGATGAGATGCCGGTCCCCCGGACCTGTTAGGGAGGACATCAGTGTCAGCATTTCACCTTTGTGCTGGGGGTGGTGGCAGTGAGGGGGACGCTGGGCTGATGCTTACAGGACCCTGGCACTGCAACTGAGAGTATCTAAGAGGTGTCACCAGGCTGGCAGCGAACATGAAGATGGGGGATGCATTGGTGGGACATGCCATTACACCTGTGCCCCAGAGAGTTGCAGGCAGGCTGGAAAACGTGGCTTTCATCAGCTGCTTCAGTGCCAAGTCCACCCACCACCACACTGAAGAGCGATCTCAAGGTGCTGCCAACCTGCCCTGCTGTCCTTAAAACCTCTCTCCCTCCTTCCCAGCCCCTCCACCCTAAAGCTTCCCAAGCCTGGGCTGAGCACTGGGAAGCACTGAGCACTCACCTTGGTGCTGAGAGTGCAGGTGGGGTGCTCGTCTTTGCATCAGGGGGTACGAGCATTCACAGAAGTGAGTGTTTTGGGGCAGAACCCAGGGAGGAGGGTGATGTGCCACGTTCTTGTCCGGATCAGGTGTACGGGAGGGTCCCACAGCAGCGCTCCGCGCTGCTCTTCACACGTCAGGGCCGGGCTCAGCCCGCACCGGGGCCGCTGCTGTTCCGGAGGGCCGTGCCGAGAGGCGTCCCCGTGCCCCCCGGGACGGCGGAGCCCCCCCGGGGCCCGCTCCCGCCGGTGTCACCGCAGCCTCCCCTCACGCAGGGGGCGCGGGGGCGCGCACCTGCCCCTCAGGGCTGGGCGGGGCGAAAAGCGCGGGAACGGCTCGCGCACCCACGGGCGCGCGCGGCCCCGCAGGTGCGGAGGGCCCGTGAGGGTGAGGGGTG
>VWZS01007489.1:1062051-1193830 GCA_013397075.1 Rhabdornis inornatus
CGGGTCCCGTGGAGCGGCGGCGGCGGCCAGAGGGCGACAACCCCCCGCGGGAAGCGGAGCGGAGCCGGCAGCCGCGCAGCAGCGCTCCGTGTCCCCGCTGGCTGTCCCCGCCCGGCCGCGGGGCCGCTCCTGCCGCCCGAGCCCCGGCCGGGCGCCGTGCGTGTCCCCGCAGGTGCCGCTGCCGCCCCGGCGGGGCTGCGCTCCCCGGCTTGGCAGCGCCGGTTCGTGCCCCGTGCACCTGTGCGTTCGTGTGCGCCGCGCGTCCCGGCCCCGCCGCCTGAACACCGGGCCGAGCTGTTCGCGCACGGGGGAGGGAGGGCAGGCTTGGAAGTTAGCGCTGGAAAAGGCGTTTGTTTCCTCCGGCAGGGTCTGCCCGGAATTTTTAACTTTCTGGAGGGAAACTTGCGGCGTTGGCTTGAATTTTGTTTTCCTGTTGGCATCCGAGCAGCGCTTTCTGCCGCCGTAGTACGAGCTGTGCCGGCTCGGTCGCCCGGGGAGGGCACGGGGATCGTCCCCCGCTGCATCGCCTCTTTGCTGTGAATAAAACATTAAAAGGAAATTTCTTCAGTGTTTGTAACTTCGCTTTTTTTTTTTCCCCCCTTCCCTCCCCGGTGATGCAAAATTTATGCTGTTTGGGCGGTATTGGTGCAACAGCTCCTCGTTCTCACAATTTAGTTTATATTTTGGGGCTTTATGTAACAGAGAGAAAGAAGGATACGTTTGGTGAGAAGCGAAAGGAGCGTGTCCTGGCTTTGCCTGCTTTGAAGGCGGTTTTTGATCTTGGGGCACACTTTACTTCTTCGTTGTGTGATTGTTTCCTAACCCTGGAAATCGGGAGGGGTGAAATTCTGGGCTGCTGCTTTTTTCGTATATTCTCTTCCTGCGGTTTGAATCGGTAAATCCCGGCTGAAGAAGAACGGCACTCCTCGTTTCACAGGCGCTGCTTCGCTGTACCTTGTTGCCTGCCTCCCTGTTTACACGCAGCGTGACTGTTCGCCTCACTTGATACTTTTGTGTCTTCTTACACTTTTCCCGTAGCCTGCCCCGATTTTGGGCAGCGGCCGTCCCCGCTGGGATGCTCCCGTGCTCTCCAGCAATCCTTCCCACCGCTCGGACCGGGCTGTTGGCGTGGACGATCGCAAACACTCTCCACTGCTGGATTTATACCCCAGTGAAAATAAAAAGCATCGGTCCAGGGTTGCTCGCCTGCTTTTCTATCGTCTTTGGGGAAGCCTCTTGGATCTGTGCTGCCGAAAAGCCTCTGTGCCCTGCACTGTGCAAAACAGAAAATCCATTTATTAAAATAGAAGGGTTGGAGTGACATTTCCTATTTGGAGGGGTTTAGGCACTGCTGTAGGCACCTAGTAATTATTGAGTCTTGCTACTTGGTGCTTGCTGGAATAGCAAGGCAGGCTGGACAGAGAGCCATGATTTGCAAGTAGTATTTAGAACCCCCCTTAGAATCTGGGCTCTCTTTGGGCTCTCGGGGGCAACAGGATGGGGCTCTGGCTGCCGCCCTCATTTTTGGTGCATCGAGAGAGATGGTGATGCCGTTGCTCATGCAAGCAAGCTGTTGGCCAAACTTCTGATTTCATTATCCTGTGTGTAAATATGTAAACACGTTGGGGCTTTCTGATTTCTTCTGTCTCCGTGCTTGGGCATATAATGTTTGCAGTGCACAGCTCAGTCGGGGTCACGTGAGCCAAACAGCTTGGGCTGTTACCTGGAAGCTGGCGAGTCTTTGTTCTGCTTGAAAATAGCTGATAAATTAACTCCATTTTCTGATATGTGGGGTTGGTGAGTTGTTAAATAATTACAGCCAAATTAACTTAGTCCTGTTTGAAGTATTCAGCTGTTCTGAGAATAATTGTACTTCAAATATTTTTGGACTTTATTTTTTTCTTTCTCTTATTTCCTCTTTTTAATTTTTTTTTTTTTTAAATTTCCCAGTGAGAAGCATGTTCAGGCTGATGTATGGGCAGTCTTTAATTTCATGCTTTTACTCCTTTCTGGGCCATGTCGGATAGGACATGCCACACGCCTTCAGAGAGATGCAGCTCCTCTCCTTTGCTACAGCCCGCCTTGGCACCTCTCCCGTTTATTCTGCCACGATGTCTATTTCATGGTTAAAATTAGGCTGAGCTCTGAGTGCCTTTCCAAAGGCACGATAAATATTGACTGGGAGTTTCAGCCTGTCACTGCCATCAGAGGGCCTGGCCCCTGCACGGGGGTCATTCCATCTGGGCCCTTTTTCCCAAAGAGGAGCGGGTGCTGTTGTGGGCTCAGCGCCCTCCTGGGTGTCATACAGCCCTTCAGGTGTCTGTGGGGACGTCTCTGCATGGCAGTCAGGGCAGCCTGCTGCTGTCCCCTGAGAGCACTGCGAGCCAGCACAGCTGCAGGGCAGAGGAGACTGGTTCTGGCTCTTGGGGGCATCCCCAGGGATCCTGGAGCAGCTCCTGCACGGGGTTGCACCACACAGGCTCTGTGCCTGCATCTACCCTGCCGGGACCGGCACTGCTGAGTGCCCCAGTGACTGAGTTGTGACTTTGCTTTTAAAAAAAGAGATGGTAATTGATGTTTATGTGTATGGAATTTGGCACTAGGAGCTGTGCTTGTAATTAACATGAAAACAGTAATAATAAGGACCTGAAATACATGCCTTATGAGTAAAGCAAATGAGACTTGGCAGTGGCAGCTCGTGAAGGGGCAAGCCTTTCTCCTGAGCCTGCACAGTCATGGAGTGGCGTGGGTAGCAGAGAAAGGCACGTTTGGTCTGTGGCAGCAAAGGGCCCAGCACCCTGTGGGTGCTCCCAGCTGAGCCCCAAGCGCTGCTTTGCACTCCTGACTGCAATGCCAAGTTCTGAAATGTACCCTCAGTTTTCTAGCAGGGCATTAGCCACACACCTTAATTGAATTAAATGTTTTATTCTAGTTTCCAGGGGATTTTATTTTGGTTGGGTTTTTTCTGTTGTTTTTTGTTTTTTAATTAAATTTAAGCAAAGCACAGCGTGTTGACTCGCCTGGTGTCTGGAAGCACAGCCTGTGATCCAGAGCGTGCACATCTTCCAAAGGCTTTTTGGGGAAACACCTTTCTGTGAGTGACTGGCCAGAGCCGGGGAGCTGCTGGGGTGGGTGCTGAGCATTTCCTGGGCGGTGGTGGTGGTGGTGGTGGTGGGCTGTGCGGGGTGGCCAGCCCGCAGCCGGGCTCTCTGAGCATCTCTAGGTGGCAGCAGCCCCCAGGAGCTCCCGGCATGAGGACAAACCACCTGGAGCTGGGGCTGTGATTTCCCAGGCTCTGGTCCTCCTGCTCAGCTCTCCTCCACACCCCTTTCCCAGGCTGAGGAGTGGCTTTTCAGGTAGCTAGCAGGGAATCCCTGGAGTCCTGTCCCCCCCTCTCATGCCCCCTGCATGTGTGACAGGGGAGGTGTAAGAGCACACTGGGACACTGACCCGAACACTGAGGTGCTTAATATGAGCAACCAGAGGAGCTCAGGTGACTTGTTCTGAAGGACTCGTTAATATAAACAGTAAGTCGGTACCAGACTGATGGCTGGATGCTGAAGGTGAATGAGTTCAAACTGTGAATAAAGTGCTTTGTCCTAATAGTGTAGGAACTGTTGTGATAAATTAGGAAAGAAAATAGAAGATGCACGGTCATTCAGCAGCATGGGCTTAGATCAGATGGTCCTTTTACAGTATGTATACTTGCTGAAAAAGATGATGTAGCCCATAGGTTTAATTTCTTTTTTCCATTTTTGCATGACGACAACCCCTCTCCTGATTTCCTCGGGACAGTAAGGGTGAGCCTTTATGTGGTGGTTGGTGTGGGGCAATAGGATGGTTCCCTGGAAGTTTCGGAACTTTGTGTCCTGCCTGTGCAGATTGGGGTTTAGTGCTGTGCAGCCAGGCATTTATGCTCTTAAAACCACGGGCAAGTGATGGCAGCTCCGTGGAAACAGCAAAGCCAGGTCTGCCCTTGTGGGCTCTACACACTCTCAATGCACTGAGGCAATTTTGCCGGGAAAGGAGAGGGGACTTGTTCCTGGGATTTGGTTTTTACTGTGGCAGGAGCGAAGGCAGGATGAGGTGAGTGCAGCTGAGCTGTTTCCCGTGAATCACTTGTGTGCTGACAAGTCCTCAGAGTGTGCAACAGGCTCTGTTTTTCACTGACTTAAAGGTTTTGCTTTTGCAAACAAGTTCAGGCTGCTGGTGGATTTTATGTGTGCCCACGTAGCCAAAGCTGAATTATCCCATGGGAGTACTGCAATCTGCCAGAAAGATTCATCATTTCAGCAACTTTAGTTAATGTTTGTTTAGCGACTTCTTGTTTTGGAGGAGCAGTTTAAGCAGTGCTCTGTGGCAGTTCCCTTGTGATGAGCTGTGTGTGTCCACGTGATAAATGGTCTCATTTCTACTGTCCGCTACCTCTGCTGGGCATATGGGCACATGCCAAGCCTCCTGAAGTCTTTGAACAGCTGCTGCTATATATATCTCCTTATTTTCAATTTTTTTTCCCAGCCTGCCAGGGAAACTTGTCCTTCTTCCCACTTTGAATAAAGGGTGTGCAAAGTCCAGGGCAGATGAATATTTGCTCGTGCATCAGTGATTCGTGAGGGTCTGATGTTGGCTGATGTTTGGGCAGCAAAGTCAATAATTCAAACTGCAGGAGCACATACTGGTCACACCGTAAGCTTGTGCTGAATACCAAGAATATAAATATATGTGGGATAGAAATTCATACTGCAAAGAGTAGCAAAAAATATTTTTCTTTTCTGGTGGTAACTGCTTTTTGTTTCCATGCCTGAAGCCTATAAACTCGAGCTCCTGACAAAGGAGGAGGTAGGAAAATCAAGTAAATAAAAGGCAAAGTAAGCCTCAGACTTTTAGCACACACAGTTCTTTTTGAACTATAAAAAAATGATCAGTCGTTGTATAGTGTTCCTGTAAATTCCTTTTTAGTGACTTCTAAGATTGTACTCGTGTTCTGCTCTTTTCTCTCCCGATGTCTGTGCAGCTACAAGTATAATACCTGAACGGGCATTTATAGCTTGATCTTTCTTAATCTCCTAATAAGTCAGCAGTGCAACGTGGGCTCTTGTCACATGGTGACATGCTCCTGTGTCTCATCACCAGCTGCTGTTGAGCTTACAGAAATACAGAGCTTGCAGAAGTCTTCTGAAATCCCACTGGGGACCAGTCCAAGCTCAGAGCAGTGCTGGCTGTGGTAGCAGGGTCTGAGCTGTCCCATGGCAGGCAGGTCTCCCTCCTAGGCTGTTCCCAGAGGAACTGCAGAGGAAGCTGGGCTGTGGGATATGCTGCTGATGGGCTTTAAATTCATGTGGAGAGGCTGCAGTGGCACTGCAAGGCATTATGTGACCCTTTGCCTGCAGCTGCTTGACTAAACTGCCTAATAAATGTCTCTTAAATGGAGTTGTGATACCTGACCTCTCTTTTTCTCACCCCTCCCGACTGTGATTCATGTAGGAAATGGATCGTGACAGAGGGAGGTTGGATGAAAAAGCTTGCATGCTGTAAGGAAACAAAACCAAAAACCTCTCTGAACAAAACTGAGTTATGGAAAAGTTGGAAAAGCCCAAAACTGTGAAACAGTGACACAGCCTTGGCTGTAGCATTGCTGTGAGAGCAGGACACTCCTGTGTTCTGGGTTGGTGATGATACAATGGATAAAGCTCTGAAACCTCTGCCTGTCTTACTGACTTTAGCTGTGGCTTGGCTCCTTCTGCTCCACTGAGTCTCTCCAAATGGTGCTTCCATCTCTTTGTCTCTTGTTTCCCCAAAAAAGCCTCTTCTATGGGGCAGCTGCCTCTTGCTTGCTGCCGTTTGCTGAGGTCTCTGAGCAGATACTGCAGATGTGCTTGCAAGCTTTGCATTTCAGCCCCTGCTTAAATAACCTTGGTGTGCAGAGCTGAATGTGCAGGGCAGAGATTTGTGGCAGCATTTGGCTCATTTGAAGCCCTGTAAGCTGCTGAGGACCTTCTCCTGTGGACATGGCTCCCATGGTGGGAGCTGGTACGGGCAGGTTGGAGCTGCTTTTGTGCAAGCACGGGAAGAAAAAACCATTACACTTAACTTGATACATATCCCAATGTTCAATTTCCATTAATTGAAATTACGTTGAAATATTGAACATTTTAAACATAAAAGTTTATGTAGCATGGTTAGTATGCTAATGGAATATTTTAGTAGTCTTTTAAGGTTAATGTTGCAGCCAGATGCAATGATAAGCATTTGCTCTTAAGAATTATTTTGCTTTAACCCCTTTTCCACGATTGCCCGTGTTCTGGTGAGTGTTCATCGGCTGCACTGTGCCTGCCAGCCAGCTGTCATTTTAAGGTGGTCTTTTTGTCATCCAATCCACTATGCAAAGTTGAATTGTAGTTATTTTTGCTCATTATCTTTGGCAGTAAAAATGTATTTATCTAAATTTAAATTGTGGTTTGCTGAGGATATGTGACAGTATTTAGAATTCAGTATTATTTTATTATCTCTTTGAAAGGATAAAAAAGAGCTCATTTATTTCAAGAGATATTTCTGCAAGCATGTAAAAATACCAATGAAGTAGCTAACGTTTTCCAGTTGTTGTTGACTTCAAATTTAGCAACCATTGTCCCCGTTGATATATTTGATGCTCTAAAAATGTACTTGCCATTAAGTAGGAAGCTGAAGTGATTGGTAGGCAGATAATATTCTTCAGTAGCTATTAATAATGCTCAGAGGACATACACTTTGGAGTGTATGGAAAAAGCCATGGAATTGTGTAGGACGGAGGCAAAAATAATGCGTGTGGCTGTTTGATTTGAAAGCCATCCTTCTGTACCGCAGTGGCTGCTGCCTGAATTAGCACATTGTGAACGGGAGAAACCGATATGCAAACAGAATGGCGTGCAGCTAATTCTGTGTAGAAAATTGAGGTTCCATCCCTGCTATTTCACTTCTTCCATGAGCTAACTCGGAGCCGGTGAGGTGTGTGGGGACCCCATTCCGCAGGGAGCTTTGGTGGTGGTGGAAGCTGGGAGTTGTTCCTCCCAGAGCCAGCTTAGCTTATGGGAACAAGGGAATTGATAGGCCATTAAGAGAAAATGGAAAATTTCAAAACAAATATAAACTCATTGCCACTCTTCTCTCTTCCTTTGTCTGTTCCCCTGTGCCAGCACTGTGGGTTTCTCCCTGGATTTCTCAGCTTAGAGTATTTCTTTGTCTCACGGAGTTTTGAACTGCTCTTAAAATCATTCATATTTGGATCCTCTTGTGCAACATGTTTTAAAGTGCTGCCAGCTCACGCCATGTCACCTAGTGTCACCTGGGGCTGCACTGTGTGTTGGGAAGATCATGTTAGAAAAATGTGGAATTATTAGAGCCTATAAATAGTGGTGATAACTTGTACGGCATTTATGTTGCCCTCGTGCTGCATAACACACTGAAGTCCTGGGCTAGGTCTGTTTCTAGTGTTGCTTCACATGTCACTGTGAAACTTCATTATATCACGACATAATGAGCAGCTGCTGTGTAAGTAATGTGGTGCCTGCAGCACAGGTGGGAGGTTCTTTCTGGAGCAGCCAACAACTGTAGTGATGCTTCACATTTTCCCTGGCTTGGTCCAGCTTCTTAGAAAGGAAACATAATCAGGTCTGTGCTGAATGTTTCTGGCTGTCCAAGGGTTTTGGTGTTCAGCTTGAACCTTTAATAAAATCGCTAATAAAAGATTATTCAAGAAGCTTTCACTTTCTTGTCCTAGCCAAAGATTGGGGGCAGGAGGAGATTGCTTTTTTTTTTTTTTTTCCCCCTTCTGTTTTGGAAGATTAGCAAACAGATTCACACAGTGTTATTTCCTGCAAATTTCTTTGTGTTAATTTTAATCCCAGGATCTTGAATTGTGTGAATCTCGGTCTGCATGCAGAGAAAAGTCAAAACTCATGTAGCTTAAGAAATGGGGGGAAAATTCCAGTGATTGTCTTTATAAGCCTTATTATTTAAATCCTTTGTAGTATTTTATACAGGGGCTGGTTGAATTGTGGTTTTGCCACGTCTTGCAAATATTGCTGGTGGAATTGGTGATAGAAACGTTGGTTCATTAAGACTTAATAGCTTTGGTCCAATTGCTGCCACAACATGTGGTTAAGGCATTAAAATATGTGGGCTATGCCTCATGCTACAGTACGGCAGTTACTGGGTAGGTGTCCTTTGATACTGGAAAACAATCTTGCCCAGACTGTTGCTGTCAATTTGAATAATCCCACTCTTGCTGAAGGCCCCTGGAAATGAGACAAAACGTGGCAAATAGTGCCTTTTTCCAAATAAAGACTATAGGGTGTGTGTGATTTCTGTATGTCCTGTCTACCCTGGATGGATCATGTCCTTGTGGGTGTAAACCTTCTGCTCCAACACTCTGTACCTTGGGCTTTTCCTCTGTTAGAAGTGTCCAAATTGTTCCAGGCTATGTGAGAATTGCTGTGACACTTGTTTCCTTTTGGTTTTTTTGGATCTAGTCTGACTGTTTTTTTTCAGTGGTGTGACAAAATGACATCAACTCCTGGTATGTTCCTGACATCACTGTTTGGTAGTCCATTTTTTTTGGCTCACTGGTGACCAGGCCCCTGTGTTGGGTAACCCCTGTCAGGTTTAGATTTGTTCGTGTTGCCTTTTGGGGCCAGTGTCAGGTTTTCATTGTTTGTCCTGAGCTTTAATACTGGTGTTTCCCTTGGGCACAGATGGTGTTTCAGTATTTTATGAGGCAGTGCTGCTGCAGGCTGGTGGAGGATGAGCACTGGAGCAATGCCAGAAAGGAGGAGGGATGCAGGGATGCACTGCTACCCAGCTTGTTGCTCCTTGATTTGGGTAGTGCTGATGTGAGCCAAAGTGCCAGGGTTTCTTGGGGTCCCAGCTGGCTCTTGCAGAAGATCACCAAAACTCATCTTATGTGTGTTCCTTAAACCAGCAGCTGATTAAATTCCCTGAGAACTAATATGAGCTGCAGCATGCCTGTTTTTCTAGGAACATCTGGAATAAACACCCTGTTTATTTGGTGGCACACTCTGAGGCTTATTCTGGGGGGTAAAATAAAGCTTTCCTTGAGAGTAATCACTATGAGGTGCAACTACATCATTTCTTGGATCACACAAGCCTGGCTTAGTAATGTTAAGGAGGGTAGGGTATATCTGGGGGCCACACAACACAGGACTTCAGTGTCATGTGGAGATGTAGTAAAGAAAATTATCAGTGGCAGGTTCCAAAGTATCAGGGAAGGGCAGAGAGGAGCAAAACCCACCCCACATCCTCTGTGGTCTGTGTATGGCTGTGGTGGATGAAATCAGGCTTGAGGGAATTAGAGTTGCTTTTCCCTGGTTCTCTGCAAGTGTCTGTGGCTCAGGGACTCTGGTATCGGATCTTCCTGCAGATGCACATCCTGAGGGAGGTGGCAGTGACTCCTTCAGTGGTACTCTTTGTTTTTAACACTCTGCTTAATTTCTTTCCCACCAAGTTTGGGTTTCCAGCGATACGATTGCTTATGGATTTGTAAGTCAGAAGTAGCTTGGTAATTGCTATATTGCTTTGCCCCCAGTAGCAACAAGCATCTTAAATTTAATGCGTCATCCACACAGAAAATTGATATTTGGCCAAAACTCACAGGCTCTGACAGCTAATCTTAAAGAGCTTTTGCTTGACATGTAAAATAGAGACTTGTGGTTGACATGCACAGGAAAATTGACAGTATTTAGGATTATTCCATAAAAGAAAAATACTCCTTATGATTGGCTGAAAATAGTTGAAAATTATTAAATTTAGATAAAAACCTCTTCCTAGAGGTCAGCAATGCAAAGGCCTGGGACATCAACTGTTTGGATCGTGTGCACAAAACCCTGCATCACCCCATAATTCAAAGCTGGATTTTGCTTTATCTTCAGGATTTGTCTGATGAAACTGTACTCATGAGCTGTTGACCAGCTTGCTAAGAATAGGTTTCTTTTAATGTGTTTGTCCTTTGATTTTCCTCCCTAGAATACATCCTGAGTCGCAAGAAAGCCCCAGATGTCTTTCACTGAAAGAATTACAATGAGGAACTTTCCGGTGCTTCTGATTAAGATACCTGCCCTGTTTGTACAGATATTTGGCTTTCAGTTGCAATTTAAAGGACTGGAAGTTTCAGCAGAGAAACTTGTGGCTCAATTTGGTGACCATGTACTGCATTACTCCAGATTTACATGATGTTCTTCTTTGTGTAAATGCACATTTCAGCATCTTTTTTCAATATTTGGTTTAGAGTCAGTAGGTCTGGATGACTGGGCTTCGAAACTACTCTAGTTATTAAATAGAGCATTTGTGTTCAACAGAAAATGTAAGACCCAATTTCAAAATTAGGCCCACACAATTATGCAGTCAGGTAATCACATGTGTAATTGCTTGCACCAATGGTCAGTTAGATGTGTAACTGTCCATTTGCATGCAAAATTAACTTATTTTGCAGATTGGGCTTGTAATATTCATGGTAGAAAACATGGCTTTCTGGAGATGGCTGTGTTGTCACACCTTACCCTTCCATTGGTGTCTTCCTTTCATGAGACTGGTGTGGTTTAGTCTTCACCTCAGTGTTAGAAACAAGCTCCTGAGTTAGTCCAGCACCTTTGGGCTCTGCTTTTGATGCGTTCCAGATCTGTAACAACTGTTGAAAAGATTGTGAGGGCAATGTGTGTGTTACACCCTTGTTTGTGTTAAATTTATGAACTCTTAACATGTGCACGAGCTAATTGCTCTGGAATTTACTGTTTTGATGGCATTTAATGTGAAGCTTTCACAGTGGCAAAAGAAAATAGTTTTACTTGTATATTTTTGTGTGTATTTTCCAGTACACTTCAGAGTTGTTTTTTTTCCCCTTTTTTATCTGGTGTGCTGTCAAAACACTTCAGTGGAAGAGTTAAAAGCAGCAGCTGAGGAATCTGTAGAAATGGTCATCACTTTGCAGTTAGTGCAAGCACTTGTTCCTGTGGCATGGTCCCTGGGTGCTTGCATGGGCATGGCTTTTTGTCACTCTGTTGCCACTCCATGTGTTTGAACTTGAATTCTCTTTTCCTGAAAATCCAGAATAATTGTGTGACTGGCTCAATGCATGTAGACTTTAACCTCCAGAAAGAGGTGGTGGTGACTTGTTATCAAAATTTGGTGCTGTTTCTGAGAGGGGAGTTGTTTGTGCCTTTAGAGAAAGGTGTGTGCTTGTGCTTCTCTCCAGACTGGGATGCAGGAAATAATGTTTTTCAAGTTGTTCTCCTAGAGCAGGGAGCCTTGCTGCCACTCATGGCATCATCTGACTGTGCACGTTTTAGGGCTTAGTGAAAAATTAAATTTGGCAGAAACCTTCAGTTGTTGTTGTATGGGACCTCAGAGTTTTGAAACTCTGAACAGCTGAAACCATAGGCTAGGCAAAGCCTTCAGACCTGAGCTGGGACAGTGGGGAGGGGGCAGGGGGTCATTATAAATTAAATCTGTCTCTTATTTTAAATGCTTTGGATGGAGTTTTTCCTTGCAGCTTCAGTGGCAGTGGTGTTGTGGGGTGAGCCTGTGTGGGTGCTACTGTGTAGGTGGTTTGAGAAGCAAAAGTGCTTTCTCAGCTGGCCCTTTGAGCCAAATCCTGCAGCTTTTCCCTGAGAATCAGAGTGGTTACTGCACATCACATCAGTTGCCAGTGGTCCAAGTGTGGATGCAGTGTGCTGCTTCTGGTACCTCTGCTGCTGTGCTGCTCCCTCCCAGGGAGGGATTTTCTGCAAGGAGTCACCCGGAGCACTTGTGGGGAGGATGCTCTCACTGAAGGGCGAGGTGGCACCTTGGTTTCATGCTGGCTTGTCTTCCCAAAGCGATGGTACGCTGAGCCCGAGAAGGATTAAGCAGGAGCATATTAAGGTCACTTTTTATTCCTGAGCTAGAGGTTTATGTCCTCTGTGCATATTAATTTCACAGCTTGAGATATGGTAGAAAGGAGAGCAAATAAGAGTACAAGTGTATTGGGTAGCCTCGGCAATTGAGCTGCAAGAGAGAGCAAAAGCTAACAAGCTGCTTTTCCTTTCCACACTGCATTAGCATGAATGCTGTAAAAATGGTGGAAAGATCCAAGCCCAAAACTCCAAAATTGCCAGCATTATATTTTAATTCTATTTTTGTCTGTGTGGCATTTTGGCTGGTGTTTGTGGGAGGTTATGGGGAGAAAGAACACTTACAGGTTGCTGTATGCAAACCTAAAATATTTTATGACTTACGTGCTTATAAAACAGAGGTTGCAAAACTCTTCCTTGCACCTTTGCAGTAGCTTTGATGAGGGTTACACACCCGTGGAGGGTGGGGGAGATGGTGTCAGAAAAGCACAGTAGTTGATCTGCAGCCAAAAGCCCAGGTGGAGGGTTGCCCCAATGTGGTGTTTGAAAGAGGCAGCCAGGAGCAGGAGTGGTGTCGGAGCACAGGAGGCTCTTTGAGCTCTGTCCTGGCAGCTTTGGTAAATTGAAAGTCCTTTGACTTTTTGTGGGATGCACAGGCAGTCTTTTCAAATTCCAGTGTGGGTGATTGCATTTTTCTTTATTCTTCTATGTAGGACCCCTCAGCCCTTGGGGAGTGTGGGAGCTGGATTGGGGATTTGTGGGCAGGAGCTGCTGGCTCTGTGATGTTAAATGTGGGATTGGTCTTGCTGGAATTCTCAGAGTATTTAGATGTTGGTAGAAAAGTTTTTGAGTCCATTGGTGACCACCTGCTCTGTTTTCTGTTGTGGGAAATGTGGTGTGGAAGACTTGTAAGCTCTCCAAAGCCATGGATTTCTAGTCCATGGTATCAGTTCAGCTTCACGAGATGGGCAGCCTTCTGAGTAAAAGTATAAACCCATAAAGCATTCCGGGATAAGAAGGGATAAAATAATGCACTGTGGAAATTATAATACTAATTATATTACATTAGTACAGAGGAGCTAATAGCTCTCCTTGCTCCATAGCAACTGCTGTGCTTTGTCACAGGTGCTGCTGTGGGAAAAGGCAGATGAAAGGGTTAAAGTGTGTTATCCAGACCTGCTCTCTTTGCAGTCTTGTACTGGAGCTCTGTGATTTAAAGCACTGTGGGGTCTATGGGTTGGCACAACCCCAGGGTGGGAGAGGGGGTTGAAAGCCAGTCCCACACGGAGCTTGCAAAGCCTTCTTACAGTCGTGTTTGGGTCACTCTGCCTCCTCCTGAGTCACTGCTGCAACTTCCACAGCTTCCAGTACAGACTGGCTTCTCTCTTAATCTGGCCGGGTAATAAAATATTGCAGGTGAATTAAGAGATGTTTTTATAAGGGCAGTTTTGGCTTACCATGAGTGATCTAAAAATAGACTGTGGATTTTCTTGATCTTTAGAGACATTAGCCTATCTTTAAAAAACAAGTAAGGAATGAGGTATTTTGTACACAGCTCTCAGAGCTGTATGAAAAAAAGCAGACTACAAAGCACAGCAGGAAAATTGATTCATCATCAATTTATTGCATGGAGCTCTAGGCAAGCTCATCTCAAGACAGAGCAGAGATCTATAAAATCTTTTCATCTGAAACTATGAATTAAATTGGGAGGAACTGCCGATGAGAGGCCAGAACCAGCTCTTAAACCAGACGTTCTTTTGGGAATGGGTCTTCTGCTGCAGCAAGATTTTCACCAGCCAGGGATGTGGGGCTAAATTCTTATTATCCTATTTCTCTCCTTACAGTGAATCTGGCTTATGCAGGAGCAAGCCTGTGATATTTCCCCTGTTTTCCCCACCCTTGATTTCAGTATAATTTTTCCTTTCTTCATCAGTGTGTCTTGTTAATCTTGCAGATTCTTTTCCTGACATGTTCTTCTCTTCTTCTATTGTATGTGTGGATTCTTTAAACCTCCTACTAACAAGGAAACTTGCCTTTTTCAGCTGGAAGCCTCTGGAAACAAGCTGATGCATCTCCATTGTAAGATCACTATATAAATAAATGAAACTTCTTCACATGTTCCTTTCAAAGAAGCGAGTGAGACAATGCTCAAGAAGTCCTGCCTGCTGGTTTGTTTTTTACATTGGGGGAAGCTGTATTATGTCAGCAACCTGTAATAAATAGCACTGCAATGAGAAGCGACAGCCTCATTCACCTTGCATCCATGCAGAAACAGCTTAGCTCTCTTCCCATGCCATGGGAAAAAAGAAAAAAAAAATCAAGTGAGAAAGAGGGGAATTAAAGAAAAGGATTGACCTTGGCTTGCAGTTGCTCTGGTACTAGCAGGAAGCGGTGTACCAGTGAGACAGCAAAGTTTTGGGGTTGCGTGGCCTGTGTTACTGCAAACTGTGCAGCCCAGAGTGCATGAAGTATGACAACCTGTGTCTTCCTCCTGCTGCCTGGAAGTGTAATTAGCCAAGCTCTTAATTGGCAAAATACAGTGGTTTGGAAGGCTGAAGTATTTTAACAGAGGGTGGGGAGGGAAGAAAGAAGGGCTTACACAATAATGAGGTGCAGTGTAGTCAGACCACTTCTCTGCAATTGGTTATTTTTTCATCTCCCAGATTTGTCAGAATTTATGGTGATGTTAAGCTAATTTGGAGGTTTTGTTGCAAATAAGAGTATATGCTAAATAAAAGGGGAAAATATGAAAGGCCTTTAAGAGTACTGGTTGAAAGCAGACTGAAGGAAATGTACTTTTGTATACCTTTCAGTTTGTAACTCTTGCTGTTAGGTCTGTGGATGGTTTTCTTTATTGCTCTCTCATTGGGATGTTTTATTTTTGAAGTTTTTAAAGCACCTACCAAAAAAAACCCAAACTTCTATAGGGTTACTGAGTGCTGGGGTTTTATATCAGCAGGTGCCCTGTGTGGACTCTCCATCTGTTTGTCTCTATGTTGGGACAGCCAGAAAGTTTGTGGGGACTGGGAACTGCAAGTTCCATTGGCTTTGGGGTGCTGTGGGTCTGGATCCAGTGCTCCACCTCCCCTCTCTTGGTAGCTTTTCATGGGAGCTGCTCATCCTGCTGTAGTACCTTGGCTTTGCTGTGGGATCCAGCAGGTTGGGATGGCTAAACCCCTCCTTTGCTTTGCCTTGGAAAGGGGAATGGCAGCTGCCACACTCTGTTAGCATCAGGCTACTGCTGAGCACAGTGCTGGTGTTCCTTTTAGTGTGTCTGTGTGTCTGCCTGTCTGTTGCCTGCATTGGAGACGTGGGAGAAGAGCTCACCTGCAAAGGTGTGGTTTCCAATGGCAAGGTGAGGAAGGCGGAGAATGCAGCAGGAGGAGGGCGAAAGAGAAGAGAGACTACACAAACCAGTTTTATTTGGTTGTGGTTAGGGTTTTGTGGGTTTTTTTGGTGTTTTTTGTTTGTTTGGTTTTCTTTAGGAGCCCTTTCAAGCAAGCCTCACTTGCCCAACATCATCATTTGCTGGGGTCATCCTGCAGTAAATATAGTTATTGGCCCTGCCCCTTACTGAGCAGGGGAGGTGTTGGGGAAATTGCACTCAGTTATCTCCCCCAGCAGTGTGCCTGGTCAAGGCTCCTCATAGGAAAATGCTGGTCTTGTAGCAGGAAAGCTCGCTTCTCACTTTTGGGAAGGGTTCTGGTCCCTGTGAGCTTGTCAGAAGAAATCCATGTGCATTCCATTGGCAGCTGCATACCTTGGTGAAGTACATCCTGTTCATGTAGTGATGCCACGTCCCCAAAAACCACACAAAACCTGCAGTTGGGATTTTGCCTGTGCTGGCCAGCCACATCCTTTTGCACTGGCGAGGAGCAGAGATGCTCCCTGGGAAGTAGTTGGCACCATCCCAAAATTCAGTGGGGGTAGCAGTGACAGAGGGTGGTCTGGTGAGAAGTGGGGGAGCAGGATAGAAGATGTGCTGGTGGCACTGCACCAGAGAGCCTTTGGGACAGAAATGCAGGGAAGAAAAGAGCTTGTTTTGTATTTAAGCCTCAATATGAAAAGAATGGGACACTTAACCCTTTCCTTCTATACTTTTCATGATCCAGGGAATGGGAAGATGTGCTGTAAAAGCAGTTGTCATGCTGCTTCTATTTCTTTGTGAGACAAGTTTTCTTGCAGCTGTTTCTTTATTATACATTCATTTGATATTCAGTGTATAAGCAGTAAAAATAATTAAGCCATTTAGTATTCCTGCAGATACCCTGTGTACTTCTGAAAGTATTTTGTTACATTTCGGCATTAGTTAATGGATGCTTACAATAAATTTTCATTTGGATTGCCTCTCATTTCTTTCTACTGAGTATTTTTCTTCTTTAACATAGAGTGCCGCACAGTTGTAGTTAATGGTTAATGTGACACATGAAACATTGTTCAGTGTAATTTGCAGGGGGAGAAGGATAAACACACGTGTACTGCTGGCATGATGCTGCCTGCCCCATGTCTGTGACCAGGTTTGGGTTGGGATGAGGAGGTGAGGTGGTCGTTGCTCTCTGTCTCACCTTGGGGCTTGGGAAGAAGTTGCTCGTGTTGTGCTGAACCCCCCTGGATGTGAAGATGGCTGTTTCTCTGTTCTTGACTTCATGGCTGGGCAGCCTCTCTGAGTAACTCTTCTTTTCTGCCTAGTTACACCTGTGGTAACTTCACCATCAGGTTGGGCAGTTGAACTTGGCCCAGAAATGCCAGGATTTGGAGCACTTAGACAGATGTAACCTGATTTACAGCCATCCAAAATCTAATTTCTGAAGGAACTTGGTGAAAAATTAATAGGAAACGTTCTTTGTCTGCCCCGCCTTTTTTTTTCAGTGTTTTTAGCAGGTCAAACAACTTTGTTTTGTTATCTAACTATTCTTTCCAGTGTCTCATTGTAAAGCTTTTGTTAATTAACATTTAATGACTGGGTTATGATGGAACCATGGGAGTCTTATCTGAAGGCAAAGCAATTGGCAAATGGATTCATTATGATCAGAGCAACCATAATGAATGTCAAATTAATTCATAATAATGTGACACTAAAATGTTAGGCATATCGTTAATAATTACAGATGTGCTTTTACTTTATCCACTTTTAGTATTACTGCCTTTTACTATGTATATCAGAGAGCCAGCTTTCCACTACCTATCTTTTTACACTGGTAATTCCAGTCTGCTTTAGCTGCAAATAGCTTAATTATCTATTTGTCTCTTTCACAGTAATTAGATACAGCATGAAAGCCAGGAAGTTGATGTAAATAAATATAATTTATTTTGGAGATTCTGTAACTGTGGGTTGTTACATGAAAGTGACAATGTAAATAATGAGGATGGTCTGTTGCTTGCTGTCTTTCATGGGAGAAAGGGGAGGGGAAATATGTCAAACATTGTCACACTTGTGATTTATACAATTTCTGCAGTTAGTTATTACTGTTATTTGTGAAGACATAGTGATTTATTTTAAATAAAATTATATATTTGATTCTTAGTTTTGACACAAAATACCTAAAACCAGTTTTTGTGTTAAACCCAACGCTGAGTTTTCCAGCTTGTATTTTATGGCTTTGCAGCCATATTTATTTTTTTGGATTAATCTTCTTGCACTTTCAGAGTAGGAATTCTTGGGGAAAAAAGAAATCTCTGTCCTAATGTCAGCAAGGTATAGTAGTGGCAGATGGGAGGATAGCAGGTAAGGTGAGATGGGAGGCCAGTGTAGTCTGTCAGGCAGCTTTATTGCTTAAAAACACCCATTGCACCGTGCTGCAGGGTTCAAAGGTGTTTACTAATACTTGTTCACCTACCCAGAACACTTCACTGTTCTCCTTCCCCAGTCACAAAATACTTGCAGTGAGGCTGCAAGTATGTAAAAATTTGCCATGTAAAAATTTGATGGAGATATCATGTCTGTGTTTCCCACCACTGCTTGCCCTACCTGCCTTAGAACTTGGAGCCTTTCTGAAACAGTAAGAAAAATAAAATTAAAAATGTCTAAGAGGTAGAATTTCAGCCTGGCTGGAATGAGTGTAAAGTTACTGAGAGCCCTTGTGGGTGTCTGTGCAGGGTTCAGGCATCACTGTGTCATCACGGATCTCACGCCTTGCTCTGCTTAGTGGGGATATGCAGGTTAGGCTGAACTGGTGGTGGTGATGGGGCATGCCGTGGTCCATTGCATCCTCCTGAAGGAGTAATGTCCCAGCATAGTTTTGTCTGGATAAATAAAGTGTTTTTTGAGCAGAGGGCATCGCCCTTGGGTTGAGCTGCTGTGCCATAGCCGCATTCCTCCACTGAGAGGGGTTTCTTCTCAGCCCAGTTTCTGCTTTAAAATCCCACCAAGAGCAGAAGGGTGTATTTCCTTTTGTTCAGAAGGAAATAAACTGAATACTTTTTCTGTTGATGGAAAATAGTGATCAATGATAATTAACTTGCACCATCTTATTTCTTTTTCCCTCTATGAGGAGCACCTTACTATTGTCTTTGCAGAGCCCCTGGAGGGGCAGTGGTGCTGCTTCCTGCTCCCTCTTGACGCTTTGGCAACATAACCTGTGCCAAGAAGGTGGCTGTGAAATCCCTTGAGTTGCAGGTGCTGCAGGGCAGCCCCTTGGAGGGGTGTTTCTATTTTATCTCCTCTTTTCCCTGCTGCAAACAGCAGCGTGGAAGTGAGAGGCAAAGCTTCCATGGGCTGCACCTCCAAAGGTCATATAACACTTTATGTTTTCTCCGACATGACACAGCGTGACAGAACAAAGTATTTATCTTGTGTACTTGTCAGCTTCGTTCTGCCAGCTCCGAAATGATGAAATACTACCGAATATGCTGCTGCTTGTTTCCTTTAGGGACTTGCACTGATTTGTTTAAAGTGTCGTCTGCACCCAGTAAATGCTTCATTTATTACAGCTGACACCTGAAAAATATCTGAGGGAAATATATCAAGGCATCACACAGATATTATTTTTGTTATTTGCTGTTGTGTGCTCATGTCTTAACACGAATGAAGTCCCCTAATGGTTAGTTGTGTTTTTTGAGGGTGCTACCTCTGTGTCTGTGTGTGTTTTGAAGTGCTGTGGTGGGGTTTCTGGAGACATGCTCCAGTTCCGTGACAAAAATGCATTTTGACTCCTGATGGGGTCAGCTTAACTGTTAATTATTGTGGTGAGTCACTAATGAGCTCTCGCCTCAGGAACTTTGTACAGCCTCTCCTCAAACTTTTGCCCATTACTTGTTCTGATGCTTAAGCGGAAATAAAAATAGATCTCTTGCAAAAGGGGTGGGGAAGCAAATGTTTGAGATGCTTAAGTGACCCTTGTACTGCTAATATGTGATGCAAAGGCATTCAGATACAACTCTCAGTATCATATGGGTGATTTTTAAATTTTTTTTTGTTTTACATTGAGTATTTCTCCATTCTCCCTGAAGAATAATGTGAAATCAAAATTCCTCTCTCAGCAAAACAATCAGTGTAAAAATAACAAACATCAAAGAGAGAGGGAAGCATTTTGCTCACAGTACTAATTGCTAACATTATCATGTGTCAAAGTGAAGAATTAAAATGTGACTCTGAGTTCCTAAAAGTGCACTTGCGGGGAGTTCAAAGGCTCTGTGAGGTTGAAGATGTGTGGTTGTGTGAGCTAGCGGGGCTTCAGACAGTATTGGGACCTCCTGCAGTTCTCTGATGAGTGCAAATAGGAGCTTTGGGCATAGAGAGGAGCCTCTCTGACTGCTGCTTCAGTGGTACAGCTTTCCTTGTGCTTAGAAAATTGTGCACAGCACAATGTGTCTGCAATTTTCTGTGTCCTCTCTATGCAGGACATCTCTGCAGTCAGTGCACGGCATGTGTGTGTTCATATGCAACACCCCAGTGCTATGTATGGGCAGGGGAAGGGATGGGGTCTGGATTTTGGATGTTTTATGGTACTGAGCCCTAGCCATCTGCACAGGGTGTGCTACAGAGGCTGTGCATTCGCTGGAAAAATACAAATCTAGGAGAAATATAAGTGTATTTATAGGTTTTCCTACCCCTAGGTAAATAAGCAGTGCTGGAGAAAGAAGACCTTTTCTATATGATGGGAAGTTGTAAATGGTAAATGTATTGCGTACTTTAATGTTGTTTTGTTTTACAGCCGTTGTAACAATTTTAGTTAGCAAAATTAGATTCCTTGCTTGAGTAGCATCCTTGTTTTAATTTACTGTGGTGCACCTTCTACTCAGTGTGTGCAGGTTGGAGAGGAAGAAAGGCCCCACTCCTCAGCTGTGTTTTCTCACTGTGGCTCTGAACAGGGCAACTGAAGAGGGCTTTGCAGTGATGCTCTAAGCTGGTCCAAGGGTTTACTGGCATTCTCCTGTGCCAGCCACTTCTTCCCTGCCTTGGTTCCCACTCCTTTCTGTGTTTTCTTCTAATGGAAAGATAGTTTGGATGCAAGGACTTTTTCTCCCCCCATATGGTTGTGCACAGTGTCACCTGAATTTTAGTTTGAGGTGGGAGCATTAGGGGGACAGTTGGCATGATGGTTATACAAGGGTAAGTCTTGTGAAGATGGAGCTGAGCTGCTGTGTTATCTCTGTGTTGTGGTGAGCAGTGTTTGCTGCAGTTTTCTGCTGGGCAGTGTGATGTGCGTGCCTAAGGTGGTCCTGACTTTAGGTGCTCCTTGTGTGTGTTTGCTTCCAGAGGTGTGAGAAGGTGGGGCTTGACAGGTAGCTGCTGAAGTGGCCAAGTTTCTGCCCCAGATGGGGGAGGGAGGATTTGGCTTGTGTGGGAATTGCCAAGGGAAGCAGGTGATGCAGCCCTGGTGCAGCCTTCTGATCTGACATAAAGCAGGGGTGGTATTTCT
Source organism: Rhabdornis inornatus (assembly GCA_013397075.1). Classification (NCBI taxonomy): domain Eukaryota; kingdom Metazoa; phylum Chordata; class Aves; order Passeriformes; family Rhabdornithidae; genus Rhabdornis; species Rhabdornis inornatus. Next base: position 1,082,792 of record VWZS01007489.1, read on the forward strand.
GTCCCCTGTTCTAGATGAGGCAGGCAGAGCTTGTGGCAGTTCCTTACTCCACCAAAATTTGGTTAATCACAGTGAATTAAGAAGCTACCCTAGGTATGGGCCTGCCTCTGTCATGTGAGAGGCTGAACATCTTCCTGGAGAGGAGGATCTGAGTGTCCCTGCAAGAAGGATGAATGCTTGATTGAGACGGTGAAAACTGAGGGTGCTGGTTCCACTAAATTGAATATGCTGGGAAAAACCATCACCAGTAAGCCACTGGTTTTATGCTCAAGAAAGTTTGGCTGCATCTCTGTCTTATCCCTTTTGAACAGAAATTGCCACTCATTGCAGAGAGAGAGCTTCAGTGGGGTGGTGAAGCGTCCTCTGTGTAAAGGCAAACTCCTTAAAAACTAATTGGTGTCAGTCATTTCTATGCTGATATTTCACTGCTGCTAATTTAGCAAACAGATGGTGGTCCATATTATGGCATATGAGTTGGGCTTTTCCCTGGGCCAAATGATTACCTCCCTGGTTTTCAATTAGGAGAGCTTGCCAGTTACCTGGAGTGGTTTTCCTTTTAATTATGCACCTATTAGGGCAGGTGGGTAGCCAGCCTAGGGGAAGAAGCGGAGAGCTCAGTGGCATGGGCAAATCCTTATTAGGAAAAACCCATAAAACCAAACCCAAACTGAAAAGCCACATGATGGGAAAGAGGAGGAGGTGCACAACAGGGCAGCGTGATGCCCAAGTCTCTTTTCTGCTACTGTGAGCATTGATAAATAGCTTTGAAATGCCTGTTTGTCAGGTTGTGGGACATAGGTGGCTGTAGCACAGGGGAGGAAAGGTGAGGTCTGGAAGATGCTGTCTGCAGGCTGGATGCTTATTTTTAGCTCAGCAGAGTTCAGTGGTTGAGGGAGATGAGCCAGGAGGAAAGGCAGCCCCGAGCAGCCTGCAGGAGCCTGCTGTCTCCCCGTGCTGGTGCAGGTGAGGGCAGATGTTTGCTTAATGCCAAGGAGCAGCAGCACGCGGTGCTGACTGATTTATGAAGTCTCTGACTGTCATCATGTTTCCTATCCCACCTAATAACAGCCCAGGCAATGAAAAGATACTTCTCTCATAATTATCAACATCATTTTCCCTTTGAGTCTCGTGTTTAAATCATCAGGTCTCCTCTTCATCTGAATTGTTTCCTCAAGCTTATCTTCCTCTGTGGATCAGGCTTTTATTGTATTTTATTTTGACGAGACCATTCATCTTCCCTCTGCTCTGCTGCTACCCAAACCTGCTTCCTCATTGTCCTCAAGGAGCAGGGAAGGAAATGAAAGGGGCTTTGGGCTTGAATTAGCCGGTGATGAAGTTTGATGTCCTTTGGGATGGAGACATTAATGCAGCATCATGAAATATGAGGTCTGTCTTCACTTTGGGTGACTGTGATAATGTAAGAACACAGTTAATCATATTTGGCTCCGCAGAGGGTATCTAATCTGCCCTGAAGATGGCAGGAATATGTGAGAGGAGCAAACAAATGGAAGGAGGAGCTCTAGCAGCACAGGGTACTCGTGTAGGAGGATGCAGTACTGCTTGGGGCAGCCCTAATTGACAGGATGTTGTTGCAAGTGTTGCAGATTCTCTGTTTGTTGCTGTGTGCAGCTCTTGAGTGTGCACCTTCCCTAGCTGAGCAAATCCTGTTACTTAGTGCAGTGTATGGCCTATTAAAAAGCAGCATGTTGTTGCTGAAGTGCAAGATTGGATTTGAGCCTTGTTTGGTTTTACATTGTGAAATGGGGAGCCACTCGAACTCTGGACTTAGTCAAAAGAAGTTGCTTTGCTTACTTGAGTAGCTGGTTCAGGCCCAAAATAATTATCTTTTATTTATTAACCTGTTAAAATACCTTTAGTTGGGTTTTGTTGCAGTATCTTTAGTCTTTCGACTTGAAAGTTTTTTTCTCAGTCATAACTCTGTAGTCAGTCCTTTGGTGTGGTGTTACAGCTCTGCAGATTATGTGTGGAGATAATTAAGTAATAATGATTGAGGTGCAGGGTATTTCCTTGGGATTAATGACTGTCTGGGAGGTGTTGATGGCCCAAGGTGTAGCCAAGGGCCATTAACACCAGCCAACTAATAATTGTAAGAAAATGCAGTGTGCCAAGGTCATTACTGCTATTAGAAGTGGAGGGCAATGAGGAGGTAGGTGTGGGGGGAGATAAAGTAACATAGGAAGAATATGGATTTTGGAAAGTGTAATATGGTCTTAATGGGTATCTGCATGATGTACTTGTTGATTAGCCAGTCTGCTCCTTGCCTCCATTCCTCACTGTTCTGTCCAAAGCTTAATGGCGAGGATCAGGGTGAGGAAGGATGATGCTTTTCTTGTCTGGTGCCCTTTGTCTTAATGGTGCCTCATATTTTGTCCACTTTAGAGGACACTTTATGCATATTACTAGTGTCATTTTTTTTCCTCTTCCTTTAAGAGGAAGTTTTCAAAACCCAGCCTAGCAGCCACCAAAAGCATTGAGAATACCATGGGTCAGAGAGATGTCATGCTGATTTGTCTCTATGAATAGGAGGGAGAAGAGTGGTGCTTTTGAAAAACCTACAGGTTGGCTGAGTGCAAGTATTATAGTGTGTCAAAACACTTGGGTTTCATAGCAGAGGGACTGTGTTTCAAAGCTGAAGTGCAGCTGCAGTGTGGCAGACAGCATTTTGGGGGTTTGGTGGACAGCCAGACCTAACTGCCCCCCAAAGGCTGTAGGATTTAAAGATAAATCTTCAGGTAATATATTGTGTATATATGAAGTTAGAGGCTTAAGAGGTTGGATGTACACAGCTTGAATTCTTGTTGTTCCTTGACTTCAGTTATGAACTTAAAATCTGTGGCAGAGGAAGAGACCTGTTCTGCACAGACTTTTTTTCTTTAGCTTGATATTCCCAGCATCAGAGGAGTAAGACTTTTGTTTACATGAGGCTGTTGTACATCATTGGGTTTTCTCTGTGCTCTTCTCCTCCAGGGTGAGCTCTGATGGGAGTACTTGCCTTTTTCTCAGTCCCAATATATCACTGACCTCCAGCAGCTGGCACTTGGATTTATGCTTTTAAGGGTTCAGAGCTTAGGACTCAAATATCCCAAACTGGCAATGCTGGAGGCAGTTTGGGGGAGCCTTTTCCTAAGTGGTGGATCTCTCATGGTTGGAAGTATTTAATCATCTTTATCTTGCCATGGTGGTTTGTATGAGTGAGTAACTATAAAAAAAAAAAGGGGTGGAAGTGGAGTGGTGTAGGAAAACTCATCAGAGGGATCCATCTCAGCTGGTGAAGGACAGAGCCAGATATGTTGGTATCCATTGTGTAAAAACTGACTACTTCCCTGCCAGGCTCTGGTTTTTGCTAGAGCAATGTGCTTGCCACTGTTTAAAAATGAGGTTCAGGATGCCTCTTCCAGTTGATTTCTCTGTTATTAATCACTTTGAAACCTGCCCGTTCTATGTTTTCTCATTTGCCTGGAGTTCAGGAGGAATGATTCTTTTAGAGGTAGGATTTCAAGCTGTCCTTTTCAAAGGGTTTTATTGAAAAAAAAAAGTGGGGTCCAATCAGTCTTGGAATAGTTGAGCATCCTCCCATCCTTGGGAGAGGCTCCCAGCAGCTCAGGTGAGCAGCAATGCAAAAATCAGCTTTGGGAAATTTCTCATTGCTGGCATCTTTCTACAGTCTCTGGTGATGTCCAAAAATACGTATGTCTGGCTAGTGAAATGGGGTTTTTAAAAAATTCTTTAGTCCAGATATTTAAGAAAAGTTTTATACAGAGTGGGGCACAGATGCGATTGAAAAATCATGTTTTTCTTAACTTTGTAATTTTCTTGCATATCATTATAATCTTAATAATGATAAATAATCTGTTAAAAGCAATTATGGCCTGAATAATAATCCTATCTAATAAACAGAATGTACTGTGTAATTTTGGTTGTTTTCAGCCATCTGGCTCCAGTCTTACTAATTGACTTAAAGCATAGTGACAATGTCAGCAACATAGAGTGTTCAGTTTGGCTGAAGTTCCTGAGCAGGCATTCCTTACAGAAATCTACTTTTTTGAATAAAAAATAAATCAATACATCAAAATTATTGCTAGCTCTATTACAGCAGCACAGATCATGAATCCGTCAGTACTGTCTTCCACTGAGCTCAAAAAAACTTTGTTTATAATGATTTGATGGTGGATGGTTTCATTATATTCTAGTGAAACTGCAGCTGGAAGACTTTGAATGTATCCAGGGATCTAAATTCATGCTGTCACTTCTGAAGCTGACACAATTTGAATGCTTTCAACATTAGCTGGACTTAAGGTGTCTCTTAAAACTCAAGCTCTCCCTTTGTTTTTTTTTTTTTTTGTTTTATTTATGCACATCATTGCTGAAATTTCCAAGGTTTTTACTCAACACTTTCAGACCCCTCAGTTTAATTGGCCAAAATGAAGCCGTGTGCCCATCTCTGTTTTTTCAGATGTAATAGCCAACTTGTAATGTAATTGTCAACTTGGAGCTGCCTTTTTTTTTTGGACTTACTTACTGTAGAGGTGATTTTCTTCTATTTTTTCTACCCAAAACTGCATTGTAGTGACTTTGTGGCTAGTCTGGCTCAGCCTGGGTGCTTGTGGTCTGTTGTAATTAGTGTGATGGAGTATTTATAACCGTGCCAGCCCCCAGATCCACCACTCAACACCTATCCCTGGGAATTAGAGTGTCTGCTTCCTTGATAGCCTGGTTTTCCATTCCAGCCACTAGCACTTTGTGCATAGTTGCCTAAATTTGCTTATGCCATTTCTAAGACTTAGACACTCTTAGAACAATTTAAGTGGTTTCAAGAAGTGGAAAGATATGAATTGTAGTTTCAGCCCTCAATTTTGTGGAATGAGCTGTGGTTAAAGGAATTACATGGCATACTGACTAATTGCTTGCTTATTTTCAGCTATATTACCGTGTATAATCATAGCTGCTCTCAAATACTGTCCCTTGACATGTATCATCAGATAACATTCACCTATTGGAGGGGTTGAATTTGTTGTAAGGTTTCAGTAAATAATGATGTGAAGAGTTAGTAAGGAAGAAATGCAGTTTCTGTGAGGTCTGGTGAGGATGCATGGGTAAAGACTTGAAGTTCAGAGGGAGCTCTGCAGTCTGATCCATGTTTTTAGATGGCTGTTTATGGATCTAGATGAATTGGTGACTAATCCCAAACTTTGCAGCCCTCTGAATGGGAGCAAAGAGCTCCTTTGCTTTAAGCAAAGCCTTTGGGTCAAAGCCATGTGTGAGATGTATGCCAGAAGCTGGGATGAAAGTTGTCTCATTTTGGGTTGAGGCAATAAGATGCTCTCTGGCAGTATTTTTAGATAGCTTGTGAGTGAACCTGTCCTCCCTGCTGTGCAAATAAGGTTGGACCCCATTCAACATCTATTCTGGGTTTTGTGGAGGATTTTTTTGGTTGAATTTTCTTTTTGTTGTTGGGTTTTTTGTTTGTGGCTTTTTTTTTTTTTAGTACACTCTGCTGAATTATTCTCTGTTTGAGGAGCAGACTTTATTGGTGTGTTTCTGATCAGTGTAAAACCAGAGATCTGCTGGGAATACTCTGTTGAAGTAAATAATGTTTTTTTTAAAAGAAAAAAGCCAAGAAGCTGTATTTGCAGCGTGGGATACTCGGTCTGTGCCTGACAGGGACATGTGAAAGCCCTTCCTTAGATTGATTGCCTTCATGCTATGCTCGATCTGAGTTAACTTGTTTTCTGTACCCTCTACCATTTCATTTTGTAGCAGCAAATAAAGCTTGGATGTGGTAAATGTGATGTCTGCTGCTGCTTGATAATACAGGCCAGTGAATAAATGAACTTCCTCTGATATTCCATATCTTCTCCTAATAAACAGAAATGCTGCAGTGGGACTGCTTGTGAGTGACTTGGAATTACTTATTTCTACCTTCTCTCCTTAAAGTTGTTTTCCTCATGCACTTGCATGCTTTCAGTTTGCCAAGAAAATAACTTTTGATGTGAGATCTAGAATTGGTGATTTAAAGCAGAGTCAGGGTACTCCCCACATGATTGTTGAGTTGGGGGTCTGTGATTCTGCAGTGTTTCAGAATTAGACGACTTTGGGAATGAACTCATATGGCTAATTGAATCTATTGAAACTAAAAATGAAGGAAAATATTTAGGAATTCTCTGTGTTGGGAGAGCAAAGGGAGTAGCAACAGCAGATTTTTAGATGGTTCTTGATGGTGTACTGCTTCTTACAATTTTCAGTTATTTTCCAAACACGTAATTAAAAAAAAATATTCAGGTAGCCATCTGAGTGCTTGAAGTAGTATTTTTTTTTCCCCCAAAGCATGGTGAGGAAGGAGATGAAGACTCCTCCTCTGTTTGCTGTCCTCACAGCACAGCCTGGCTCCTGAATAGCTGAGTGACAGGCAATCTGGCCTATGCATATGACCATATTGTTTTCCTCCCCTAATTAGCCTGGTCCTTACTGTGCTGATGAGGAAACAGATGCACTGAGCAGCAAATTACCTTCATCTTTCCTCTGCACAGAAAAGACACAGCACTTAATTGACTCATTTGATCTCCGGCAATTCAAAGCAAGTAAAGTGGAAATATTTAAAAGTGGCACTTCATTTTTGGATAGGGGGAAAGTATGTTGGGAGTGCACATGCATGCATTTGTGTATGATGGTAGTTTTACAGTGTCAAATGGGATGGTGATGGTGAGGCTTGTGGTATTGCTTTTGATGTCTTTTAAAGAGAGGCACAAGAAAAAAGCAGTGAAAAAGTACCCTATTACTTCCTTTGTCAACAGCAAAATATTTGCATGCTTAACTGCACTGATATTTCTCTACAGATTCTTGGCTGTGAATGTTCTTTTTCTGTGCAGCATGCCATGCTGCACATATGGGCAGCTGAAATGTCTCATTCCTGCATCTCTGAGCTCTTGTCTGTGATCCTGTCTGGGCACTGGTGACAGCACAGGGGTCCCCTGATGTCCCTGTTTTCTCTTCTCAGTTTTTCCTGCATTTACACAGATACAGAGTTTTTTCCCTATTGGTTGTTTTGTTTTGTTTTTTTTTCCTTTTTTGCTTGTTTTCATTTGTTTCTAATGCAGATATATCTGGGTTCATTTTGAAGGTGCTGCTCAAGGGATTGAGGAGAGTTCTTACTGGTTGTGTGTAGCTGGTGCCTGATGTGTGCCCCAGTGCTGGTGTGAGTGCAGCACCCAGCCACTTCCTTGGGGTCACTGGGAAGCTCTCAGCAAAGATGCACACTGCACATTCCAAAAATTGCCATGTGGACAAATAGGATGTATCTGGCACAATCCAGTCTAGCCTTAAAGGTGGGGGAGAAAATTGTCTTTTATAGCTTGTGTGCTTTTATGTCTTGGGTCCCCAGGGTGGAAGTCATCTGCACAGTCACTCCCTGAATTTACCAACTCAGTGTGGCTGGATTTCTTTCATGCTGTCTTAATCTTTCAAGAGGTGCTTTGTCCTGCAGCTCTCCACAGTGAAGGCTCTGCAAAAAGGAAATTGTTACCACACAGACATTGTGGTGGCCATCCCCTTTGTTGGGACACTGTATCTTAGCAGATCCTGAGGGATGTTTAAGGTGCAGATACTTCTTTTCCTTTGCCTCTGACCTAATGTGGCCTTCACCATGCGTGGTTACAACACATGGATTTGTCCCTCTGCTGCACTTCAGAAAAAGCTGTCCCCAAGTCTGCTTCCATTTCCATTTAACTCCTGAGCATTTATGCAGTAGTATAAATACCCTGCATGCTACCAGGGCATATAAGGGTGTTAGTCATATCAGCTTGCATTTCTCAGATAAGAGGGATTTTTTTTGTAGACATACAATTAGAATTTAGAATACAATTTAGATATATCAAACTTTCTTTAAATTACTAAGACTCCATATTTATACTGGCAAGATGATCACTGAAATGTGTTCAGGTAGTACCAGCTTCACTCAGTGGACTGCATCTCATCTACTTCTTCCTGTTTCCCTAATCTTTCCACCCTTCTGCATTTGTTTCAGATGCCTGTTCAATAGATTGCTGTTGCTGGTGGCTTTGAGATGGCTTTCAAAGACCTGCTGCTGCTTGCTTTCCATTTCTGCTTAATGTTTCTGTCCAGTTTATAAAGTGCAAGTGTGAAAGAAAACTTCTGGCTTAAGTGGGCCAGTTCCTTCAGGAAAGCTCCTGAGTGTGCACCAGCCCGAAAGTGCAGTGCTTGGTTCAGTAAGCAAAGTGACCATGCTGTAAAGCATGGATGCAGTGTGGATTACAAATGTTATATTTGCCATGGCTAAGAATTCTGACATATCTGTTACCTTGGTGATTTTTTTTTTTGTAGCCATGAGGTAAGGGATGTTTTTTACAATGAAAACTACATGTGCTTGTTCCAATTTACTTTAGCACAAACCTTCCAGGAGAGAGAAGTGGGAGCTGGTAGTAGAGTCAAATACCTGTAAGCAGGTGTATTTTTCAAGCTTTTTTCCCCCTCTGATTACATGTTGCTGAGTTTCTTACACTTGAATTGAAAAAGTAGAAACGAACTGTCAAAAAAGGCAGGAACTACAAAGGTAGAGACAAGGATATCTGTAAAACAAGGATGCTGGAAACATCATTTTAATTAGTGATACAGTAAGTGGCACCTTTTTACCTAGTGTGGTATTGCTCTCATTTATGTAATTATCTGTTGCTTTTAACATTGCACATGCTATAACAGAACTGATTAAATGAAAAGTGCCTCTGCTGTTGAGTCAGACTGCTATTCAGAGCTGTTCAGATTTTAAATAATTTGTTGAGGCAAAAGTCCCACAGTTCATGCTAGCAGTTACATATTCTGGGTGGGAGACCATTTGAAATGCAGTTGGTGCATTATTTACCTGTGTGCTTACTGTGCCTTCTTGTAAGGAAATTGGGAGTCAACGAAGGGACGACTCATGTCTGCTAGTATCGGTTATTTTGGATTGTTTAATTTTAATTACTGTTTTTAAGTGACTGTGTTGTGCAGAATGTCTAAGGCTCGGGATTCCTGCTCCAGGGTGATGTGCATAGCACACGAGAGGCTGTGCTGCCCTCCCAGAAGGGGGATGTGTAGGGCAGCCTGGATGATGAAACAGCATCCCCAAGGTGTGATCCCACACTTGTGAACATTTCTGGATAATCACAATGCAAGTGGGAAGCACAGCCATCTCCTCCTAAAGTGGATGGGGTTGATTTCTTTAGGCTCTCAGTGGGTGGTGTGCACTGCTGTTGATTTCCAGGTGTAATTGCAAGGACATCTTGAAAAGCAGAGGCGCTGCATGGGCTGGTCAGGAATAGGGCAAAGCCACAGAAAGGTGAGAGGAGCTGCCTCGCTAGTCCTGCCTAAAGAAACCAATAAAACTCCTGTGGGTTTGAGCTGAGGAGGGGCTGCTGTGAGGCTCTAGATGGGAATCAGAGCTGGGCTTGGAGTGCTGCTCTGGGACAGCAGCTCTTGGCACCTGGGGCTCTTGTGCCTGAGAAGGATTTGCAGCAGGTCTGAATGTGGCTGAAGGTCTGAACTCTGTTGCTCAAAAAAATCTGGAAGGTGCTGGAGGGGTACAGTGGGAAACCTCTATGTATACAGGCACTGATTGTTACCTGGGGGACAGTCCATGAAGCCTGGAGTTGAAAAATTTACTTTGTCACTGCCTTTTTCAAGATATAGCCCGGGTTGGGTGGGTTTGGGTTTGTTTTGAGTGGGTTTTTTGTTTGTTTTGTCTTGGGTTTCTTTTTTGCTTTTCTTTGTTTTCATTCTTGTTCTGCTTGGGCCGCCCTTGCTGATAGATAAATACATCTTGCCACTTCTAGGCAAGAGTTCTTTGGAAGTCTGCAAAATCAGGGCTGAGATTTCAGACCAAATGAACCCTTGAGATGTGTGTGGTTTCCTGAGTACTTGGAAATCTGTCCAATGCCAGCAGCGTGCCAGAGACCCCCGGGCAGTGCTGGAGGCAGGTACTCGGTGCCTGGCTGGGTCTGGAGCTGTATGGGCAGGCAGAGCCAGCCTCCTCCAAGGGGTCAGCAAAAGGGTTGGGACCATCACTCCTAAGTTTGTTTTACATTTATATCTGTTGTCCTTCTGCTCCTCAGCCCACCATGAAGGAGTGTCCTGAGCATCCCAAGTGACTGATTTGTTGAAAAGCACCCAGAAGTGTATGCTCCCCTCCCATCAAGATGGATGTACAAACGAAGAAGGTTAAGAAGTTGTTTAACAATGTAACAAAACAATGAAAATAAAGCATCAGGGCAGGGGGGAAAAAACCCATTCGTCTGAAAAGAAGAGCAGTGATTTTAAAATGTGGCAAAAAGGATCAGCTTTTGTGTGCAGAGGTTGCCACTCAGGGACTTCCCCTGGCGTTACTGGCACTGTATCATTGAGGACCTGTTTTGGTGCTCTCCTGCCCGAGGTTTTCAGTGCTGACAGACAAGTATTTGTGCATGTGCTGCACCACTGTGTCGGTCATCTCATCACAGAGTGGAAAATTAATTGTTCCACCGTGGAGAAGATCTGAATGCCAAGTGCCTTCCCCCTTCCCCCGCCTCCCCACTTTTCTTCTTCCAATATTTAGCCAAGGCAGCTGAGCTTTAATATAGATTTCCCCATGTCTTTGCATACATCATTGATGGACTGTAATTCCACAGGCTAGAATAGGTCTCAAGCAATCACCTTTTGAACTCAGTGGTGAAGCTAATTGAACGAAACTTGCTGGGAAAGATATAAAATAATTTAGTTTGTGTCTGTTGGTTGTCAAAGTGTAGATATTGTAACAAAGCTTCCTCTCCCCATCTCTCTCCCTCCCCGTTTTTTATTCCCATGACTACAGTTTATGTATGTTTAAAGTATAATTAACAGGAGAGCCAGGAAATATATTTTCTTTCTTGGTGCTGAAAGTAGCTGATTTGTTATTTGTCAAGGTAACAGGATTTCAGGAACGGGGAGATAAATACTGAATGTTTTGTGGGGGGCATACCAAATGCATTTCCAAAGTGATCCAAAGGTGGGGTTTAGGGAGTGATGAGGCTCCAGTGAGAGTGTGGCAAGATGGGGGAGACCTGGGTTGGAATTTTGTCTCATTTCTTGACCACTGGTGAGAGGTTTCTCCTCTCCAAAATTAAATGTCTTCTTTGCATTTTCCTTCATGATTTTTGCCAAACTGGGAAGTGATAAAAACGAGGTTTCCTTGTATTTGCAAAGTTGCAAAGTTATGGGTGAAACTCTGCATAACCCAAGTGGTACTCATTACAAATGTGGTCTAAGCTATAAAACTTGTGGTCCTTACCTGAGTAAAATCCTGTATAATGTAAATGTTTTTACTTACTTGAGTAAAATGCTTTTGACTCACTGGGAGCTAAACCCAGAAAAAAAATGCATATGTGGTTCACATTTCTTAATGTTTTATCTAATAGGAAAAAAATGTATAAAGCTACTGAATTGATTTTTTTATTTAGCTGATTGGGAGCTCCTGGTACATGCAGGTGCCATCTTGGTGCTCAGTGCTGTGGTGAAAGCTTCAGTGAACAAAGCACCCCAGAGCATGAGATGTTTTCACCTGTGTTGGTGGGGCTCCAAATGCGAGTTCAGAGGATGGAGGAGAGTGAGTTAGTGGTGATTCTTCCTGCTGGCAGGGGAGATAGCTGGTAGCTATTGTCAGTGCCCGGGGTAAATTGCAGTGTTTAGAGTTGGCAATTTCGCAGGACTATGGCAAGGACAGGTTTCTGTCTGGAGCCAAGGAGAGGTAAATCCTCTCATGGGGTGCTCAGCTGGAGCTGGCTGCAGCCAGGGCTGCCCTGCCGACATTCCTTCCTGCCCAGCTGAAGCATTCTCACTCACAATTCAATTTTCTCTCCTCTTCTAACACCAAAGTAGATGTAATTTTGGTGACTGCCTGAACATTACAGTGTGCACAGAAAAGCTGAATGCACGATCCATCTTGCAGCGTGTGTCTGTGCCGTGCAAGGTGCTCAGAGGTGGTGTGCACCTGCAGGCTGCTAGCAGCAGAATATAGACCAAGTCTGTCAATGAAGGGGTTATTTCATTAATTTGAAATTGCTGCCTCTCCCAGCATCTGACTTGCTGATTGATTGGTGTGTTTGCAGAGGTCCCAGGCCCTTTGCAGCGGGCGCTGCCGTGTTTTTGCTTGTTTGCCTCCCAGCATTTTGGTGCCCTGCACCTCCTCTCAATAGCACTTTTCTTTGCAATGAAAGCTTTGCATAGTAAGGACCTCACAACCCAAGAATGAGTGTTACTTCCTTTTCTTTCTTCCTTTTTTTCCCCTCTCCCTGTTCTGCTCTCTGCATCCACAGTTTTTGCTCTGTGCTGCTGGGCCAGAAGCTCCTTTTGTTGTGTCAATAGGACTGGCTGAGCCGAGGGGCTGGAGTCCTCTTTTACCCATGCCAGCTCACTAGGAATATGTGTGTTTGCCTGGATCCCTTTCTTTCTTCCTCCTGTTATCCTGTCAGAGTAATTAGTGTGGCTTTATGGCTGAAATTGGTGAAGAGAGGAACAATGAAATCTGTCTGCACTGAAGTGCAGCAGAGGCTTTCATTAACCTTATAATTGAGGAAAAAATCAAAATTAAGTAAGTCATGTAGGGTGAGCAATGTCACAGTTTGCTGCCCCTTTCGTTTGTGCAGGACAGGAGGATGCAGGGAGGCTGAACCCTGTGTCTTGTTGTGCATTTCTAATCCTCAGCAATTTGGGGCTGCAAGGGAGGGGGCTGCACCTTGTGCTCCCCCTCTCCCACCACAAATCTCTGTTTCCTCTCCCAAAAATGAGTTTGCAAAAGTTTCAGTTCAAAGTGATGCACAGGAAACTGTTTGCAAATACTGTACGGAAAGCTTGGTGTTATGTTAAAATGCATATTCAGGGAAAAAACAAAATTTAGCATGATGAGAATGGACTTCTGGAAGATTTTGGCTTACTCTCTTCTTCCACGTATGAGAACTCATTCCTGTGTGGATGCCAGCTTCTCCCTTGTTGGTACCCCTGGATTGGAATACCAGTGTAATATCCAGCTGACTTTATGCTTAGGTAACTTTCTTGTATAAGACTCAATTTTCATTAGCTTTCTTATTAGACTTTTTTTGTCCATGTGGAGTTTCATGTAATAATAATTGGACATTAGCTGAACAAATGTAAGTCAGCAGTTTTCAGCCTATAGAGTATTTTTTTCTTTTTTATTTTATTTTATTTTTTTGACAGATGAAATGCTTTTTGATGAGAGGTGGTAGGTTGGATGCTAAAGGTGGTGAGCATTCAGCTCCTGTATTTTTGTGGCTTTGAATAAATTAGTGTCAAAGATCTGAATTTAAATTCTGATTTCCCTGTTCATTCACTTAGGCCAGTTGTATCTGTTATATCTAGAGCTGGTGAAACATTTTCACTTAATAACTTTCCACTAAGAATATGGTTGGTTTAAGTCAAAGTTCTCTAGAAGAAAACTGCTCTTGTATTTTTTATTTTTTTCTCCTAACAGCCGAGTTTTCACACTGCCTTGGTTTAATGAAACTGTTAATTCCCTCTTCCTGGCCCCTGCCCACCTTCTCGTCCCATTTCTTTGTATCTTTCTTTTTACATGAAAATGAAATGAAACATTTTAAGATCCTGAAATGGTCATCCAGAGGTTCCCAGGAGTAACCAGGTGGATACAGTTACATCACTGCCCATAGCAACGAAAGATAGTGCAGGCTGTGATCCAGATGATACATTTCATATGTTTGAGCAAACAACTGCAATTCTAACTCAGAATGACTTGGTTTGAGGTGTGTATTTAATAATTTAATAATAATTTAAATGCCATGAGAGTAGACTGCAAGTTTTGTAAACAGAACTTGGAGTATTTCAGTGCTTACATTTTGCTTTAAACTCTCCTTGTTTATTCATTTTCCAGGAACATGTCTCTGTACAGACTGTACATATGGCATTGTATATGATTTCCAGTACTTCCCTTACAAATGAGAACTTCTATAAAAGAACAGGAGTTATTACAGCCCTAACTCTGTGCATAGTTAGAGAAAAAAGTAAATGAAAAGTGTAACAACCATCATCAGTCTGTAGGAGCTGGAATGAGAGGAGCTAACATTGCTATCCAAATGATAAATGGGGGAACCATCTGAGAGGGCTTTGGCAGGAAGAGAAGAGAGATAAAGGCAAAATGGATCCTCTCCGCTTGTCTTTTGTTCTTTGAGGGCTATTATGGTTAAAGCTTATTTAGCAATCTAGCTCCTAGCCTGGGCTTAAATGACTTGTGAGTTAAGTGGTACACAGTAATAAATTAGAGCAATTAGTGACTACATATCGCTTTTTCTTATGGAGGTGGAGAATGAAAGCTTCCAAAAGAGGCTTTCTTATGGAAAGGGAGAACCTGATTTCAGGGCTGAGCACGTGCCTGTGGGAAACACATGTTGGGGCATTTTCACTGAGGGTCCTGCCCTCTCCAGTGGATGAACTCTGCATCATTGTCCATGGGATTGGGATGCAGGATGTTGGAGAGTAGCCTGTGTGGAGCACTCATGCTAAAAGGTGGCTGAAAAGATCGAAATGGGATTTAAGGAGTTCATTTTGGAAACAATTTTGATCAGCTCTGAGTGCATTTGATCTCCTTCTGGAGAGAAGCATTGTTCTTTTAATGCCAGGCCAGCCCAGTTCAGCAAGCAGGCAAGGACCAGGCTCTCCAAAGGCACCTGAGGAAACTTCCATGGTTCATAGGATGGTGCTTAAAGCTCATCATAAATGCTTTAATGTGGAAAGATGAACTTAAGTATGTGTAAAAAGCTTTATGGGATTGGGCTGCAAGTGGGAGAGGGATGTGCTTTTTTCTCTGTGCTTCTGGAAAGGTCACTGACTTGGTGGGATTCTATCCTCACAGAAACTACGGCTTTTCCCTTTGTCAGATTTACCTGGAGCAGCGTTTGGGGAGGCAGGAGGTCAGGTAAGATGTGGTGGCAGGCTGCCTGGTGCTGTCAGTACCAATAAGGGGCTGCAGCCATCCTGGGGGAGAGCTGTGCCCTGTCTCAGCCACTTTGTCACCATCTGGAAGTGGCCTCTCATGGGGCACGTTGTGCTGCCTCCAGTGTGAAGTGTCACTGGTGCGTGGCCTTCATGGGGCTCATTTCCCAGCTGCTTCACCCCGTGGGACATAGAGCCAAGTGCCTGTGGTCTGACTATCATCCTCTGGTTTGTAAACTGTGCTGACACTTTTCCCTTGCTCCCAGAGCCTGTAAAACTTGAATCCTGGAGAAGACACACAAGTGTGAAGTTTTTAAACTGGTGAGAGTGAAACTCATTCAGTTACTCATGTATTTGCAGAAGGGTGTGCAGGGGAGCCCTGTGTGATTTTGTGCATCTGTAGGAGTGAGGACTTGAAGCAGGTTTTGTCTGGCTGTTTTTACCTAGGCATTGCAATTTCTAAGCTTATTTACTGTGCTGCCATGCTGAGCCATAAGATTTGGAGCTATATGGGAAAAACCCTTGTGCTCCTCTTCTATCATTGAGGCTGGAAATAGCAAAGCAAATTTGTCATATGGGAACAACCAGGTTTTGTTCCCACATTTTTACCATGCCAGGGGAGCATGTGCTAAACAGTTAAACACCTTTTTTGTGTTCTTGCACAGCAGGTGCAACAGGAAGGGAGGTTTGAGCCATGGTGGTGTTAGAAAGAAGGATGTGAAGAAAAAGTGATTGCATTCTAAGGATAGATCTTACTGGAGAGGTACCTCCTGCTTTCCCAGAAGATAAAAGGCTTATATAAATAAGGTAGGCAATGAAGTTTAACTAAGAAGTGTAATACCAAATTAAAAATGCGAGTGCCAACTCACTCAATACAGTGTCAGCCCTTCTGATAATGTGCTGGTCTCTTGAACTTAGAATTGATTAATCAGCCAACTATTCCTTTCTTAAGCAAGCAGTCATATACTGGCAGGAGGAAGTATAGTGGGGTTTGATCCTGTACATCAGATAATTAACTGTATGTTTATATAGTGATATATAGGCTACAATTCTATAAAACCACTGATAATAAGGATCATAAGTGTTAATTAGTTGACATCAATTTATTCTGTTAAATTCTAGAGCTGCTGCTTTAATTGAAATGACTCATTTCCTTAGGTAAGCCTCAGTGCTGTGCTGCTCTCTTGTCACAGTTCCCAATTTAGAAGAAGCTCAGTCTCACAAGATTGGCAGTGATTTGCTGTTGTGCTCAAAGTAGGTATTTTGATGATTTCCCTAGAAAAGAAAATAGAAAAGTGATGTAAAGGGACTTTTTAGAGTTACTAGTTAATACTGTATAGTTTGGACTCCAGTGCAGTTACCAAAAGTGCTCAAGCTGCAGCAGGGGGAATCTTTTGCATACTGACCATAGCCTTGGATGATCTTTGTCTTGTTTCCTTCGATTTTGTTTTGTATTTGCAGCAAACCTTTTTCAAAGCTGTTCATCAGCTGCTCATCACTTGTATGATCTGAGAGTATAAGGGATGTGCCATCCACCCAGCTGGGTTTGGATGCCTCTGTGTTCACAAAGATTCAAAGAAATGGACAATTAGGTTTGTTCTGTTGTTGGGCATAGTCAATTAGAGAAAGGACTTGTTTTTTACCTCCTTTCAGGCTTCACAGATTCTTGGTGAAGCCTTGTGGTTTTCAAGTCTGGTTTATAAGAAGCAATGGAGACCCAGTGAGTGTCTGTGCTGTTTGCTAACTTCAGAGAAAAAAGTGTTTGGCAGATAGGATCTCTGAACTGTTCACAAATTGATATTGTGCATCATAGGACTCAGCCTGCTTAGTCTGGTGTCACATCTCTGAATTAGGTGCAGGATGCACTGCTCCATCTTTGTGATTTTAGGGGGATTCACGCTTAATAAAAATACCTAATTTTGTTACCAGAATGAACTTGTGCAAATAGGCAGTTGGTTGCCCCCTCAGCTGAGATGGCGCATTGCTGTGGTTTGACACTGGCCAAACACCAGGCACCCATGAAAGCCATTTGCTCACCCTCTCCTGCTACAGTTGGGCAGAGGAGAGGGAAAAAAATTAATGAAGGGCTTGTAAGAACTGGGAGAAAACACTCTAAGGGCAAAACAGGTTCAAATTTAGGGCAAATTTATTATTAACACATAATAAAGCAGAGGAGGATAATGAGAAGTAAAATAAGCCTTTTAAACACACTTCCTATCAGCCCCTCCGTCTTTCACACTGAGTGCAGGGAGAGAGGCCGTGGGGGTTTTGGTCAGCTCATCACTCGAGATCCTCTGTTTGTTCAGGGAGAGGAGTCTTTCCTCTGCTGTGCCATGGGGTCCTTGGTACAGGACACAGTTCTCTGCGAACTCCTCCAGCGTGGCTCCAATCTCACGAGCAGCAGTCCTGCCAAAACTGCTGCAACATGAATCCCTGCCACGAGCAAACAGCCCTCCCAAAATTGCTCCAGCGTGGGTCACTTGTCTGTGGGGTGCAGTCTTTCAAGGATAGGCTGCTCTAGTTTGAAAGCAAAGGCCCTCTATCTCTCTCTGTCTCTCCATTCGGGTCACCCACTGCATCACAGCTTTCTCTGTCATTCACATGCTCCAGTGTGCTGGAAGCTTCCAGCAGTTTCTCACAGAAGCCACTTTTGTGGCCTTCCCTCGCTGCCAAAAGCCGGGCTGTGCCAAATCAACACAGGCATTTACTAACCAGTTTTGGAGACAGACAGTAAATTCCTTTCCTTCCCAGTTTTCTTCTGTGTAATGTGTTAACTGCAGCACTTAATTAGTGGCTTGTCTTCATTTTCTTCTGCCTTCAGTCAGAGTCAGGATTAAACACACAAAGGAGACTAATTGCTCGTTTGGACTTGGTTGTTTATTAAATCTTACCTAAAGTACAGAGAGTTCAGCAACACTCCTAGCTACCAGCTAAAAGTGAGCAAAATGGAGCTGAATCTAACTAGTTACAAGGTCTTTTAAAGCTAAACAGTCCAATTAAAAACTAACATATATATTATTTATACTTTTGACCCAGTAATCAAACCCCTGTTACCCGCAGTGTCCAACCAAAATCTGCTACCTGAAACCATGAAGAAGAATGAAGCAGAAGACAGAAAAAGAGACAATACCCAAAATCTTCCATCTTGTCTTATACATATTACTATATCATAAAAACCTCAAATTCAAAACTCTTCACCATGTGAAATCACACACTTCTAACTACACACCCATGATTTTAACTCCATCACTCAAATTTGGAAGCCTTCTCCAAGGGCTCAGGTCAAAAACAGTGTTCTCCTGGGGGTCAGTGCCAGAAAGCACAGAAAATTCAAAACTCCCAGGCTTCTAGGTTCCAACACTTCTGGAAAGGCCTGAAGTCTTATCTGGACCTAATCTTTTGCATTAATGTTCTGTAATGAGTTGACTCCTCTGTTTCCTTTGAATTTCTTACCACCCTGGTTTGGAAACCACTGCAGACTCTGAAGGTATTCTGTAGAAAAGGCACCAACCTTGCTTTCAGCATTTGTGACATGGCAGTGCCCTGGAGCCCAGATGAGATCTGGACCTATATTGTTCACATTTATTAACTCAAAATTACTAAAAATCTGTGAATAATCAGGTATGTATATCTGGGTCAGAGATGACATTATGTGGACAAAACCTTTGTGGTCCAATAGCTTGTGTATATATTGGTAAGTTGCAATCCCATAGTGTTTTTTCCTTACCTTGTGCTGTCCTCCCTGGCTCTCCAGCCAGGGGTAGGCTGCTCCCACTTTCCTCCAGTGGTAGGGGGGCATTTGGTGGGTGGTGCTGAGTGGGTTCTCTGCAGCCTTTTTGGGATCAAGGCCTTTGGTATGAGCAATTATCTCCTGAAGGGGGATGTTGTGAGACTCTTAAATTAGAGACATCTTATTAGCCACACTTCATGCACAAGATGCACCTTGCTGCTAAGACTGAGTGATTAATTTGCATGCCAGCAAGTTGTTAGGTTGTGCTAACAATTACCATATTTGATAGATTAAAGCCCACATGAGGGTATTGGTTACCTTGGGAGTTTATTTACTGTTCCTGATCTGTGGCAGGCAAAGAATTTGTGGTGTGACAATCACTGTATCGTGTCTCAATGATCCCATCATATTTAAAAAATAATGTCCAAGCTGAAAATTCTGAAAAATGTGCCCATCTGTTTGTTATGCATGGACTAAGCCCTTTCCATTTTGAAGCTTGGCTTTTTCATACAAGAAGCCAGCAGCTGGATGTATGTATCTGTGGAGAACTTCCCTCCTGTGTAAATAAAATTGAGAATCCAGGAAACTTGTGTTTTGCCCTGAAATGAAAATGTTACCTTTTAGACTAGAACTGTATACATACTGTGACCATCAGTCTATTTGTGGGTGTGTGTAAGCTGTAGGTAACTTATAGTTTGCACAAGAAGCTAATGTTTCTCTTGCTGGAGCCCCTTCGGTTTGGCACAAGAAGTGTTTAATTATTTAGGCAGAGAAAGAACATGATTGACTTTATGGTCCAGTGTCTCAAAGTTTCACACTTTTCAAGGCACAGGTGAAAACAATTGGTGGCGATGGTGGCAAAGACACAAACAGGACAAAGCCACTGCCTCAGCTCTTTTTCTGATCAGAAATTCACAGAATCACAGAATCACTAGGTTGGATGAGATCTTCAAGATCGAGTCCAACCCATTCCCTAACCCCTCGACTAAACCATGGCACCGAGTACCACATCCAGTCTTTTTTTATGTGCACCCAGAGATGGTGACTCCACCACCTCCCTGGGCAGGCAATTCCAGTACTTGATCACTCTTTCCGTGAAAAACTTTTTCCTGATATCCAACCTGTATTTCCCTTGGCACAGCTTGAGGCTGTGTCCTCTGGTTCTGTCAGTGCTGCCTGGAGAAAGAGACCAACCCCAGCTGCCCACAGCCACCTTTCAGGGAGTTGTAGAGAGGGATAAGGTCACCCCTGAGTCTCCTTTTCTCCAGGCTGTACAACCCCAGCTCCCTCAGTCATTCCTTACAGGGTTTGTGTTCCAAGCCCCTCCCCAGCCTTGTTGCCCTCCTTATGTCCTATAAAGTGATAATGAAATTCTCATGGTATTCTTTTTTTTGCAAACTGATATCCATCCAACCAAGAGCTGTTGCTCTCTCCAGGACTTGTTGTGAGCATTGGAAATGATGTTAACAGCCCTCCTCTGCACCAGTGGCACCTGGGAAGATAAAAATAGATGTGCCCCAAAGCACCCATCCCTTCAGGAGATTTTTGACCTGCATCCTTGCTTATGTAAAGTTTTTGTACCTTTTGTCTCTCTTTTTTTCCAAGTGGTTTTATTCATTCTGACTTGTGATCAGGCCCTGTTTTAATAACTCCTGAGCTGCCGTTGTCCCCGCAGAGCAGAGAGAAGGGCTTTGCACGTCACAAACTTCAGTGGTGGGCAGCACACAAAAGGTCATCCTCCAGCCAGTGAGATTCATGGGCCATGGGCTGCTTCCCTCCTCCTCATTCCCTCCATGCCTCTGTGCCCATGTCATTGCTGGACACTCTCCCCCTCTCCTCCCCTTGTATTTGCACTATTATTTTTTTGAATGTCAAAATGAATGATGGTACCCGCCTCCTGTGAAAACGTTTTGGGGAAAAGCAGTGCTGTGAACTCTGGCAGCCCAGCACGGGGAACAACGTCGCCCTTGTTCTGCTCTCCCTTTTGGGCATCTGCAGCTCATCCAGCCCCGGAAGCCCGGCTCTGTCCCAGGGACACGGCACAGGCACAAGGACACAGCACGCTGTGCCAGCTTGGTGCCAGCAGAGGCTGGCGTGTCCCTTGGCATCCTGGTGATGTGGCACTTGGAACAGCACCACATCATCTGCACAGGTTTAGTAGCCGTGGGGCTCAGATGAGTCACTTTGGGGTTTTTTTCTTATTTGTTTGCTGTGCAGCGCAGTTAGATTTAACAATATGATTCGTTCAGTCTCCGTCGTCGTCGTATTTATTCTGCAATCACCACTAAGAGATCTCTATTACGGTCTCCTTCTTTGGCTTTTGGTAAATTCTTCCTTCTGCCCCTGGTGAAGCCAGTAGCAGATGATAAAAATGCTTTGAAATTATGTTGAAAGAACCACAGCTGGTATAAATAGATTTTACTTTGATGTATCTGATATGATTTGTGTTACCTGAGGATCAGGTCTTAACTGTTTAATTCTGCTAATTTTGTTAAAAAATAGTACTCAGGAGTGAATTCCTTTTCATTGTCAGAGCCATCTCCAGCTCGAGGTCTGAGGTAACTGGTTGGCACTATGCCACAAAGGTGGCTCAGGGGACAGTGGTTTGGGGCTGATCATGACACGGTGCAAAAAAAAAGCCAGAGCTCTTGGTAGCATCTAAAGCAAAAGTGAACAAGTTCTCAGTGAAACTCAGCATTTCAGTTGGAAAGGTTGATTTCTTAGGGAGTGTTAATAGTCAAAATATTTTGAACAAATTGGGCTGTGGTCCTTCTCGTTTCTGTGTAGACATGGGTTTTCTCCAAGGAGGGCTGCCTGGTCTGTGAGAAGACCAGGTGCCTGCCACAGCAGTAAGACCTGCCATGAATGATTTGTGCAGAAACCTAGAGGAAAATTGCTTAGAACAGGAAAGGAAATGGAAAATTGTGTGGGTGTTTGTTTGGTGACAAGATACAGAGTGGGGGTAAAGGAAGACTAGACTGCTGTTATTGCTAAGGTTTAGCATTAGCTAATTATTAGCAGTTAACTAATAGGGCAACGTTATTGATAGTAAATTTGTAGTAGCTTACAAACATCTGAGCACAAGCACTGATTTTTTTTCCTCTGTGCATCTGAACCTCCTGGTGGTGATGCAGGCATTGTACTTGTGTGTTGTGGCATCCAGAGTAGTTAAGGAAAAAAAGGTGGAGATACAATCAGAGTTCAGACACAAGAGATGCCTGCAGAGGGAAGTGTCATATAGATTTTGATATTAAAAAAATTAAGGTAATCAGTCTAGACACAGAAGTGAAAGAGAGGCTATAACCTCAATGGCCATATGCTACAAAAAAGCAAGCAGGAGGAGGATCAGTGTAGTGCAATATAAACTGCAAGCCCTCTCCACTGGGCTTAGCAGGACTTAAAAGAAATGATAAAAGAAAAGATAATAGTGCAGCAAGTATAACAGAAGAGAAAAATATTTCAGTGCTGCTGAAGAGATCAGCTTTAAAAGCTGTGGTGGGCAATGCCTCACTTTCCGAAACTGTGATCTGGGGTCCTTGGTTTGTGCCAGGATGCAGCACAGAGTGTGTGCAGAAGCTGCTAAACTGAGACAGGAGAGGAGGAGCACGTGCAGTCCCTCAGGAATGAGGGAATGCTCACATATGAATGCTCACATTTCCCACAAAGTGGAAACACTGAAAGAAAAAAAGCCTATGGCTTGATGTCTGGAGGTTTACTGTTGCAAGCACATGTGCCTCAGTTTCCCTATCTGTAAAATTATTATAAGGGCTTCTTCACAAAATGTGGATATACTTATATATGTATAAATTTGGAGATACTGACTATAAAAAGCTGCAGTAAGGCTTGGGGAGATACCTGACTGCACCCAGAAAACACTTAGGAGTTAAGCAAAAGTCCTCTTGAAAATGAAGCCAAATTTACATGCCTGCAGGAAAGTGGTTGTGCCTTTCCTGAAAAGATTCCCCGATTTCCTGAAAAGGCATTTCTATTAATTCTCCACAAGGGACATGACAATATTAGCAGCATTAATGGAATTGTCTGTCTGAGGAGGAAATGTAGAACCCTTAATCACAGGCCTTTTTTTCTTCTGTGTTTGCTTTGGTCCTTGACTGTTACATCGATATTTAACATTTGTCTTAAGTTCATTTTAATTCAGTCTCATTAGTTGTTACTTGTGCTGCTGCTGATTTGAAAAGCACTCCCAAAATCATAGGGATTTTTATGGCTTTGTACCATTCTTTGAATTACGTGTTCTGCAAGTTTTTCATGCATCACAGACTGGTGGGGTTTTTTTGTTTTTTTTGGCTGTAAGTCAGAATAATGTTCCTGGGCATGATGAGAGTTCACTTTTTCACCTATTTGCTTGTCTCCAAAATGCAGCAAGAAGCTTTTTTGTTGAGTGCTTGATTCCATCCTCCCACTCTCTTCTGGCTTAAAAAAGGGCAATTATCCAAAATTCACACTTACCTTGTCACCTGTAGACAAGGCATCTCTGGTGACTGCTGTGAGCTGCTCCATGCTGTCTGACAGGACAATTCCCTGTCCCAAAGCTGGGACGGGGAATTGCCTGTGCTGGGAAGGAGCCCATGGATGGACCAAGCTCCAGGACACTGAGGCAGTGTCACAGCTGTGAGTGTGGGTGTGTACATACAAAATAGGAGGCTTGCAGGTTTATGGGATCCTCTGCAAAAGCTGGTCTAGAAACCTCAGTGAAGCCCGCTAGACCTGCTGGCACTGAAGTGTCCCACTGTCCTGATAGCTAGAGTGCTGCTTTGGGATTGGGGAAGGTAGGATATTAAACAAAAAATAGTACATCCAGTGTGCCCAGAAGGCTCAGAAGTCATGCTCTGCAGCCCATGTCCTCCCATGTTTGGGGAAGCCTTTCTCCTGAAGGCACTTTGGGTTTCACTTGCTGCAGCTTTGTTTCAGCTCTTCTGAACTAGAGGTCAGTGCACACCCTGAAGCACACGAGTTTGTATTTCTTGCAAAGCTTTTAATCATCACAGTGGTAACCCTAGTTGGACTCTTTTTAATTTGTGAATTATTCACACATAGTAGAAAAGGCAGAATGTGTTGAATGAGTTTTGCATGATTAATGGTTTTGTCCAGAATTATTGCTGGTGAAGATGCGGTATTTTATATTTTGGCTGACATATAAAAGTAAGGGAGAGCCAATTTTTTTTTAATATTTTTTATTTGAGAGTTCAGAATGTCTGTCTCTTTATTGGCTTTATTTTTAGGGATATAGACGGAGCAGATTGTAAATTGTGAGTAATTTAATTTTAATTAGTTCTACTAAAAGCTTTATTACTCTTTCCTGTTCTCTTTCCATGAAAGTGGTAGCAAGGCAAATGTTTGTGATCCTGAGTGTTGTAAGAAGGTGCTGTTTTTCAGACCTCCTGGTGCAGCTTGTCAGCATCTCTAAAATTCTTTGTAATCCCAAAAGCCTGCACTTCTGAAGTACTCAGCTCTGCCCAGAAAAGCTGTGACAACTGGTATCTGTGCCAGAGAGTGGGCTGAGATTATTTAAGAATTTGCTGTTAAGTTTATTTTAGCGAGTGAGTTGCTTGTTTGTAGGGGTCCCCCCCACAAGAAGCTTGTTAGATATAGATTAGCAATATCTGTTATCTGCAAGGCTTTGAAGTTGTTCTTACCCAAAAATGAAGGAACCAAAAAGAAACAGCCAAATAATCAAAAACCTGAAAAAAAAAATAAAAACAAAACCAAAAAATCCCTGACCCAGTGTAAGTGTAAGGGCTGCCTGTTCTGTGGCACCCTGAGGCAGATTTTTGTTGCTCTCCCAGATGGTCAAAGCTCTGCTGGTGGAAGGTGGGGGAGATTAAACTCTTCAGGCAGTACTGGGGAGTGCAGCTACTTGCTCCTCTACTTCATCTACTTTCATGAGGTTAAAATTTTAACAATCATCCCTCATGGGACATCGTACCTAGACCTCCCATCACTGTTGTTTTATGCAGAAATTAATTTGCATTATACTAGAAAGACAGGGTGCAAGTTAATTCAGAAAGGAAATGGCTTTTAAAGTTGCAGGACACGGTGGTCTATGCTGGTCAGTGGACTGGTTCAGCAGCCTTGTCCAAACCTTCTCTGGCCAGGTCCTTCCAAGCAGTTGCCCCTTTTCCTGGATCTTGCTGCATTTCTGTAGTGTTGCCTCCATTGCTGGGCAGGGACCAGAACTGTGCCTGGGAACTGGCAGTGGTTGCTGGAGGGTGTCAGTGGTGCCTTTCCCAGGGGACAGGGACAAACATGCAGTTCTCCCTGAGCCTGACCAAGATTTCCAGCTTGCCTTGAGGTTTTGTGCTATATTTGGGTTAACCAGGGGATGCTGTCAGATGTCCTTGCCACTGGAGAGCTGCTGCAAGGTCGGGAGTTACCTCGTTTGTCGCTGCTGCCCTCCACAGCCATGGGATGTGCTCCCGAGGCTGGACTGCACAAAGGGGCTGCCACAAGAGCCCTTGTGCAGGTGAATGACTTGTCCTGGCTCAGTCTGGCTCTTCTGTGCCTTTCTCAGGGAAGAGTTTGTCCAGGGCAGGTTTCCGTGTCCAGGTGATCTGTTGAGCATCCCTACATTTGGATCTCCCTGATTGCTGTGGCAGTGTTGTGTCACTATGACACACATTTAGCTTTCATTGCTGCTGCAGTTCACTTGTGGCAACACAGCCAGTCTGTCTCTCTCTCACTGTTGTTGTTTGTTCCAGAAACTTCCTTTCCCTTTCCCTTTCATTTTTTTTTTCCTGGAAGAACCTCTGAAGCTCTTGTCTGGCCTCCCTGGGCTCATTCTTCCTAAACAGCACCAAAACCCACCCCCAGCTGACCAGCTGTGTGCCACAGATTTGGTTGCACAGCATGAAAATGCAGCTCAGCTGAGTGTGATGATGGCTTTAGAAAAAACAAGGAGAGGGAAGAAAATTCCAAATGGATTCTCTCAGGTAATCTCACAGTGAAGCAACGCAAGTGTTAATTACTGCTCTGAGTGACAGGTGGAATTATCCAAGTGTAATGCTGCTTTCAGGTTCAAAAAAAGAAATAGGGCTATATTTACAAAAATTAAGTTATTTAACACTCGACAGGGTGCATGTTGGCTAGCATTGCAATGCACCTATTAAATTTTTAGTGCCAGATTATTATTCACAGCCAGGGTACAGAAGTTGTGGAGCAGCATAACCCAAGCAACAATTATTAATTAATCAGGTGTTGTAAGTGCCTAAAGAGAGCAGTAGGCAAATGGTAAGAGCTCCTTGGGATACAATACACTTTTTTCTTTTTTTTTTTTTTCCAGATTGCAAATTAGTTAAAGCATGTATAATAGTGTCATGTCCCCTTAGCAGATATTGCATCCATTATTCTTTCTACTCATATTAATAAACCCATTGATGAATACCCTCATTCTGTACACTGTTCCCCAAAATGATTTGCAATTGTAAAACCTTTTAACTCTGCAACTGTTTGTACTGAAAGGCAACTTTGGGAGCTACTGTAAATTATTTTCACAGATTTGAAAATGCTGTTTATATCCATTAGTTGCTACAAATGCCAGGGTGCTGTGATTTAACTGCCTCATTCTTCCTTATGGGAAGAGGATGTGTTAGATAAATTTTGAAGTTGGTAAAGATTGAGGAAAAACTCAAGAAAGAGAAAAAAACACAATGAAGTGTGTATGTAGTTTTAGTTTTCTCCCAGGGTTATCAATTAAGTTTTCCCCTGGGAAGGGACTGGTGGGTCTCTGGAGCATCCTGCAGAGCATGCAGTTGTGGGGAGAGGAGAGATGCCATTCCTATGGGGATGATGGAAGGGTGGGAGAGCCAAGCCAGGGCTGCCACAGCTTGGCATACAAGGTGCATTATAAATGCCATCACTTGGCAGGATTATTTTTGCAAAAAATGAATCAGATTTTTCAAGCTTCCCAGCCTTATTTTGAGTGAGAAACTATGTGTTAGAGCTTATTATCACATCTTAAATGGTCATTTTTGGTGTCACACTGGCTCTGTATAGCTCATAATTTTCAGTGTAATTAGTTTGCTTTCTGGGAGCTCTAATGCATATGCATTTGAGCAGCTTGACCTCTCAATGTAATTTTCCTTTTCTTTTTTTTTTAATTTAATCGTACTGCTGTGTCAAGAATATATGTAGGAGGACAGGGGGAAAACCAGGACACTGAGGTAGAAAGTTCTGTTCCTGAAGAGCAAAGCAATATCATTGCAAGGATATATTAAAAAGCATCAGCACTGCTGAGGCAGAGCATGGTGCTGTTACCATTCTCACTGGGCACCAGTTGGGGAGTTTGTGGCTGTGTGTCATCCCTGTGTCCTGCACAGCCATTCCCCTTGCTGCAGGGTACATGAGTTTGCAGGCAAGGCAAGAAACGATCCCACAAAATAAAAAAAATGCCTTTCTCCCCCCCTCCCCACCTTCCATCTCTTTGTGGCCACAGTTGAGAGGGAGCAGCTCTGGCTGGGGAGGGATAACTCCATTAAGTGCTTCCCATCACAGAGCTGCAGACTTTTTTCTGCCTGCCTTACCTATTAAAGTGGAACTTGGTGGTTAATTCCTGCCTAAGGAAGGGCTCCCTGATGTTCTTCCTGGTAGAAAGTCAGCATAATAGCTGCTTTTTATCTAGTCTTCTGAAGGCATCACTTAGCTCATGGCATTGGGACTAAAAACTGGAGATGGGGCAGGGTTGGGTATTTCTGCCCTATAGTTGTTGGTTTGGATGATGAACCCCTGCTGATGCAGGGTTTTTGTTTTGCTTCCTCACTGCAGCTCTGTTGGGAAACTTGGGTTCTTTGGTGTGTGTCACAGCTTGGAAAGGCAAATGTGGACCTTTTGTGGTGCGGTTCTTCAGGTATTTCCTTGTTGTGAGAAATGACACTCACTTTTAAAATTTCAAAGGTTTATTAAACCTTAACAAAGCACAACAAAGGTCTGAATAAGGAAAGAGAAAACGGCTCCAGGAGCATAGGACCCTCTGCCACGTTCTCACCCACAAAATGGATGTGCAACCTGTGAGGTTGCATCAGCCAACCCTGGCCCCTCCCAAAAGGGACTATGGGAGAACAAATCACAATAACTATAACTGTACATCAGACAACTTCTCTTAACATACACATAATATTCATCCCTTAATTGTGAGAGCCAGCCATCACATTACCCATCTGTAACACTTGGTGAAGTTTAGCTGGGAAACCTCCTATGCTGAGCTGGAAGCGGGCTGGGTGATACACTTGGTGTATCATAAGTGGATTTTTGGAGCCCTGAAGTGAAGTGGATGGTATTTGGAGCTGAGGAACTGTCTGGTTGTTTCATAGCTGGGTATTCTGCGTGGGGGCCCTGGGAATGGCAATATGACCAATGGTCATATCTTCACCATTCAGCTGTCATTCTTGCTTTTCATTTGCAAATGAAGATGGGGGTAACCTGCTTTTTAACATATGGCCCATTAGCTACCTCCTGCTATTCAGATGGTAATGTAGTGGGCCAGTGGTGATTTAGCACTCTGACTTTTACGGAAAGTAACAGATTGTTTACGCTGGTAATGACACTCATTTCCATATCAATTCTTCCTGCTAGACCAATGCCTTAAAATAAAAAAACTTATGGCAGGACAGTACTTACCCAGACTGGTTAAAGGAGAAGCCTTGTGTTTGTCTTGGGTACTGCCTTGAATTGTTGAGAAACCAGACAAGGGGAGAAAAGGCTCTTGCAGATAAATCATATATATAAGTCTCAAGGTGAGTTACAAAATCCTAGAAGGAGCAATGGGTGTGAGGAGTTTGAGGCTGAAAAAAAAAAGGCTTTGAAGGATTAGTCAGATTCTAGATTGCTAGCAGATAAACGTCAGCAGGGGTCTCTGGGGATCTATCTGTTTTTAATATGAACAGGGTTCTGGCCTTCTGACTTCCCTGGAGTGGCAGTGATTCCTACCAGTTGAGTATCTGAACAATTTCCATGAATGACTTGTTTTGTTGCCATACCAGGAGCACCTGAGATCTTCCTGCTGTGCTTGGTAGTCAACAAGAGCTTGCCATCAAAACACAAACAGTTGTTTTGTTTGGGTTTTTTAAAGCTTTGAGTGCCAGGTGGTTTGTGCTCGTTGCTGGAGTTCTAGACATGGAGCTGGCAGTGACAGGCTTGTGAAGAAGACACTTGGAGCTGCTCCTTGGGCAGACACTGTCAGAAGTAGGAGCTTCAAGGAGGTCAACATCAGCTGGCAATTGACAACACCAGTCCATCCAACCCTCTCCCCTCTTGAACGCTGTGACATGTGAAGTTAGTGAAGGTGGTGAGCTCATGAATTAGCCAGACTCGTGTCAGCATGGCAGTGACAGATGGGGCTGAAGGGACAGAGGGCTCAGTCTGCCTGCAGAGGTGCACCAGGACTGCTGAATATCAACACTTGGACTGCACATTGCCAGCTCCCAAAACTTTGTTATATTTATTTGATTGGTTATTGTTCTTCTTTCTTCTGATGAGGTCAAAATGTGGCAGGTCTCAGCGTGTTCTTGGATGGATGTTGAGTGTCCAAAGGGGAAAGAAGAACTGGAAAGAGAGTGAATGGAGCAGCAAGAATGATTGGGAGCTTAGGGGACAAAGAATTTAGTGACTGCTGATTGTTTAGCTTGCAGAGAAGGTAGAAGGTAGATCTGGTGACAGCTTTGAGGTGGCAGGTTGCTGCAGAGAGGAGAGACCCACATCAGGCAGGATAAAGAGATGTAGACTGGAGCAGTAGCAAAAGACTGTGAAGTTAGATATTAGGAAACACATTCTGTTGGAAGGAGTACAGACATGTGGGAGACCCTATATTACATAGGTCCTTCAGATACTTTGCATTGTAGACACTGTTAGTCCTTCCAGGTTTATCTTACTCTATGTGTTTTTGTTATTTTAAACATAGAAGGGAATACCACAAAGAAATGTGCATGTTTATTTTTAGGGAGTTGGGTAATGGTGTGGAAACAGAGAGCATTGCAGAATTCTGGTATTACAATTGCACTCTATTAACAGACAGAAATGCTTCCAGCATCTGAGAAAAGGTGAGACACCAAACTGCAGGGGTGAATTGGTAACAGAGCAAGAAAGGATCCCAGTGCTGACAGCAATGAAAGAGGAATTGAGCTGGTGAGCGAGGCAGGTCCCAGGTTTGCTCTGAGCAAACAACCACGTGGAGTTTTTGCAGCACTTTATGCATGGGACACCACGTGCTTGCTTGTGCATGAGCTGCCAAGCAGGAAACTACTCATATCTCAGTCAGCAGAGCTGGCAGCAGTGCAGGAAAATTCACCATTATTCACCAGCAGTGGATTGCAAATGAAACAAAGGAGCTAGCAGTAACAAAATGGGCCCCCCAAACCAACAAACAGAGTGTGCATGCCAAAGTGGCATTGGTGGGCAGACCTGCTGCTGGGCAGGAGGTGTGGGTAGGTAAGGTACAAGAAGCACAGGTTGTGGCTGTGACTCTGAAATTCAGTTAGTTTCCTGAAGATCCCAGGTTGCCTTTATTACAGGTTGATACTTATTACATTGTTTTTATGCAAAACATAGAAATTACATATGTATATTCCAAATGTGATGGGTGCGTTATATTTTGAAATGAAAATGATCTAGAGGAGAAATAACAGAGAACAAAACAGATATTACAGGACAGCTATTACAATTATTGTAAACGCCGTGCAGAGCTTTTCCCTTTTCTTCCACATTTGGCTTCACAGCCATTTTCAGGAATGGAAGACAATTACTCAGGCTGAATGCTATTGTGAATAGACACTTGGTTATTAAGAAATCCAATAGACTACAGTTGAAATATCAATAAGCATTTGTCCTGTGGTATAACGACACGGGTGTATTTTTGAAGACATGTACAGAAATGTTGCTTGGCATTGCAAAGGCCAGGAGCAGGTTTTATTTTGTTAAGCACGCCAAGATATGCAGCATCCATCAGCAAATTTTCTGTAGTAGAATATCTGTTCATTTGTGGAACTCGTAGAAGACTTTGCTCAAGGTATAGGAGTGCATAAACCAAAATTTTTTTACATTAGCCTGATGTTTTGGACAATACCCGTTGAAGACCTGTCATGTCTGGTCTGAAATGAGACTGAAAAAAAGTTGAGTATAAAACTCATCTTCATAGAGTTCTTTGGGGTAATGGTTGATGTGTGGAGCATAGGGCATGGGGGTTGCTTTAGCAAGTTGATGTGAAGCTGGGTGGAGAGTTGTAGATTCTTGCTTTATCTCCTCTTACACAGGAGAATTTGAAGTTGTTGTTTCCCAGAACTGGGAAAGGGCTTTATATAAAAAGTTCCATTAACTACAGGTAATTATTTAAATATCCAACCTGCATATGCTGATGCTGTCTTGCACTGTAAATTCTGAGGTCTAAAACACGGAGGGGGGGAAATAAATGCATTCCTTAAAAGGAGTTGATGAATAAATCTTTCTTATCAGAAGGAGCTGAAAGTTGATTAATTTTTCTAAGAAATATTTTTCCACCCGTTAGTATATATTTTTTATATGAGAAAAAAAAACCAGCAAAAAAATGGTTCTAGGAATATCTGGACAGTGCACTCTGTGTAGCAGGATGCTGGAGAAAGATTAATTAAATAATTATGCCAAAGAAGAAAAGGCAAATTGAACCATTTAATAAAAATGGATATGGGGGATGAAAAAGTCCAAAATGACAGCATGAACAGCTGCAGGCTGCCATGGAGAGCTGGTGCTAACTTACAGCATGAAGATGCAGTGAGGCATCTCACCTAGGATTTACTCTGACAGCTTTCACTTCCCTTCATCCTTGTCTGGACTCTGCTACTAAGAGCTTTCCCATAGTTACTGCTAAACTTATCTTGCCTTTCTGGAAGAAAGCCTTAGCTGCAGTTCCTGGTGTAAAGTGGCTGATTATAAATAACTTAAAGATAAGAAGTTTTAAACAACCTGGTTCCCTGAATGTCTCTGTTCTCAAGATGCACAGGTTGTATAGTGGAAAACGTGCAGTGAAGAAGAGAAAGGCATCAGTATCTCAATGGGAAAGCACAGTCCATGTGTAATAAGACCTGTGTATTCCATCACCTTCTCTCATCTTCCTTCACTGGCAGTAAGGACTCACCTTCACTGCATTTTCCTCACTGTCAACTGTAGTAGCCAAATGTGATGCAAAAGTTACCTCAGTTTCAGTAATCAGGCACTTGCAAGAGAGGAACCCTTGGAGCTTGTTACAGG
This sequence comes from Rhabdornis inornatus, assembly GCA_013397075.1. Lineage (NCBI taxonomy): Eukaryota > Metazoa > Chordata > Aves > Passeriformes > Rhabdornithidae > Rhabdornis > Rhabdornis inornatus. Next base: position 1,114,728 of record VWZS01007489.1, read on the forward strand.
CCAATTTGTGTGTTCTTGTGCACATTTTATGTAGAAACACCTTCAAAAAAGTGCATTGAAATAATTAGCTTGTACTTCTGTAATCCTTCTGCAGACATTAGGAGTGAGGATGTTGTGCCTTCAGTCCTGTCAGACACTGCAGAAAAGATTAAATCAGGTTTAATAATCCGTGAATCACCATTGTGTCTTTGTGCCTTTGCGTTGCTTGCCATGCTCTGCTTGGGCTGTGGCTGAGCGGGGAGCAGGCTCGTGGATCTGGAATTCGGAGCAGTGCCAGCCAGCAGGGCCACTTACAGCTCACCTTACAGCTTCTGCCTTTGCAGAGCCAGAGGAGGAAGAAGACGAGGTACCCTTGGAGCTACTTTGGCTGTTTAAGCTACAAGCAGAGCTCCCAACGCAAATTTGTGCCTCCAAGTAAGTCCCTTTGACATTGTCATGTGAGAATTACAAGGGCTTTAATTTTCACGTTAGCACAAACAGTGCTGTATTTTTTTTTTTTTCCCCTGCAGCATTGCTTTCCCCGCAGGAAAAATAATCGGCGGTAAAATCTAATCAGGACTGTTCCAAGCACTGCATGGACCAAAGGAACCCACAAGAAATCCAGCTTACGATTTCTGGTCGGAATCAGCGAAACTCAGAATGCCAATATGCTGATTTTTATCTTGGACATTAAAGCACCTGAGAAATGCTGCTAAAATACACTCTTCTCCAGCTGCAATTTAGGAGCTGCATTTATATAGTGCTCTCCACTGCAACTGGAGCTGGCAGAGAAGGGAGGCTCAAGGCTCACTATTTAGGGACCATGTTTTTCCACATCAGCCGGGCTCAAAAGGACAACGCTTTTTCTTTGTGCCGAAAGTGTAACACCAACAAGCATCCAAACTTGGGAATTTTTGTTCAGGAGCCAATACCAGGGTGGATTGTTGGGCCCTTTGCCTTTGGACACTGGTTTGTGCTTTCCAGTACTGGAAAACAGCATGGTAATGGGTTAGTAGGATATTTTTAAGCCCATTGCATAGTGTACTTGGCAGGTGATTTCCTGCTCTTACATGGTTTTGTATTCCTCAAACTAGCAGCTCTTGTTGAGACTGCTGACCACATCTGAGAGGCAGTAAAATGGAAAGACAAATATTTGACACAAAATATGACCTGCTATTGAAACCCTTTCCCAATACACATTTTCTAATTTTTGGGTTTTCCATGTCAGACTTTTGGTTTAGCGCTTGTTATGCTCTGCTCCTTTTTTAGGAGCCAAATATTTTCAACTAAGCCTGAACTATTATGGTTTTTTCCTTCTGTTTTATGAGAGTGCTTTCTCAGGATGAAAGACTCGCTGGAAATTTTTCTTTTCATTCAAGTACCTATATTTTATGGTAAATTAATACCTGCTGTAAGTTACTTGCAGGTATTTATATAATCTGTATCAACAAAGGATTTTGGTATTTTTCCTGCTTTTATCTTCATGCATGTAGATATTTCTGCTTGGGGATTAGAATAGATATGTGAAGCTTGGAGGGAGGTTGAGGCTGAAGAGGAGTGTTCCCCTGGCAGAGGTTCTGCCAGGAGCCTGACCTTCTGTAGAGGGTTTTATGCAGGAAAATTGACTGTTCAGGCAGAGCCAGAGGCCACTCTCAGCTTGCAGAGCTTCCTTCAGGCCATAGCTTTTGGCCTCTTTGTTTTGCAACTCATTTTTCTAAAATGGAACAAAACAGGCACATGGGAGAACGGGCTGAGCACCGGGAAGGTTTGCCAGCAGCAGGACAGCCACATAAAACCCTGCATCCCGGCTGTTTGCTGTGGCATCACAGCGTCCCCGGGCATCAGTGTAAATCCATTCAGTATGCTTCTCGCTTCCCAGCCTTATAAAGTCGTCAGAAAATGAAGTGAAAAATGGTGCACTGATTTCTAGTAACTTTACTCTGCGGGAACCAATTTGGAAGCATTTGAGTGCACATTTGCAGGAGGATTTGGGCACGAGCACCGCGAGGTCTCCAGCAGTACATTTCCTTTTAGAGACTGTAATTGGAGCCCTGAAATGTCTTTAAACGCTTTATTTTAGAAATAGCTGAGGGTTTGGAATGAAGTCATATAAAGTTATGGCAGCAGTTCATGATTTTAGGAGACTTTTAGCCTGCCAAATTGGAGTGCCGGTATCGGTAGGCGCGAGCCTCTCGCTGGCTCTGGCGGTAATCACGACTGCTCTAAATCACAGCTGTCGGCAAGAGCAGTGCAAAATGAGAATGCAGGGTTTTATGACCTTTTCCAAACTGGGTGGTGAGCGTGCCGCTTAGGAAGGTTTACTAAACGTCCCCTTAAGGAAGGGAGTTTTGTTGGTGACATTTCACGTGAGCAGATATCATTAGTGAACTTGACTGCTGGTGGCTCGGGGAAACTCACCACATTCTATGTAGAACGTGGAACTGAATTACCCAGATTTGGTGTTCCCCTCCTTACATCCTCCTTTCTTATTTATATGAGTGCAGGAAAGCAGGGCATAAAGAGCTGGATGTTCGTTGGTCTCTTCATCCCACTTTGTGATTCTTTCATGGCTATTACCTTTAACTGCTGGTTTCTTTTAACCATTGCTTTCTTTTTTTTTTTTTGCTGATGGAGAGCTATTATTTGCACATCATCTTCTGAGATGTGGGCACCCCACCCAATGCTGCAGATTGAAACTCATTCTCAGAATTAGAATTTGTATCAGCTCCCTGGGAGGGCAGATTTCAGCACCAAAGAATACCTTCATATCTTTGGGTAAACACAAAGTAAAACCTTCATATTCAGCTGTCATTTATACTTCTAGCAATAATTTAAGGTCTTCAAAAATTGACAACCCCCCCATGGAACCAAATCTTTGTTGACAGCAAATGAATGAAACACATCAGTCGCATCCTTTGGTTGGGCTTCATGGGGAGCAGAATGGCAAAGGAAATGAAGACCCAAGCTCGTGTGAGCTCCTTCCCACAGGTGTGTTTGTATCCAGAGGGATTTTTTTCTCTACAGGACCAGAAAACCAGAAATCAAATCTGAGACAAAGAATCAGCAACTGAAATATGTTTTTTCAATAAAGCAAAAAAGCAAAGATACCTTTTTTAACTCAGAGAGTAGTTTTCACTCTATCTTTGTGCTTTTTAAATGTGTTTAGGTCTCTAATGCCTTAATGTGTGCAGCTGTAAATCTGTCTCAGTGCTGTACTCTGATAGCAGGCTTGGTTTTCCTTCTGTTGTCATAGTTTTGGCAAACACAATGCCTATGGCCCTGTAGTTCTTATTCCAGTGGTGTGTAGGGGAATGTTTTGGTTCAGAGCAGTAGCACAGTGTGGGGGCAGATCCTTCCAGTGCCCTCACGTGCATACAGCAGTTTGGATCACAGCCTGTCCTTGGAACAAAGATCCTAAATTTCCTTTCCAGCGAGTAAAGTCTAGTGCTGCACTTCAGGTGTGCACCAAATGCACTCTCTAAAAGACCCAGGAGTCTGAACCAGTCCTGCAGGCACTGCCAGTGCACACATGGAGACTGGCTGATGTGCTCATGGGCCACCCTGGACCTTCCCTCTAAAACTGCAGCTAGTTCTGATAGTAGCTTTTGTCCTACTGATCTGCTCCTCCTCTTTCATCAAATTACTTTATTGTGTGGGCATAATCTCTGTTGTTCAGGTTGGCCTTCCCAGGTTCCAGGTGCTGTGCTTCCCTGCTACGTTGTCTGCTGAGCAGAATAAAAAGAATGGTGAGGAAAAAAGTAAAGCTCAGCATCTGTCCTGCCTCACACCTGTTTTACAAGGCAAATTTTTCTATGTGTGCTGTTAGAATTTTTCGGTATTATTATAAACCTCACAAAGCATTTAGAACCAGCCAAGGTTTTATCTGGAAGAGCCTTCTCTCTCCCCCAGGCAGCATTGGGCCAATGAGCTGTCACAGGGAAAGGAAACATCAACGTTTTGTAACAAAAACTCTTCAGAACCTTTGTTCCAAGAAAATAATTAGGTTAATTTGACATTGTTGTCTTGATCCAGGATATATGCCCTGTGTCTGGCTGGCTGGCTGCAGCACTTGGAATTTGAGAGCACCAGATTCATGATCCAGTTCACACATCCTCTTAGTGTTTATAAACAGGGAGTTTTAAGTCTTGTGGCTGAAATTTTTTTATTGATGAAGGTTTTGTGCTGGCAGGGTTACCCACAGTGGAAGAAACCTAATCTGAATTACACTTGACATCTTTTAAGTGTAGCCAGGAGGGTGCCTCAACACATCATAATATCTCTGAAGTATGTTATTTCATGTCAGTGTTGTGGTTGATATTGTGTGCCGTTTTTTTTTTTTCTTTGTACATACCACTTGCTTTGCTGGTCAAAGTGAAAATGATAGAAATACATTTCTGTAGCCCAAGTGACTTCAGGAACTTGTAAAGCCATTGAAATTAAAAAAAGGAAGAAAAGCATACTTGACTCTCAACCTTCTCCCTCTTCAAGAAAAATAATAATCCTCTTTCTGTATGCACTGGATTTTGAATGAAAGCTCCAATACTTGTCCTTCAGGCTTTGGATGTTGGGTACTGGGGGGGAAGGTTTCCCCTTCTCCCAGGGGATATTTGGGGGTGAATGACCCACTGTTTCCCATGGTGTTTTTCACGGACTTTTCTGAATCTGAATTACCTGTTTATTTTGTCCAGAGGTCCTAGTGTTGGCCCAAGCCCCTTCTTATACCTCTGTTGGTTTCAGCAGAATTTAGTCTGTGTCAACTTTAATCTCTACCGACCTTGTGAAGTCATTCATGCATTAACTCTGCTCCTCCTCCAACATAAATCTCATGTCCAGCTTTGTGGGTAAGGAGGGAAGGAGCACAGTGCACTCATTTAAAACGAGCAGATGCCCTTGGGCAGAGGCTTTGGATTCTGGCCTGGTGCTGGGGAGCATTAGAGGAAGAAATTCCCAGTCTTTTTGTGTGAGGGTGCAGTTGCACTGCTGGTTTGGGGATGTGCCTTCAGACACTGAGCCATCTGCCCACATCTGATGCAGCACCCTGCCTGGAGACCAGCACTCTCCTTAGACCCTTAAAAAGGTCTTTGCATGCTTTGTTGTTGTTCCTTATATATTTCTTCCTTCTAGTAGCCTGTATCTTCAGTGTTTATTAAGTACAGAACAGGGATAGTTTTTCCTGACTCAAACCCCCGGCTGGTTATATTTATTCCAAAAATCTGGTGTATAAAGTGTAGGAGTCAGGACTCGTGGAGGGATGTTGATTCTGCTCTGCAGCTTGTCTTTAGACATTAAACAAGACTTCAGAGTTGGAAACGAAATGCAGTATTTTAAAATTGTATGGAATGGCCAGTATTGAAAAAATAATTTAAAAATAATGAATCATCTCGTATGTATAAACAGAACAGCACTGAGTAAAATAAATAGAAATATAATTCAATTAATATACGTGTCTAAATATAATGACGAAGTTGAAACACAGCTGCTCTGTGCTTATTGAACAGACGTGTTTTGACAGTATCGAAGTGAAAAAGCAGAAGCAATTATCCTACATTTTTACCCATTACACTTTTTCTGGAAATTATCTATTCCATTTAAATACTCCTGTTTCGGTGAAGGGGGATTTTGCAGTATATACAATCCTTACTGAGAAAATAATCCAAAAACACTAGTAGGATGTTAGGCATTTTTTGGCATGTTAAAATTCCTGCCACTGATAGAATGAAACTGTGAAGAATAACCAGTGAGACTCTTATAAAACATGAAATACAATTATCATTGTACCAACGGTGTCTTCTCAGGTTGCAGCAAGTGTTAGACCTAAATGAAGACTTACCCAAATAGTTGTGTTTTGGAGACATCTGAATGCAGATCAAGATTCTCACCTGTCTCTTCATTACTGCTCTTAATTGCAGAAGAAGTCTTAAGTGTGTGGAGGAGTCCAGCTATTTCTCAGTAAGGAATCATTTTGGTTTGAAAGACAGGTGTCTGCTAGGAAAAGCCAGAGCTTTTCTTGGAATGGAGAATGTAAATTCCCTTCCCCTGAATTCTTATAATTTTGAAATTTTAATTTTGAAATTATGGGGCTTTCAGGCAAAGAGATATGAGAGTAGGAATACCAGTTCTTTACTAGTGTGTGTAATAAAGCAAACAAACAAGAACTACAGGATTAACACCAACCAGAACAGGAGCCCAGTGACCCTTCCCAGCCGCGGGCACTTTCCCCTCAGGGAGAAACTTCCAGAGGAAAAAAAGAAGTGTAGTCAGATGCTACACTCGTCTCCTGCACCTTAGCCACTCTTCTGTTTTTCTTAAGTACCCCTAAGTACCAGTAGTTCGTTTCCTAGCAACTTATGGGAAAAAATTCTCTAAGTAAAGAGAAAGAAGCCCAACCCCCAACAGGAATGTAATCACAGAATCTCAGAATGGTTTGGGTTGGAAGTCACCTTTAAAGATTATCTAGTCCAGCTCCTCTGCAATGAGCAGGGACATGAGAGTTGCTCAGAGTCCTGCCCAATCTGACCTTGGATGTTTCCAGGGATGGAGATCCACCACCTCTCTGGGCAACCTGTGCCAGTGTTTCACCACCCTCATTGTACAAAAAAAAAAAAAAAAAAGTTCCAGTCCAGCTACTGCTGGTGCATCCTCAGATGGGGAAGTTGGTGCTGATGAGCTTTGGGAAAGGACAGCACATTTCAGCTTCCCCTTCAATTCAGAGTACAAAGGGATTTCTGAGCTCCAGGGGTTAAACCTGGGAGTAATCCCACTGACAGTCCCTTAGTGAGCTGCCAGTGGGAAACCCTGCTATGCTAATGGCATCGGACTTTCTCTTTCTTTTAAGCCTGACTTTCATGGGATCAGTTCATGATAGTGAGTTAGAAAATGGGTTGTTTTGCAAAGTCAATAAATGGTGCCAGTGTTTTGTGATTTTGTTACAAACCTCTCATTAATGCCCTGAGCAAACAACACAACTTCCAGTCCTGATATTTATTGGCAGCCAGGACCCATGGATAACCCAGTATCTTTTTCTCTTAAAAGGAATATCAGAGGAATAAATAAAACATGGGGAAGGTATGAAATCATGCTGGCAGAGTTTGATTAACCTGACTGGAGGCAGCTTTTGAATGGAATATAGTAAATTAAAGTCCAGGTCACATTCAGTGATACTTGTCATTCATGGCCACTCATTTTGGGAAAGAACCTTTGGAGGACTCCAGCACACCAAGGAGTTTGTGTACAAGCACTTCTCACACTGCAGATTTCCATGACATAGCCACCTATGAGTTAAATGTGTATGCCCATGCATACAGGTTCTGTTCTACTGATAAGAAACAAATACCACAGAAAAGTTGCATGCTGGTGGTGCAGGCCAGGAGATGACACATCCATTGCCTCCTTCCTCTGGCAAGTCATTGCATCTGGTGATGTCAGGGTTGAGACCTATCCTGATTTGTATTATGAAAGGTCCATTACATGAAAAGCAGTATTTGAAGGCTACTTTTGAAGTGTTAAGGTCTTCATACTCTTAGTCCTTCCTAAAAAGTACTGACAGTTCTACATATTTGAAACCATAGCATAAAACCCTACAGATACCGTATCAAGTTGCTCAGCAGAGAAAATCCACCGTGCCTGCAGTTAGGCTTTCACCATCCCTGTCATTATGCATCCTGTTGTCATCCCTCTGCAGCCCTCAGGGGTTTGAATTCCTGTTTTGTTTAGTTTAATAGATACATCATCCTGTGCATACTGTCACTTTTTGCATGCTGGATGGGGATGTGCTCTGTGCTATATATGAAAAAGCTTCAATAGAAAGAAAAAGGTCTCTGTACATAGGCATTAATTGCTATCAGATCCTCATGGTTTGGGCCAAGTCATTCCTGAACAGGCACACATTTGTTTGCTTTGCTTAGGCACTAGTGAGATGCTTTAGTATCTGTCGTTAATAGCAAAGGAAAATAGTTGGTTTAACTGGGGGAGAAAGCAACAGTGGAGGATGAAGGTCCAAGAGCAGTTGCCAAATTTCTTTCAACCAAATTGGCTGCCAGTGTGTACTGTGAATGAAGAAAATTGAGAACGGCAGCTAAGGCTTAACTAATGCAATCCTATTTGGGGCTGCAAACAAAGGCTTTGGCCTCTGTCCACGGGATGTGACCTTTCCATTGTGGATTGAAAGTTAAAATGATGGCTGGATTCGGTTTGACTAAGAAGGTACGAGGCGAATGAGACGGAAGCAGAAACCTTGGCCAGGTGTTGCTGAAAAGTACAATTTGTTCAATGCTGGAAAAGCAGAAAGTTCTGTCTTCATCTGCAGGTGTCATTTAGAAGCAGACTGAGCAAAATCCTTCAGGATTTCAGAGGGTGATGGTGTCCATCCAATGCCACTGGCATGCTGGGCTGTTAAATAATGCTCAGCCCTGCCAGCCTCGGGAGTTATTAACCATTGTCACAACTTGCCTCCAACTCTGTCTCTTGGGGCATCTTTTTCCCATTTGCAGTTATTCATATGAAGAGCTCTTGGGTCTCGTCCAGTCTTAGCTCTTCGTTTTCCCCTTTGTTGGATGCCCAGGGAGAGGCTCTCTAAGAGGGGCCTTTCATTGCTGCATTCACAGGCTGCTCTTGGCTGACTTGCTTGGAAATACACACACCAAAGAAGCAAGCCCAGCTGTTCCCTTAAAGCAAGTGACAGTAAAATCACTACTGCTGCAGCAAAGACCTCCTAAAACTAATGGGTGATCTGCAGCACACAGGTAGGAGCACACACCTGCAAACGTGCTGGTACAGCTTCCTGAGCCTGGCTGTGCAATCCCCAAACCTGCTGAGACCAGAGGGCAGACTGGAACACCTTGGGGAAAGAGGTGGGGATAATTCTGTGGGCATGCCCTAGGTGGGCTGTGCTGTGTCTGTCCAGGTTTGGTATCACATGCACAGTAACATCAGAGGTACTCAAGCTAGCCTTGGTTCTGCTGCTGGGTGTGAAACAGCAGCATAGCTGACTTGAAACAGCGTAGGGCTTGGCTTTAGTAATTTATCTATAGTTTTTGAGTGCTTTTCTACTCCAGTATTTTGGATTTTTTTAAAAGGCTAAGAAAGTCAGAAAATCTGAAGTTGTTTTAGAGTATTGCTCATAAAATTTGTTTTAAGAACCTTATAACTGTAAATGCAAAAGCAGTCAGTGGCAGGATTCTTTGTTAGATCCTTGCTCTAGCCAAAGCCTAAAATTGTCAAATGCAATGGCAATTAAAATATTAAAGCCAGCTTTCTCTTTTTCTTTTCTTTGACCTTTTAGTGAGATTTTACATAGTCCACTACTGGATGTCTTTTCATGCCGTGTATGTGAGGCCTTAGGGAGGTACAGGCACTCAATACTTTGCTTTCCTATCAATAATGTTGAGAAAGTGGTTTCCTTATCTAGTGACAGCAGACTGCTGCTTTAGTGGCACTTAGGTTGCCAAGAACCTCCCTGGCTCATTAGGGATGAGCTGTCAGGCCATGAGCAGTTGTCTCCTTACTGGAGGAGGTCCTTCTGTGGATCTGCTTGTGCTAGGATTGTTGTTCCCAGGCCATGGGATGAGCTCCAGGGCATGGCTGGGTAGCAGCTGGGAAGGTGTCTCCATCAACACAAAGATTTAGGGAAGAAGAATTGCCCCCATACGCCGCGGCAGAGTAAACAAAAGTTATAAATAGGAGACATCCTGCTTGTAGTGAAAATCCATCTGCATATTCAGCAACACAGCTTTGTGTTCAGAGAGGATGAAACATCTCCTTTCTCTGAATGCTTTGCCCTAAAATGCATCATTTACATTGGCTTTCCACAGTGCTGAGCTTCACAGCCGTGGTGGGTACCTCTGGCAGCCTGCAGAGTCCCATGGCATTCCTGCAGAAACAGCATGAAGACAGTTTCAGTTCTGTGGGAGAGGTGACCAGCAGCTCCGGTGGTGAGACTGAACACTTGAAAACTGAACACTTTTTGACTGAACTGAGCACATTGACTCAGCAGGCTGCTCTTCCCTGCTGGCCCTGGCACTCTGGGGGACTCACCTCAAGAAGAAACCACTGAGGCATTGCAGCCCTGCTATGTGATCTCAACAGGGTTGGTTTTTGGGGGAGTTTTTCTTCCTTGTTTTTTTTCAAAGAAAACTAACATTTTCTAGTGGGAAAACATACTCTTTTTCTGTCCAGAATGTTTTCCTTTAAAAATCAAAACAGAAGCAAAATGCAATCTGTTCTGACAGGAGGAGGGAGGGAGGGAGTATTGGCTGGCTGTATGTGTGCTATTTTTGGTTTAACTCAAGGAAGACAAGTTTCTTGGAGTCTCCTTAGAATGCCTGCACATCGTAGGAGGCTCCCTGGTAGAAGAACAAGTGGATGGCAGACCCTGAGCACCCGTTCAGGGTGGAGGCAGTGGGTAGAGACATGAAAGCAAGAGCAAACACTCTTGGGTCCTTGCTCAAGGAGGAGGGAAGAGCAGTGGGGAAGGCTTCTTCAAGACATATCTGAACTCTTTCTGAGGAAAAGAGGCAAGGCTTTGCTTCAAACAGAGTAGTTATGGGTTGCTCTTTTTTCTTTTTTTCACCCCAATTGCTGTTTCTTTTGAAATTTCTTGGCAGTTTTAAGAATTAAAAATGTGAAAATCTTCAGACTTAGCATTTTCTTGTTCTTTTTCCTCAGTGTTTTCCATTCTTAATTTTCCCAGAGATAAAACTAAGGAACGTTAATAGTGAGAAGAATAAAATAACTGTAAGAAACAAAACCAGTGTTTGATTTTTTTTTCCTATTGAAAACCACTGAAAATTCCCTTTAGGCCCCCTTACACTCTTAAGATACGGTTTCAATAAACTACTCAGCATTTCTTAGCTCTCCCCCAAAAGATCTTACTTTCCACAGCATCACTGTATTTAGAAATAGCATAAGATCGTATTGCATTCAGTGTTTTCTGATGGGTCATGGAAATGAGATGTTTGTTTAACAGTACCACACTTCATCTGCTAATTGCTTGGGGTTTTTTTCCCTATATGACTGAAGATCTGGGTTTTAAATGGCTGGTAAAATACACACATGCATGTGCACACACAGACACACTGGCAGGCCAATCTGCTTGTTAAAGACTCACTTTTTTAATGCCTTTTTTTTTTTTTTTTGGTTGTTTGAAAAATCATGTAAGCATAATAGGGATAATTAGCTTTGACTATGAGCAAATCTGGCAATAAAACACATTAGCTACAGCTTTAAATCAACATCTCAGCCTGCAGCCTTAACTCATAGTCCTGGTAAAATCTAATTAAAACTGAAATGATCATCTAGGCATTTGATTTTAATGGCATGTGCGTGTGTATGTTTGGCTATTTGGCCCGCACAACCGATTTTCTTCAAGTGGCCGAGTTTGCTAAGAGCTGCTTTGAAACTGATGCCATAATCACAGGGAAAAGACACAAAAACTTGACAGACACAGTTCAAAGCCTTCTGATGGGTGTTCTGAAAATACAGTGCTATAGGTAGCATGTCTGAGTTGTGTTATTAGATGCTGCCTAAGAATATTAGTTACGCATTGCAACAAAAACATGGCAGAAACTTGAGCTGAAATGTACAATAACAGACCTTCAGCTTTCTCCTCCCGTGAAAGGAGAGCTCTGTGGTGACTGCAGCCGTGAAAAGACATTTGTAATGCAGATTAAATCTGTTCGCATGGGGAATTTGTGGGGAATTACAGATGCATGTTACATTCACATTTTGACTTCCTCAGCACTAATTTCACCTTGTAGACCAGCTCTGGAAAAGCCTGTGGGGGTCAGGCACTGGAGGCACCAGATCAACTCCTGCCATTTGGAAAACTTGCTGGGCATCTGCTGGCAGCCCCTGTGCCCAATACCTTTGGAAGAGCATCTAAGGACAACACCTAAGTGCTCCCCTCCTGGAAATGCCTGTGCTCCTATTGATCTGCTCTGACTGGGAATGTCACCTCAGCCCTCCAACAATAATAAAAAGAGAAAAAATAAAAACAGTGCAAATTATCTTGTGTATTTCAGACAGAGCCAACCTCTTTGTCATCAGGGGACCCTTCTGGGAGCAGAATGGATCCTTGGGAATCTCCTGGGGTGTTCCTTGACACCCTGAAGACAACGTAGATTTAAGTAGTCTCTATGGTTGGGATTTATGCAAAATACAGCTTAAAACTGAAACCAGGTGTGGGAAGATAGTTTGTAAGGATAGTGCAGGAGGCAGTCTTTCCCAATGAATTCCAGCTGTACTGATTACTGAGGAGGGGAGAAAACCTTGCCTGCCCAATGGGGATGGGTGTTATAAAAGAGTGGGTTAACTGATTATCAGTTAGTTGGAGCTGGAGATCCAGAATCTGCTGGAGTTTGGGATGGAGTCTGCTGGCTGTGCTGTGACGAGGAAGGGACAGACAAGGTAAGAAGATGTTGTGTGAGGGTTAAGCAGCCAGGCAGGGGACAGCTTGGGGTTACCCCATCATGCAGGAGGAAGAAGGAAACTTGCAGAGAGAAGGAGTCAGTGCTGTGTGGAGCTGCTCATGAGGAAAGGAGTCAGAGTTGCTTGAGAGAAGTTCACTGAAAGAAGGTATGTAAAGTTTTTAATAAAGGACTGGTGTTGATGCCACTCCAGTCTATCTTGACATAATTACTACAGCCAAGGACATGGCTACTTGGAAGGCTCATTATTGGATTTAAGTGAGACTGAAGTTGAAGTATGTTACTGCTGTTTTATTTCCCAGTGCTACTCAAAATAAGCAGAAGAAAGTTTCCATGTGCTTCGAAAAACCAAGGATGCAGTATTTTAATATGGGGTGTCTAGAATGGGCTGGGTGCACCTTGAATTGTACAAGGTGTCAAGGTCGAGGTAATTCTGCAAAATGCAAAAAAACTGATGTAACAGCCTTGATGGTTGAAGATAATTTTTTTTTGTGCAAGTTCTCACTGATGATGAGCAGAGTATTTGGGAAGGTCAGGAGCTCTGGGCTGTGCTGCTGCTGCACAGAGCTGTGCTGTGGTAGCAGCCCTACCACTGAGTGCAAGGTGGTTTTAGGTGTGGTGAGTGTTGGCTCGTTGGTTTAGTTTTTGATTCCTACAGGGCAGTTTATATTATTTATAGTAGCATATGTTATTAATACTGATTAATAACAAATTTTAGAAATTTCTCAGGCATCCATAGGGTGTGGCCCTTTTAGCTGAGAATGTGGGAGCTTTTGCCAGTCACTGACTTCATTGTGGTCTCCAGCCAAGATGATGCAGCTTTTGGTCTGCTGCTGAATGGGAGACCAGCACAACTGACTGATTTGCCCAAACCAAATGGGCCTGGCCTGTTCTGTCAAGACATAGTGTTGAGCTTGAACCATGAGCCTCTCTGCTCTTGACTGAGGGTAGGGAAGTTCAGTCTCAATTAAGGGATGAGATAAGGTTGGGTATGGGGTGTGCTGGACTCAGCCCTGGAGCTGGTTTTTGGTGCTGCAGAACAGGAGGTTTAAGAAGCAGGACAGGTGTGGGGAGAGAGTTTGCTTGAGAGTTAATTTACCTGGGCAGACTATTCAGAGCATTTCAGCTGGTGGTGCACAGCATTCCTCAAAGACATGGTAACTCATTGCCTAAAGTCAGCTCCAGCATGAATGCTAATGATTAATGCCTGGAGGTCCCAGTGGTCTTGGAAGCAATATAGTTAAGTAAGAGGCAATGGGTTGGATAAAAGGTCTTAAATCAGACTAATGCTGGCAAATGTCACTTGAAAGAGAGGGATTTTGGAGGGGGGAAAAAAGAAAAAAGGAAAAGTAATTTAAGAATAAATTCAAAGGAGGGGAAGCAGACATTTCCACAAACTAATAAAATCTCTGCAAATGAGAAAATCAGCCTGCTCAGATTGAAATTTAATCACAGAAGGATTTCATTGTAACAAGGAGAAATATGATTACCACTCAAGAAAGGAGAGGGCTTTCTGCCTCTTGGCTACAGGAGCCTGGTGCTGAGCAGGAGAGATGGTGTCAGGAAGGGAAGGAAGGCACACAGCAGTTTTCCTACCAGTACCAAACACAATCCCTGCCAAAAACTGAGCCAGAGGGACAGCTGTGGGTGCTGTGTGTTTAAGAACCTTGGAAACCTTGCTCTAGGAAGGAGCATCCACAAAGCCAGTGATGTAGGGCCATTAGGGAGTGCTCCTTGTGGGTCTTCCACCCCAGCATCACTTGGGCCACTGGAAATGCCCTTGGGATTGTTCCACAGCTGTAGTTACACTTCAGACTCGTTTAAGGCCATGTGAAAGGTCAATAAAAGCAGAAATGAAGTGTGATATAAACACTGAAGTTTTTCTATGGCCAAAAAAGGAAGTATTGGTGTGAACACCTTGTGTTGCCTTTTGAAAATGAGCAGGTGTTGATATTTTTGTTTTAAGAAAAAAAAATGATAAAAATCCCACCTGTTGTTCATAGTGCAGCAGTACAAATCCTTCCAGGAGCAGGCTGACCACACCACTGGACTTTGGGTTTTATTTAGAAGCAATTACAGCCTCCTCAGAGCTCAAAATATGTCCATAATTTAACAAGTCAATATTTTCTCTGTTATTCCCCTGCTGAATAGACTCTTGTTTCCTTCCTTGTTTTGTTATAGATGCAATTCAAGCTGGGCTGGTTTGATTGATATGTTCTGTTTCTTTTCTCTATTTATGGCATTGAGCTCCTGGAGTCTCCACTGACTTCATTAGAGTATTTTAGAAAATAAGTATCCTCAGCATTATTTTCTTTCCTTGGCCTAGTGAGGGAAGAAAAAAAGTACAATAGAAAAGCACGTACTTTAAAATATAAAACCAAGCAAGTAGTTTGAGCATGCAGTGGAGTGGGGAATGATACCAACAATATTTTAAAAGCTCCCCTTCAGCATTCTATCAACTGCAAGATTTTTAAAAGAAATTAAGACTAACATATTTGACAGCTTTTGACCACATTTGATGTTGCTGAAGTGCTTGGTGGGCGAAACTCATGTTCTGCTGCTTAAGTTTACTTTTTTGTTGGTTTTGTTTGTTTTTTTTTAATTATTTTGCATCAGCCTCTTTCCTGCTGTATTTTAGAAATGTTTGCTTCATCTCAGATGCTGTCAGGGCTGATCTTGTCAGGAGGAGGGGCTGCATTTCGAGTGGCAGGGAGGAGAATTAGCATGTGGCTGTGCCAGCCACCTGACATGGTGCAAGATAAGAAATTAATTAAAACCTTGCTGTCAAAATACACGTGGTCCCACATTGAGTGCTCTGGGTCCTTCCCTGAGTGTAGTGGGGTACCAGTGGATTACTTGAAGAAAAGTTCCTTTTAATTTTTAAAATGGGAAGTTTGATGGGAACAGATGTCTTTGTGTCAGGACTGCAAGAGTTAATAAGATTAGGTGAAAGAAAAAAAAATGTTGAAACTCTTTAATTGGCCAGAATATGCAGTGCTACAGCTCTCTGTGCCAGCAGAGGCGTTTGGCTAGTGGGAATTAAACAAAGAATTGTGCAAACATTGGGAAGTGTTGCTGAAATTATTCAGCAGTCTTTTCTCTTTCTTTTTTTTGCTACTTTAGGATTAATTTGTAAATTTACTCTTGGTAATCATTTATAAAATAACCATAACCCTGGAATATTTCAGATTGTGTCAAGATAGTGGTTTAAACATGTTGAGCCTGGTAAAATGAAAAGTCAATCAGAATAGAAGTATGACTCCTGTACATGACTATTTCATACTGCTTTGAAAAGGCTGGTTCCATGGAATTTGAAAAAGAGAAATGAATCCCTGGTCTTCTACATTCATACCTAGTGCTGCTGCTCTCAGTGAGCTGTATGTCTAGGAACTCTCTGAGAACATAAATACTTGATTTTATTTGTTTTTTTCAAATCTGTGAAAATACTGTCTTTTTTCTTAATTAACTCCACTATTAAACAAAAAGCAGTGAGGCATGTTCTTATGGTATGTATTTTTACAGCAAAGTATTTAAAGCAACCCGTTAGATAATTTCATGCTGCATTAAATTCAGTAGGATCTTCTCATATGCATCATTTTTACTGCTTCCTGTATCTTTGGCCATAAGCTTTTTAATTGCCATACAAAGAGATATAAAACAAAATTCAACAGGAAATATATTTTTGGTTGTTTGGCTCCACCTGATGCAGTGTTTTTCAGTTGATGGAGTGAACCCTAGTTGGATGTTTTGTTTGGAAATCACTGGGTCGCTTTTTTTTGGCTCACCAAAGGCTCTAAAAGCAGCTGCCATGTGAAGAGGAGAGGTTTCATTAGGGCAGAAGGTTTAGCCTCTGGAATGGAAGAGTGCTGTAATTCCAGTGCTCACAGCCACTTGTTAAATCTCTAGGATTTGGGAATGAGCATCCCAGTGGCACAGGGAGCACATGGCTTAGGGGCTGTCTTGCCCACCTCATTTTTTTATCTAGGTCTTGCACCCATAAGCCAGATATTTGTTTTACCCCACAATGTTTTTTGGCCAAAAATATCAGAGGTATTGAAATTATGTTTTTTTTCTAACAAAGCTTTCCTCAAGACCAGCCTGGTTGGGTTTTGAGGAAGTGGCACTTCCAGCAAAGGCAAAAGAAAATGTTTTGCCAAAAAATGATTCCTTGCATTGTCTGATTTAGAGCTGCAGACTTAAGATGGGCAGGCCTTACTTTCCTTGGAGGTGTTTTTGAGACTAGACCACTCCATAAATACTTAGAATTGCATTTCTAATGTTCACATTCATGGAGCCTTTATGAATGCAAGTACTGTGCTCATGATTGAACCGAGGGTAAACTAAAAAATGGAAGCTGTTGTTGTATGTTTTAGAGAGGAAAAGGAGAATAAAAGATAAACTGAAGAGTTGGTGCCCTGAGGTTCACCCACATGTGTCTCAGGTTGAATTATGGCTCTGGCTTGGTGTTTTGGCATCAAATAGCTTCCACCCCATTTTTGAGATTTCCAACTTGATACGTACCCACTGTTGCCTGCTAGTGTTTTTAATTGTATGGTAGCAAAGAGCTCCCATCTGAGCAATGTGTTTGGTAACTGGCTGAGCTGATGTAAAAAGCAGCCTGAAAAGGCCAGATCCTGCCCAGGCTGAAACTGATCCTAGTTTGGTGTTAAATCTAGGCTTTAGCTGCTGAAACATTTATAAAAACTAGGGGTTTCTCACTGCTGTGCATTTTTTTTTGCTATCTGTGAAAGAATTTTGTCAGGCACACTGACAAAAGGCTTGGGGGCTGTGTGGGGTACATGCATTTATTTGAGCCCTCGGTGCTCTGGTGCTTAAGCCAGTTGTAGAGGACTGTAGGGCTGCTCCAACACTGTCCCCTTCTCATCCTCAAATGCAGGTTAGAGAGAAACTTATGGCACAAGTTGTGCTTTGTCTTCCATGCTGAATATTAAAAATGAATATTAAAAAGCCCAGCAATGTGAAACTTGAAGGATTGAGCTTGGAGGTCTTCGCCTGCAGCATGGGAAAGGAAGACTGCACTGTAGCTGGGGGACTGGAGATGGAACACTGTGCTCACTCTGGATTTTGGCACTTCCCTTTTGCATGGCTCATAGGGCTGTGGACTCTGTGTACACCCCAAGAGTGTAAATCTCTGCTGCTGGCTTTGTCTTAAGAGAATTATTGCAGTGTTTGGTTATGGACTGTCTGGGGATAGACAGAAATTGTTCTGTTTCCTCCTAGTGGGTTTATTCTTTGGGTTTTTTGTTCATTCTTTGAATTCTAGTTCAAGTAGGAGGAATATTCCTTATTTTCTTTCATTATAAGGTAAACACAATTCTCGTGATATATCCTCTCCAATTGCTGTTATGACTGCACTTTGAAACCATAACCTGTTTTTAGCTGAAAATCCTTAGAGGAAGTCTAAGGAGCCAGAAAATGCTTTATTGGAAAAGCGATATGTTTAAATAAACCTTACAGAGATAGCGCTCACCCAGTAGATGAAAATATGAAGTCTGAGAATTGTTGGATAGAGGAGTAGCTCTGAATCTCTCATTCCTTTCTATCTAAGGTAACCTGATTATCACTGTAATCTCTTTTGTTCTGTCACTTTGAAAAGACAGTATCATCTGTCATTCTGTGGGGGAAAAAAAACCCCCAACAAATAATGGTAGGCTAAAGCAAATATTCCTTATTTAAGCTTTGGTTTAAAAATGAGAGTAATATTCATATACCCAGAAGCATACTATATGTATGTATATACATATATTAAAGAAAAAAAAGGTACTGCCTCCTTTGAGGAAATACATGGCACAAGGTTTGTGCTTCATATGGTTTCTGCAGGAGATATCTGGGTTGTTGGGACATTACCTATTAAAGGCTTTATTTTCTTAGCAGATGATCTTCTGCAAAGGGGCACTGGCACTGCCTGAGCGTGTCTAAGCACGTGTGTGCCAGCACATACACTTATCTTCCAGAAGGGGAATTTGGCCATGTCTAGGGTTAAAGCAAGCACTCAGGAAATGGGAGATATTTTGTTCCACCAACTAAGATGCTTATGAGAATAAGATTCAGTTGGGTTAAATAATAAAAGAGAGGAATTAAATTATTTTTTGGATTGTTGGTGAAAAGTACCCCTAAGTCAGTAATAGTAAGGTGATAGTGCTGTTTTTGGTCATGTTGAGGATAGCAATCCATAGTTAACCCAGCCTGTTCAATGCACTGAGTGCCTCTCCCATAACCAAGGGCTGCAGATGCACGCAGATACACAGATTATTGTCCTCTGTGGACATCCAAGCCTCTCCTGAGCATCCCTGGGAGCTGGATGAAGTTTTGGGGGCTGGCGAGGCGTTGGGTTCTGGCTGTAAATGCCCAGTTTGGGAGTGTGGGTTTCTGGCTGAGGATGGCACAGCTGCTGGCCTTGCTGGCAGGCAGGGAGGACACCTGTGTGCCCCTGTGAATGAAGGCAGCCTTCACTCGGGGGGGATGCTGCTGCAGCAGCCGTGCCCTGCGCGGAAGCGCGAAGAAAAGGGCGATGCTCTGTGCCACGCGCGCTCGGGCGCATACTAAGGAAGCAGCAGGGGAGGAATAAAAGGCACTGGGTTGTTGGCTGGCCTCGCTGCTATTCAGAGCCTGCCTGAATTAGCAAGGCTGGAGTAAACCACTCTGCACACCACAGTAATATGGTAATACTGGAAATGCAGGAAGGGAAATCCTGGCCCCGTTAAATTCGTGGGAGCTTTTTGTGATGAGATCAGTGGAGCTTTCATCTCGTCTGTTTAGTGTTTGGAAGAAGAAGTAGCTCCTCAGCATCTGAAACTGATTTTGTTGAAGTAAGAGTGTTATTTGTTTAAGAATGCATGATTAAAAAAAGGTGACTTTCCAGTCTGAAGCAAAACTGGGACAGTTTCTTCTTAGTATTTCACTGCAGTTACAGCTGGTGCGAGCTCCTCTGGGCGATGCCTGTCAGAGGGAGCTGGAGCACCTGGGAAAGGCTTTGAAAATCAATCAGGGCTCCCCTCTGCTCTCTCCTGCTGCCACTTCCCCCTGGCTGGAGGAGCCTTACCCTGTTGGCAGAGGTTCAGTGGCACAGCCCTGCTGATGGCCAGATGCGATTCAAGCGGCAGCTCCTGTGGCCACGTTCAGCCCAGGTGGTTTCAGCTCTGCTCCTCGTGCTGCCCATACATTTGTCCTTGCAGTCTCAGCACACACAGCAAAATCCTTCAGCTGTGGCTGTCTCTAGCTAACACTGTCTGAATCTGCTTTATTCTCTTGATGGAGAGACATTTCCCATCAGACATTTTAAATAAGAATTTAGTGTGAGTGATGTCTAGTGATATCTTAGTAATTTCTTCAAATGCTTAATCATAGCTGTGTCCCTGAATATCTTCTCCATCTCAGCCACAACTTTGAAGCTGTGACAACTGCTTCAAGATAAGGGTGGTGTGTATAGAATTTTGGTATTTCTTTTTATGAGAAAAACATTATATAATGTTTGCCATATGCTTTGTTCCCTGTACTTTCCTACCTAGTGCAATTGGACCTGCAAGTGAACCACTAGACCTCTAAGACAGACCTTTTTTTGATGTTATCTGTTTTTCAAGTCATTGCTGTTCTTTCTTTGCATTGCCTCAACAGAACCAGAGCATAACAGAGAGCGATAGTAATCATAATTAAACAAAATCTAACTTACCGGAGCTTTAAAAACCAAAGGATATTATTCCTCAGGGGACAAGGGATTATAACTGGTTCCGTTTCATCTTGCTGGTTGGTGTCACTGGAGGTCTCTGTAGGCTGCAGATAAGTGTCACAAACTTTGCTGGCAGGTGTTGATCTCTGAAGACAGAAAACAAGCTCTCTCTGCCCACCTTTGAGCCTCTGTAGTCTGGAAAATGGCTTTCAGCAGCACTCTGGTGAAGCTTCCTTGCTTCATTCAAACCTGAGCTTCCTGCTAAACTGACTGCATTAATGTCAAGGTGACTGACTTGAGGGAATGAAATAGCAGGGAAAAATAATATTAAAATTAAATATAAATATATTTTTTGGACCTGACTTAGCCACACAGCAATTTCACAGGATAATTCAGCAAACTAATTCTTCTGTCCTAATGGTGTGCATGGATGTGTGAAGGCATTTTCCTGTTTGTAATGATATACACCAATTACACTTATTTTCTGAAGGAGTCCTCCTTACTTGGGAGGGTTTCTTGCCCTCTAGTTCTTAGCCCCAGTCCACAGGTTTTGGGACTTGGCTGCTCTGTCTCCCCTGAGGTGGACTCCTGGACTAAGTGGGATGTGTTATTTCTGGTTTCTGTTTAAAGAAGAACAACAAAAAAAGTGCAGTGAGGTTTCCCAACATCGTTGCACTTTAGCCAAATATTTGCATTGCAATTTGTGATGAATTATAAATGAATCAACAACGTGTCATGAATTTAATATCCAAAAATATCCTACATGTCATGGTTACCTTGATTTCCCCCTTTATTCATAAAGTGTAGGCAGACTGCTAAGATTGGCAGATGCAGAGTGTGAACGAGGTAGTTTCTGAGTCAGTGGGTACAGCTCGAATTCCTTCATGAGGAATGGTGTCCCTCATTTTAAGCTGTCAAAACAGCACTTGATGGAGGCTGCAGTTGCACAAGCACTGTTTGGAGAGGAGTGTGAATATTCAAGCTGTGTCTTCCTCCGGGGCTGGCTCTTCAAGCTGGGATCACCTCTCTCCTCCCTCACCAGTGGACTTGCACCAGTGAGATGGCCAGTTTAGCTTGGATGTCCTCACTCAAGGAGGATGGAGCTATCTGGTCCAGCCCTGGCCCAAAGTGAGGCTTTGCTCAGGGTCCTGCTGAGCCTGATGAAGGCAGAGCTGGGGATGTGTCCAGCTCCAAGTGACTCCTCGGAAGGCATAGCAGACACATTATCACTGTGTTGTGCTGAATAGTTTCCTGACAAAAAATGAGCCTGGTTTTGGTGTTCTGTCATAAATGATGGTTGGCTTTAGGGCTGTTGGCAAAGGTTTGCAGTGGGGACCATCATGCTGGTCCACCTTCCACTGGTGTTGTTAATAATCCATGGCACGTCGTGAGTTTCAGTGTAGCTCACCAAAGTCATGCTCAGGTAGTGAAATGTTTAGGGTGTCTATGCAATTAAAAACTAGCTGAAGACAGAAATCCTCTACTGCTAATTCCAGTCTCTGCTGGAATACCCCAGTGATCAGTACTGGGCTTTCTGAACAGTCTCAGATGATGAACTGCTGATCATGTCCTTTCTAAGCTCTCCATAGTTAGGCCTTTGTTTACTTAAACAATTCAGCTTCTATTTAGTGTATTGTAAGCACAATCATTAGTTCCTGTGCTTTGCTAAGGGAAGTAAAGCAGCATGTTTTCTGCTTTGTTTTTTAATGCCATTAAGTGAAAGGCTGAGACTGAGCTTTAGACTTTGCCCCAGGAAACAGGTAGCTCAAACTCTGAATACTGATACTTTTTCTGTTACACAGGTTCATAACTGATGCAATTTTCAAGGTGTGAAAGTTGTCAGGAGTTTTGCTGTGTACTTGGGGAGCAGGAAGATGAAGCTTTTTTTTAAGGGGTGCTGGGCTAACAATTGTTGGGTTAGATCTTTGGTTCTCTCGGCACCAACTTGTTGGGTTGTCTTATTTAATGAGCTAAGTAGTTAATAGTGGCTATAAAGTTGTTTATTGCAGAAATACATTAGTTTTAAAGCAAGAGTCATCACCTGGAAGACTATGATGTAGGAGCCTGCTCTGAAGTGGAAGTATCCTGGTACTGCTCCACAGCAGAGTAGATCTTTGTTCCCATGTAATCTTTTCCTTACGAATCACACCAGACTGATCAACTCATTCTCATAATTAATCAAAACCATGTTTTGCTGGCGTTGTTACTGAGTTGAATTCCAGTGTAACATTTCCATAGGTCCTGTTAAGTGACTGTGGAAGGATTAAAGCTCATTTAATTGCCCATTTTGTTACCACAGCAGCTGTTCTAATTTTACCATCTTGTGTCATCCACAAGATCTGCTTTCTGTTCTTGGGTACCTGGGAGTCCCAAGAGTTCACGTTTTTTAGGTGCAGTCATTCTTGACTCTCAATTTTCATGCCTGTATGAAACCTGTACCTTAATAGCTCTTAACTTGGGGAGTGTAACTTAAAACAAGTCTAAAGCCAGAGGACTTTGAAGGGATGCTCCAGATCAACACCAGGTAACAGATACTGATGCTTCAAAGGAATCTGCCAACAAGGATCTTTCTGCTGCTGTTACTGCAGAGCAGCCCTGTACATCACTTTGAAGGACTCTTGGTGACTTGCAGGCAATTTTTGTTAGAAGTGAATAGATTTTCCTGCCTGAAACGAGTGATAAACGCTCAGAATTCAGTGTTATAAGGAAGCAAACTGTTAGATACATAGAAACTGTTGGATATGTGAAGAGAGTAAGAATATTTGGGATGGTGAAGAAAATGGAAAATTGAAGGGGGAACAGAAGGATAAATTAATGGAGACTTTATTGTTTTTTAGTGTTGTTTCCTACAAAGGTACATCTTCCCCATACAGCTTTTAGAGTTCTTGACAGACATGTGTGTAGCCATGGAATCAGCAGACAGGCAGCTTTGAACTGTGCAGTGGATGCACAAGGAATATTGATTCATCCAAGCTTTCATTAACCCTAGCAATAAAATACTTCAGAGTCCAGAATTTCAAATGGCCAGAGTGTTCTTCAACCTTGTCTGCGCTGTACTGATAACAAACTGGATTTTGTTCAACAAAAGGCGTCAGGACTTCTCTTTCCAGCAACCTTTTTTATTGAAGAGATATTAATGTGGTAGTGATCTTCCCTCATTGTGGTGAGGTTTGAGGTCTTCTATGTCCCTGTTCTGTCTAATGCTGTTTGTTTGGTTATCTGGGGTCCTTAGATGGAAATTCTTGGGGAAAAAAAACCGCTAAAAAGCCCGTCTGGAACACTAGTGTAACTTGTTGCCGTTTTTCTTCTCCATTATAGCAGCTATTATGGGAATTAGCTATCATTTAGATGATTTTTTTTTTTTACATACAGAAGAAAGAGTTCTTTTCATTAAATCCCTCCAAGAGGAGGCAATCATCATCACCACAGGGCATTTTTGTGGGGTTTGTTCATGCTCTTGACACTGCACCTGACAGATGCAGTGCTACAGTGAGAAAGGCATCTTTTTCCTGAAGCAGCGTAGGAATTTCCCTCTTCCAGCTTTTAGGCTGGTACCCCATGCTTCTCATGCAAGGTGTGCACTTGGCTTTAGATTCAGCAGAGCAGAAAGAGGTAACTGAGGAGACTTTTTTAGGTCAGAAATGCTCAGTGGTTCCACCTAGCCTTTCAATAGCTACTGAAGGAATTCTGGGTTTTACAGCAGAAGCACACAGAAATGGTGATTTATTCCATTCCTGCTTCACATGAGGAATTGGTAAGTGCTTCAAGTAAACTTTTAGTTGTCAGCCAGCTCTGTGGCAGGAGGTTTTATCCAGGTTACCAGGATCTATTTCAGTGTCAGAAAGGGATTGGGAAGATGGGGGAATGCAGTGATGGTTAAAACATTGCAAGATTTCCTGCTTTCAGTTTTCTCCTGCCACTGCCACCAGTGATCCTTACCCAGTCATGCATCTCCCTAGGGCTTGTTTTGGGGTGTTTGCCATGCTGTGCTGCATTTGCAGCATTCTGTTGTGTTTCTCTCTCCTTGGGTGGAGTTTGCATAGGGAAAGCAGTCCTTGTTTTCCAGAGAGCCTGTGCACAGGAGCGTGGCTGGGTGGTGACAGTGTGTATCTTCACCTTGGCAGCAGAAGTGAGCAAATCTCTTTGGATTTCCCTGCCAGATGTTTCCCATTCAATCCATATTGGTTTCCATTACTGCTTTGAAGATTGACTTGAGGTGGAAATGAATATTACAATTATATTGCTGACTTTTGCATAAATTAGTGTCATTTTCTCTTAAATGTCCTGCCATTTTGGACAAGTGTAGTTTACAAAAAAAATAATAGTAGCCATTTGAAAGTGTTGCTTTTGAATTCAGGGAAAGGCTTGTTTTTGTGTCCTTTGAGATGCCTGGCTCCCAAAGCAACACGCTGTTGTTGAGGCAAAAATCTGAGGAATTCCAGGCGGTGCCTGGCAGGAGCAGCCCTTGGTGTGTTCCCCATGGGCTTCCTGAGCTGCCCCTCACATCCATGCTCTGGTTGGCAGAGTTTGAGAGGAGAAAGCAGAGGCACAGCTTTGTGTGGAGTCATCCTTCATGGGAGCCTAATGCCAGTACACCAGAGTTAAATGGAACTCTGTAAAATCCTTAACACAGCACTTGATGTTCTCTTTAGGAATCACAAAGCATGTAACATCCTTATGTTCTCCAAAGGGTTTATTTGGCAGCCTGCTAGCATCTCACTGTGACATGACTGACGGGGGAATAACCAAAATAACAAGGTGCAGGGAAAGGAGGCAGCAGTCACCAAATTGCAGTAACAGCTTCATAGCACAGTACCTTTGAACCTGTGACTCTTCTTCCCTTTCCCTGGATGGGTAGCAGGCCTTGATGCCCTCAAAAACAACATTATGCTGGTCAAATGGTGATGGGGACTCAAATAATTTTGCTTAAGGTTCCCAGTCACTGCTGAATTCCAGTATGTCCAGTGTGTGTAATCCAACACAGGGTTTGCTCATTCCCTTTGATCCTCTGCAATTATCCAGATTTTAGGCCCAGAAGTATCTTTGCAGCTAACCAGGAGCATCATGAAGTTGCAAGGTGAATATTTCCATCAGTGGGAAAGGAGCTCTGTGCTGTCGGTGAAGTTGGCTGCTTCTGAAGAGGCAGTAAGTAATCAGGGTAGGAAAATGAAAGAAAAGGGGTGAACGAAGTAAAGGATTAGGATATTCAAGTAGCTGGTAGATTAGTGGGGCACAGTGCATACCTTTGGGTCTTCACCTCTTTGATTTAAAAAACAAACCAGCTTCCTGCTCATCTGTAATATTACTTTTCATACAGATGCCTTTAATCCTACAGTTTCCATTTTCAGAGCAAACAAAGATGTGTTTATTTTCCTTATAAGCCCTTCTTCCTATCCTCCATACAGAATTTTTGAAGCTAATGACTGAGAAAGACAGAGAGCAGGAGTAAGTGTCCAAATGGCAACTTGTCAAAGGCAGCTTGGAGCCACGGGCTGGGCACCCCCAGCATCCTGGGGAGCATCCCAGCTTGGGTCCTTGGTTCCAGCACGGTCCCTGCACCTCCAGACAGGGAGTCACTGGTGTCTGGGCTACCCCAGGCTGTACACTCTTGGACACACACACAAGTACATTAGTTTTATTAAAAAAGTGGCTGCTTGGCTATCACTGTAACAATTTCCCCTGACTGAGCAGTCCTAGCCACCACACTTACTAACTTCCACGTAGTCAATCTACTGGAGTTCCTTTTGGAACCACCCCATTTGGGGAAAGGTGCTGCATTACAGAGAACAAGGAGAGGAGGCCATGCAGTGGCAGTGATGCTAAAATGTGAAAGATTGGCACATGTTTTGTAGAGGAATTCCAGAGAGAAGAAAGCTGAGGGAAACCTTGCAGTCCTTCCCTAATCCTCCAGCTGTTCTCCTTTATTTTAAATGTTTTTCCTTTCTCTCAGTTTGCTGTGGATTTGGGCTGGGACAGCTTTTTCCCTTCTTTCTGCTTCCCAGCTTTTCCTCTCCCCTTGCCCAAAGGAGTTAAGGGGCTGGAAGAGTCTGCATCTTTTTATGCTTCTTTTTGTTTTTTAAGGTCCCTAAAATTAATGCAGTGATTCAATGTCTGTGTGCCTGTCTCAGGGTGATTTTATGATAATACTGTATTCCCCTGTACTCTGCTTTATGCCCAGAAATGGATCCTGTAACTTTCACCTGCCCAGTCAAAATAGTTCCCCAACACATCTGTTGCTGAAAGAAATGAGAGATAAGCTGTGTCTGAATTTTGCAATATTTAAGAGTTCTATACATTGTATTATTGTATTGTATTATATGCACCTGTTGTTCCAGACAGAAGTCTTGGATTCATTACTGGAAGAACAACACCCAGCCATAATCTCTGCAAATAGTTAGGTTTGCAGTAGTAATGTTTACAGCACAACAATTAACCAGCCCAATTCCCCCCCACTCAATTATTTTATACAGTGCCTCGACTGATTTAATCAGCTCCCTTTCTAACAAGTCTGTCCTCTTTAAAACAAATGTATTTTGAGTAGGATCAGATTTTCCTTCCAACTCTTTTTATTGCTGGTTTCTTTAGAGGTGATTTAATTGCTGTAAAAATGATCTTCGTACTTGCCATTCTTGATTATATTGCTACTTAACAAGCTGTATTAAATGCGTGAAAAAATCAAATCAGAAAATTGAGCACTAGACAGTAACAAGGAAAACACTTTTTTTTTAACTTCAGTACTGTTGCCACTGATGGGAAGTGTGTGTAATCAAGTTATTTTTGAATTATCCTCAAGCTGGGAGGAAAAGAAAACTTGGTATAATGGATAATTTGAAAGTAACTACACAGAAATGCCACTAAAAAGGATGGCTCTTAAGTTGATCTTGCAGAGTTCAGTCTCTGCCTCCTCAGCCAAACCATTTCCTTTACCCTGTGCATGCAACAGGAACGTGTTCATCTGGGGCCTGTCACAGTGTGGGGGTTCCCAGGTGTTTGGAATGGAGTTGGTGCTGGGGAAGGGGCATCCTCTTGTCTGATTTTGGCAAATCTTCCCCAGACAGAGCAGCTCTGGGTACTCTGTAGCAGATCCAACCCATGGTGGGCACGTGGGCAGCTGCTGGGGCAAGTGTTGGCTGGCTTCATGATCCTAACAAGCTGCCATAACTCCACAGAGAGCTGTGGCACGTGGCTGCAGTAGTGTTCTCCAGGGAGGGGAGCCTTCTCAAACCACGGCACATCCTCTAGAATGGAAATTCTAGGGGAATTCTGAATCCATAGACGAATGAGATCCTGATGGGATTCGTCCTGGGGTGGCTGAAGGCAGTGGTGAAGCTCTTGGGGCTTCTTTGGTACATGGTCAGGGCTGGAGAACCCCACCTCTTTGGGCAGCTAAATATCAATAGTCCTGTCTGCTACCATGGTCCTTGTTGTGACCCCTGCTTTCTGCAAGGAGAAAGGTCCGAGCCTGAGGCTTGCAGACACCTCCCCTGTGGGAAACAGGAGCAAATCCCATGTGCCAGGTAGGATGCAGGTGCACAGGAGATGGACAGTGTGGGCACTAAAGTGTTGTTCTCCGTCAGAAATGTGAGTGGCACCATTGGGATGTAATAACTTGCTCACAAGGAAAAGTTTCTTTCTAATGTCCATCATTTAATGGTTGGCTTATGCCCTTGAAGTGAGATGTCTTATATCTGTAATACAGCCACGGTAATTTCATTCTAAAAGTACCCTATTTGATTAAGAACCAGCCATGAAGGCAAATATCAAATCTCCAGATGGAAACTTGGCCTGGCAGGAGAGGATGAGAAGTTGCCATTAAGCAAGGCTGGGCTGGGGTGTCCCCTCTGAGCAGGGACACGGTGAGGCACGGCTCATTTGTCACAGCAGGGATATAATTTTGTTTTCTACTACTGACATGTATTTGTCCTTTCCTTTATTGCAGCAATAATTCCTTAAAAATACCATTAGAAAAAAAGACAAAAGGAAGCGTCAAGAGCGTGAAACTTTGATCTTAATTTTGTCCTAACCTTTACAAAATGGATTAAATAATTCCTGCAGGTCACACGAGCAGTGTTTCTCACCTAAGTGTTGATGGCCCATCAAGGTGCTTGTAGAAGAGGAAAGCTCTTCACCTTGTGCTGGTCCTTAGAGCGTGAAATGTCGGGAGCATTTAAAGAACAAAAAAAGATGATATGGTATGGTAGAAGAGCATGGAAATGTTAAACCAGTTTTGTTGAACTGGAGATCTCTCTGCTGCTGAGGTTGGCTTTTATAACTTGGGGATTTTCATGCTGCCTCTATAAAATACTGAGATGCTCTTGTGTGATGGTCCAGCATCAAATTATCAGAGGAAGTGGAGGAAGGGAGGTGTTTTACAAAAGAGATGAAGAATTGCTTTTCCCAAAGGTTTATGGCAAAGCCATGTGCCTGGCAGTGTGCTGGTGCCTGGGACAGAGCTCTAGACAGAGCCTGGGATTTAGAGAGCTTGAGCTGGTGGTTTTATGGAGCAACCTGTGCCTCTGAAACGGTGCCCCTGAAGCAGCTGGACATATTTGAAGCAAAATGAGAACAACTACACAGTATGGAAATGGCCTGGCTAAGGTGATTTTTATCCCAGCACACCTGGAGGATGTTTTTGCTCTTCCAGCTAATTGGAGATTATTAAATTCAAGGAGGTGGTAGAAGGGTACAAGAATAAGGTGGTGGTTTCTTGGGTGAAGCAGTGCTTTTTAAAATAAGAAAAAAACACACTGTTTTCTGAAGCTACATAGGAGTGACATCAGGCTAGTAGCTGCTGAAATGCTCCAAAAGGACTGGCCTCTCCCTGCATTCCCAGACTGGCATGTCCTTAGCTGTGTGGGCTGATCCCAGCCTTGCATTTGTGGTCTTGGTGCCATTTCCATCCTGGAAGAAGCCACACAGTGCTTCTGGCCATGGTAAATGGCCACAGCACATTTTGCTGTAATAAACTGGGGTGATGAACTAGTGGTGGAGAGGCTGACTCAACTGCCTTTGCAGGAAAAGGAAAAACAATTGGTTTTGTTGGTTCTCTTACTTTCATTCTTTTCAAATGAGGGAAATTAAATACAAATACAATCAAAATTTGAGATACAAATACAGCATACAACGGGAGACTGTATTTGCTCAGCAGCTTTTTTTAGTTCTGCTCAGCAGCCTGTCCCATCCTGTGAGAGTGCTGACCAAGGCTGCTTGACAAGAGGCTCGAGACAGAAGTGCATCATGTTGTTTTTAATACATTGAAGTAGGAGGTCCAGTTGGAAACACCTGGGGAAGAGCATTTGTGCATTTTTCCAAGTTCTTGGGCAGAACAGCCTGTACCTGGGAAGAGAACAGAGGCAGCAGTGCTGGGAGTGGCCTTGGGGGATCTCTGGGGGTGCAGCAGCTCCAGCTCAGGCTCTGGTTTCTCAGCCCTCCTTCAAGATGCTCCCAGAGATTTCTCTGACTCCTTCACATTAAATTGTCTGTGCATAGTTTAACTGTTCTAAGCATTTTCTGTATAAAAAGTCAAGCTCTGTGTGAGATCCTCTAAATCATTAAAAGTGGGTCAGTGAGCAGTTTAGCAGGAGCATGAACTGCAATCTCCCCCTTTCCTGTATATCATCATTCATCTTCACCTGCTTGCCTTCAGCACAAAGGGCTCCCAGTAGCCCTCTGAGCTGTTACTGCTGTTTTACTGAAACCTGCTGGGTATGGGCACTCAGACACGTGCCACCACGCTGCAGGAGAGGCAGGGATGCACATGATGCTCACACAGCTTCTGTTAAAGCATAAAAACCACAACAGATGATATTTTGAAGCCCTCTATCACTGTGGAGTTCAGCCAGTAAAAAGCTGTTTTCTTGTTGGCACACACAAACTGGCAGGCTGTGATTAAAAATGTGTTTAATTAATAAAGAAATTACTCAAATGAAGGTGCAAGGTGAAGGGAGTGGGTAGAGAGGTTGAGGGGCGCGTTTCTGTAGCCTGGTGACTTGCTGGTGAGTTTTGTGCTCTGGATGTGTGTACATGTGATGATGCATGCACTGAAATACATGAAAATACAACTCAGTGGCATGTTCAATGTGCTGTTCAAACATTTTTCCCGTTGCTGTAATGGAAGGTTGGTTGTCAAGCAGCCAGGTGCAGAGGTGTGGGGATGGAGCCATGCAGATCTCTCCAAGGAAATGGCATTTTCAGCACCTGCAGTGGGCACAGTGGTTGGGGCTTCTTCCCCATCTCAACCTGGGAAAGCCCTGTGGCTTTGCAGGGGTGAAGAGCTGAGAGAGGGGAGCAGGAGGAGGTTGAAATCTGCTGTGATGTTTTTACCAAGAGTGGGGAGTTGGTCCCAAATGTGGGAAGACACTGGTCCAGCCACCTCTTCAAGGGAAGCTGGCTTGTCTGTGTGCATTGAGTGGGGGGAGCCAAATTTAATCTCTAACAGGACTAAGCACAACCCATTGTTGGAATCAGTCACTTATTTATGGTGGTGACAGCTTTAAGCCAAGTTCATTAAAACACCACTAAAATCTTTGACACATTTTAAAACACAGCGAGGAACACATTTGTGGAAGAAAATTCCACAAGGAGTCACTAAATGCAGAGAAAGAACCTGTGGCTCAGGAGGTTCTGCTCTGTGAGAGCTGCTAGGGGAGGATTCTAAGGAATACGGAGAGGTGAACAATGGTACCTGCTCCAAAGACATGCCTGGTGGACCTTTACCACAACAGGATGAAGCCAGCTCAGGTTTTTCCCTGTGCCCTCTTGCTGCCTTTGGGCTGATTTTGGAGCTCTCTGTTCCCCAGGATCACCTCCACACCTGAAATTCCCCCCCAGAACCCCTTCTTTCAGCAGGTTCCTTACCTGTTATCAGGGGAGTGTTTAGAGCAGCTAAAGATCTCAGGCACTTTGTCTGGGAGATTTATGGTGGTAATTAAAGCAGTGCTTTCCAGCCCTCTGCTGCTCTTCCTTGTATTGCTGGAAAATGGGAAACAGGGTTTGTGCCAGCCAAGAAGAAACCCTGGAAATCCATGTTCTTAGATCTGGTGTCTGTTATTTCTTTGGCTTGTTAGTGAGTCCTTGCTGATGGGTGTGGGTACCTGCCTTGTGAAAACCTCCAGGTAGGGAGACGTTGCCCAGCAATTGTAGGTTGTATTTATTTTCACTTTATGTGCTTAAAAAAAAAAGGCATCATTATGTGATGTAATTTAATCATCATAAACATCGTGTGAGTTGACTTATTAAGTAATGGGCAAGGGTAGTGGGATGTTTTCTTTTGGGATTTAAAAAACAAACAAAAAAAAGGAGCCAACTGATTTGTCCCATGCTACAGTTATGGATGAAGCAGCACGAAACAACATCCAGCTCAAAAGACAGACACAGAGGTCGTGGCTGGTAATCACAGTGACACTAGGGTGAGGTTTTTCTAGACCAGCTGTGAAATTGGGCAGTAAATTACGTTGCATGTGATGTATTATTCCCTGCTTTAGTAAATAGGCCTCCTGACAGAGGCCCAGCACAAAAACTGCAGGGAGCAGTGCTGGAATTGTGCAGCCAAATGCTCCAAGAGGTGCTGTCCAGGGCTCATGTGCTCACACAGCTGCACTTGTCCTTTTTGCTGCCTTTTCCTTTGATCATCTCTTCAGCTGGGTGCTTTCCTCTCCCTTCCCAGTTTATGCAAAGTCTATTATGTCTTAAGGCTCTGCATTGCCTGTTTCTGCTTGAAACAGGGACTGGGCTGCTTGAGCACCGTGTGCTGGCCTGTCTGCAGCTGTCTCATGGTCACTGCAGGAAGGATGCTTCACTCTCTGATCCCTCCATGTGCCCATGGCATGGCTGATCCCTGCTCAGAACCGCTCTCTGATCCCTCCATGTGCCCATGGCATGGCTGATCCCTGCTCAGAACCACTCTCTGATATCTCCATGTGCCCATGGCGTGGCTGATCCCTGCTCAGAACCGCTCTCTGATATCTCCATGTGCCCATGGCATGGGCTGATCCCTGCTCAGAACCACTCTCTGATATCTCCATGTGCCCAGGGCATGGCTGATCCCTGCTCACAACCATGGGATACTGGTATTGCTTGGTGCAGGCAGTGTGCTTGTGCTCTTCCTGCTCTGGGCAGGAAAAAGCTGGTGCTCCTGGCCATGCCTGAGGCTGGATTCTGGGCTTATCCTCATTTTTTAACCAGGGAAGCACAGAGTAACTCTCCAAGAAACTGAACTGAGGCCATCAGGCTCTGACCTCTGGATGAAAATAAGAGTTTGTTGTGAGAGCAGTAATGCAATGAGAACAAGATCTCAGCTCCTCTGTGAAGCTATGGACTACATCAGTTGGAAGCTGTTTACATAGCTGCCAATGCCTGTATCCATTTCCCAAATTAGCACCCAGCAGAAGACAGAAACAAATTGAGTTTCTTGAGTCACAGCTGGAATTGCAACTTTTTCTCCCTTGATTACAAGGAATATGGTCTGCATGGAAGACTTCAGAGTTTACAAAGACATCTGCTTGCTAAATAATATAAGTAAAGTGAATACAGCATAACAGGGAGCTACTCCCACATTCCTAAGGAGAAGAGAGTAGGGTTTGGATGAGAGAAATGCATTAGCTGGAAGAGGGAAGGAAGAAGGGAAGAAAAAGAAAAGCTGTAGGGGAAGCCAGAGAGAAGGGGCAAAGTGAAGGGAGGAGAGGAGAGTGCAGAAGAGAGGAGATGAGGTGACCTGTGCTGGAGCCTGGGACTGTTTGCTGCCACAAGCAGATGATGGTGGTGCTGGAGTAGCTGGTGATAAACAGCTGAGGGACCAAATGCCCCTCAGAACTGGTAGGACACTATCTTGTAGAGCATCTAGCTGCGTTCCTCAAAGTTTAGAGGCTCTTTTTCTTCTTAAGTGACTGGCTTGTTTTTTACTCCTTTACTGATTTAGAGAGCAGGAAGCCAACTTAAAAAAAACTGTGCACAGTTCCTGTATTTAGTTATGGGAGACAAAGTGCTGGTAAGAGCAGTTAGGTGGAAGCCAGTTAGCTGGGCTGGGCTGCTCTTTGCAAGCCACAAAGCTTGGGGAGCTCCAGAAAGGCTTTTCCACTCCTTCCAGGAGAGGACCAGCACAGGGATAATGATACCTTGAGCTCTCATTCCTGGTGGTGTCTTTCCCAGTGGGCAAAGCCCAGGTGCTGCTGTTGTCTAATGCCAGTGTGGTGTTTGGGAGGGGGGTTCCTATGGGATCTCCATCCTGGCTGTGCTGTGTGATGGGTGTTGCTTTTGCTACCTGAGCTTTGCTTCCTCTCACTTGGCAGCTGCAGAGCAGACAGTGGGGTCCTTCTCTTTCTTGGAATTCATCTGAATGATGGTTTTCAAGAAGTATTCAGAAGTGTTTTCTTTTTGGCTTTATGTTTGCACACCGTTCAGCCATAAGGGGAATTCTCAAAGATTTGGAGGAAGCTTCAGGCCAAGGCTATTCTTCCTGCTCCATTTTAGACTTGGATTGTTTTGGCAGAAAAACACATTTGAGAGACCCTGGCAAGGCAGACTGTCCTGAGGATAATCTTTCAGGCACAATGTGGAGAATCTGTGCTGAGATAATAAACCCCACGTGAGGTTTATTGCCTGTGAGCTTGTCACTGCCTGTTTGATCCTCGTTGTCTCCAGTGTTGTACCCAGCAGGAATTAAGCCAGCAGGAAGTCACCTTGGTGTGGCAGTGGCATGCCCCTGATGGTCCCAAAGAGATGCTCCATGTGAGGATGCTGGGGAGAGCGAAGTGTGGAGAGGCCACCCCTTGGGGCAGGGATTGCTCATCTATTTTCTTTACCTTCCACAGACAAATTACACTGGAGAAAAGCGTGAATGTGGGTTGGTTTTATTCCCTTGCTGTGCTGCACCTCCTACAAAGTGTTCTGTGTTTATTTTATTCCTTGCCTCTTGGTTGGGGGTTAAGTGTTCCACCAGCTGGGAGGAAAGGTTGGGTGAGGTGATAGTGCCAGAACAAGGGCTCTGATTTTATGGAAAATAGGCAATAACTGTCCTTATCTTTTATGCATCACTGCATGGACCTTTCATTTACTCTGCTCCAAGGAAGATTTTCCCATCTAACACTCTGTTGCTAAATATATTTTCAATGCAACCTGAAATTATATATTTCCTTTCTTACTGTATGCTGTTGTCATTTTTGTGTATCTGGTTGCACATAGTGCTCTGCTGCTTCATGGGCATAGCATTGACTTCAGTGTTCTCTTGAATCAGAAGTGTGCAAGTGTCACATACAGAAATCTTTATAGTGAAATTTCCAGTATGAAAGGCAAAATTATATCCAGCTATCATCCAAAATATCTCATAGAGGGTGCTTTGAGACTTGTCTGCTTCTTGAGCTGGCATGAGATGGAAGGTTTCACAAGACTGACCCATTTTCTCCTGTACCTATGTGATTTTTGAGCTGGTCAGACTGATGTAGGAGCAAGCAGAGGTGTCTGTGTTTACTTTGCTCACAAAATAGCCCCACTGCCAGACAGCATCCTGGCCTTCCTGGCTGCCACATTCCTCACTGCTGTGTGTTGCTGGCTCCCAAAAGGAGCAAACCTGAGAAATCAAGAAATTGAAGCTTTTCTTACATATCTTTGGTTGCACAGACCACAGATTGAATAAATTCCTGATCAGTGCATTCCTGCATTGAAACAATTGTGTGAGGAACTGATTTATTTGCTGCTTAAACATGCAGAGCAGTAGTATATGTGAAAACACATGCAGGAAGTGTAAGCTGCAGGTTTTGTGTTGGTTTATTTTTTCCTTTTTTTAAGGGGGTTAGTTGCCCTCATAATGGAGAACATTCGTTTACATGGTGTTCTGATACCTCTGTGAGCTTCACAGGGGAAACAATTTGCCTTTGGGGACAAATGTCTAAAGATAAATTAATTTTTCAGGGTGTTCATACCTGGGTCACAGAAAGGTGGAAATTGAACACACTGCCTCCCAAAAACCACCCATGTTATGTCAGCTGATGCACAGATGGGGAAGAAGCAGTACTTTGCAAATCCCCAGCAAGGAGTTCTCCAAGACTCTTGTGCTCACTTTATTAAATGGACAGCCTTGCAAACCATCTAGACTTTCTAGCCATTGGTTTTGTAGCATTTGGTGCCCTTTTTTCATTTTGTTACTACTTCTTTGTGTGTGTGTGTGTGCATTTTACAGAAAAATGGTTGGGAGGGTTCTGACTGGGGCAGGCAAGTGGAAGATAAGCCAGCAGCAATTGCTCTGCGTGCCCAGGCAGTGTTAGCAACACTTTCTCACACCTCTGTAGGATTTTCCAGTGCTCTTCAAAAGGCTAAGTTTGGGAAAAAGTGACACAACAGCAATTTAAGGGCTGCCAGAGGTTTTCAGTGGCATAGAGCATTGCTGTGAAGTGACGTATAGAGAAAACACTGCTCCCGGAGCCAGCCTAAATTTATCACTGTGTCACAACAGATAGTTAAATTTAAATGTGTGTCCAGCAGTTGCCATTTCAGTAGGTTGCAATCAGCTTGAATTGATATTACCCAAATAAATCAAAGAGCTGAATAGCACATCCATTTCTGATACAGAAGTGCAGTGCACATTATCTGAGAGTAAAAGGAGTTGGTGCTGCTCTGACTGTGTTATTGTAACCCAGCTCAACACTGCAGAATAAAAGAACAAATTTTGGTAAATTCTGGACTCTTTCAAATGGAATGTGCTTGCCACTGCAGTGTCCAGGCTGGTAAATTACTGTGGTTGCTTGTACAGGGATGGATGGACAGTCTGCTGGATGGCTACGTGCCATCCTCTGCCCAGGCTGGCACTACTCACATGACTGTGAATGGAGTTAAAAGTTCATTCTTCATTGGAGTTCAAAGTTACAGCTGCTTTTATGCAGCTGTATTTGGTCTTGGGACAGGTCAGCACACTGCAGTTGGGCTTCCCTGTGATGCATCTGTGCTTTTTCCTAGGGAGAAGTTTTTTCTTGTCACCGTTCTAGGTCACATCACATCTGGAGTGTGTTTTTGAAGGGAATTCCCTGTCTCCACTTACTGAGTTTGGGTTTCTGCTGTGGAGCCTGCCTCAAGATACCTGTACTCAGTTTCTTTCTGCTGCTCCCGCCTCATTTGTTTCCTCATCTGATTCTCCTCATTAAATAAATTTCAGCCAGAATGTCCTGTACAGTAAGTTAATATATTGTAGCCCAAGCTTCCATTAGGTAAAAAGTATTTAATTTCAATGACTTGTGTTCTTATCTCACCGTGGTCATGATGAACATGGTTACTGTCTTAATTGGGGACAAGGCATTGCTCCCCTTAATTTTGTATTGCTTCTTAATTATAATTAATAACTTCCTTTCCTCAATTTGTGTGGCAAGAAGTTGTGCCAGTTGGCCAAAAGCTTCCCTCTGTGTTGGTATAATGGTTAGGGAGATTTTGGGGCTGATTGAGCTGGTACAGGGAAGTATCACTTCCAGAAACTCTGCAGTATAAGATAGGAAATAACCCACCAAATGGCTATAAAATGCATTCATTTGGCTCTGATATTTTGTTGTTAAGTTCTGAAGAGAAAGCATACAGAGATTATCTTCCTGGTTTCTATATTGAAATACAGGAGCTCAGGGGCAGAATTGTAAATGGTGCAGTTTTGAGTTTACAACTCATAGGTATATTTCCTTACCTTGCTATATGGCTGCTTCTAGGAATCAAATATTTAAGTTTGCATTGCACTGCTTTTGATGTCTGGAAGCCTTTGGGGTTTTTTAGATGACGCTTTACATCAGGTTTACAGTTCTCCTGCTAGTTTAAAGGAAAGGGAGAATGTGATCTAATGACTCTCAACAAGACCTTAAAACTTTGACACTCTCTTTTACTGGAGGACAAGATATATTCTGGTCATCCACAAGCCTATGTTTTTCAGTGACAGCAGCTGTTGGTGCTGTCTGGAAAGCAAGGCTACTCGCTTTGATGGAGAGAGGTTTTCTGTCCTCCTTGACTTTAGAAGAAAGAAAGAAACACAGCACTTCAGTTCTTCTTTTTTTCTTCAGCATATACACCATGTCATTATACAATAAACATGTTATTCCCTTTTTCTCCTGAAACACCTTTTCCTTTCAGTCACTTGATGCTGTGGGAGCATTTCTGGTACTGCACACTGCAGCATCTTTGTTCTTCAGACAACAGTGAATCAGAGGCAACACTGGGGCTGGATTTGAAGCTCTTCACTGGCAAAAGGAAAAGCCAAACTTTACACTTGTATTTTAATGTGTGAGGCATGATCTAAAGCACATCACAGACTGGATTTTTGTTGTTTTCTAGTCGTACATCCCAGCTTTGTCATGCTCCCATGGCCTGATGGAGTAAAAATTAGTAATTTCTCTATCTGGAGGGCATTTGTTCTAGCACTTGCCAGGAGTGTCTTAATGCCTCTTGTGCCATTTCTGGTTTTCCAAGTGTGATGCCCAGCTCTCTGCATGTCAGGGCATGAGAGGTCAGCCTGTGCTAAGGTGTGTGACATCCCACTGCTGGAGGACGTGGAATTCCCTCTGCCCTGGCTGAACCAGGCTCCAGCAGAAGGCAGGTGCTTGCCTGCACCTCCTGGGCTTCCTCTGCACCTGAGGCATCAGGAGCTGGCTGATGCCTTAGTGGCCTATTTGTCACCCTGAGACTAAGCCAAAGGAGGGAGAGGAAATTAATAAGTGTTAATATATTCTGGTTTAATTGAGAAGCGCTGTTTTCATCAACTGCTGTTTGAAGAACAGGCTTAAGTATTTTTGTAAGCCCAAACAAATGTTGGCTTTTTAAAGCTGTTGCACAAATACAGGGATCTTCCTGCTGCTAAAGAGGTTTAGAGCTATGAGCCCAAACTCTATGGATGAATAATGTGGCTGGGATTCAATAAAGCCTATTAAAGATACTATTTTTCTATTCAGTAGCTTAAGCCAAGTCAGCCTTCAAATCCTGACTTACATGCATTATTCTGTGAGTTGTTCCAGCACCACAGCAGCTCAGCATTCTGTGTTATCTGGAACAAGCAGAAGTGATCTCCATCTCATTCTTGCTTTCAAGAGCATGAATGTGTTTTTCCTCTAGACCTTTCAAAGGCTTCACCCCTGGTTGAAGGAGAAGGAAGAGATTGTTCTGCTGCTGACAGAGTTCAGCTGTTTCTGCTGTTCTTCTCACCATCTCCAAGGCAGAGGGATCTTGGGGCAATAATTATGACATGGGGGACTAGGATCCCTGAAAGCAAAAGTGAGACTTGCATTCAAAAATATTTGAGAGAAATCTTTCTGCTTTCTTACAGAAACCGGCTGAGACATTCTTGCATCCTGAGGCTCAAGTGACATTTGCCTTAGAAACACTTTAAAAATTGTTTTTAGGTGAAATGAAGGTCATTACTGTAAATTAATTACACTTGAGACTTGGAGAGCAATGCCATTTAACAGTTATAAACCAGAGCAGCTTTTCCAGATTGGTGGAAAAGTCTGAAGGCTGCAGACCTGTTTCTAAATGTAGTCATGGTTACTTGGCTTCTTTCTTACAGAAAGGTTTGTGCCTAATCCACCAGGCAGGTAGGAAAGATAAAACTTATGGACTACAATGTGTAGCTGGAAGGCCTTGAAGGAGTGTGCTTGGGGAAGGGATGCATATTAATAAATAAATTTAAAAAATTAGTTCAGGCACAGCAATGGGCGTGCAAAGCATCGCTGCCTTTCTCTGTGTGCAGCCCCAAAATAGGGTTGTTTTTTCAGAGGTGTGGTGATCCAGGTGCAAGAATTAGGGTGTCCTTGAGTTCAAAGTGAATTCTGTGCATGGAAGCAGGTTATGAGGGTTCTTTTGTTCTGGTTGATTAACTAAGATAGTTTCCTACAGAAATGGTCCTTTCATTATTTCATCGATACCAAAATTAAAGCGTGGCCCTTACTCAGCAGCAAGAACAACGAGCTCATTGTGGCACACCATATAGCACTGACCTTTCTGAAGCAGAGCAGCAGATCCAGATCTGTAATATTAGGCACAGCTTGCTGGTTGTGCTGTCTGAGATCTCTGCAGAGTGGGTTTCTCTAAGTGAGAGAACCCTGGAAAACCAGCCTGTCCTGTGGCTCTGCTGTCCCCCTTGTCCTTGCTGAGGATGCTGGGGCAATGCACACATTGGTGCAGTGCCTTCCACCCTGCTCCCTGGCTGAGCCAGGGTTTATTTTACCCTGCTCAGGGTTCAGTGGTGAGTGCAAGCCTTCCAGGACTGCCTGCTCTGACACGGGCTCTGTGTGTGCACAGACTGCTGTTGATTTGGGTGGCACAGATGCTGATTCACGGGGAAGGGGCTGCCAACAGCAGCCCTGGCTGGGCACTGTGCAGGGAACAACCTCCCCCAGGGAAAAATGGGCCACTTGAAAGGCATTTGTGTATCAAACCCCAGCTGAGGGGGAACAGAAACCCGAGTATGGGGACTTAGTTGTTTTAAAAGTGTACAAGAAGGGAGTTTTTGTGATTCCAGGCGGATTAATTTCACTCTTTTTTTTCTTCCCCCCCCCCATCCCTCTTACTAGTTCATTTAGTAGCATTAAATCAAAATGCAGGAAGCTGCTGGCTGTGCTCATGCTGTGTCAAGTATTTCAGACAGCCTCAATTGTGACCAAGAGCCATTTCAGAAATCTAAGCTGGGCAAAAGCACTGCTGGAAGCTAGAGATTAATGGCATTTCCTGAGTAATTTTTGAGTAAATAATCCCATGTGTTTGTTTATTTTTTTTATCCCAAATAGCATCAGGAAACCTGAGAAGATATATCAACCTCATTTCCTAGGTGCTTTGACATCCAGGCTACAGAAAAATGAGGAGGTGGAAAAGCAATCAGGTGTGCATGTTGCTTTTCAGAAACCATCAGTTTTCTTTCTTTGGTTACATATTCATGTTAAGGAAATATTCCTTGCACATAAGGCTCATGGGGCCAAAAGGAAATATTTCCAAAAAAAGACAAGGGAACTATTTTCATAGATTCATCATAGGATCAGAGAATGGTCTGGGTTGGAAGGACCTTAATGATCATCTCATTCCACCCCCTGCCATGGGCAGGAACAGTGTCCACTATCCCAGGTTGCTCCAAGCCCTGTCCAACCTGGCCTTGGACACTTCCAGGGGATGGGACAGCCACAGCTTCTCTGGGCACCCTGTGCCAGGACCTGTGCCAGCACTCTCACAGGGAAGGATTTCTTTCCTAATAATTAATCTAAACCTGATCTCTGTCAGTTTGAAGCCATTCCCCTCTCTCCTGTCACTCCATGCTCCTGAAAAAGTCCTCCCTTGTCTTTATTGCAGCTCCTTGTAGGTACTGGAGGGTGCTCTAAGGATATTTGAGATAGTTTGTTCATATTTGCAGATAACCAGAAGCCACAATGCTCAGGTATTAATTTTGGTGTGAGAAGAGGTAAATTAGAGGCTGGGGATGGCTTCTGTAAATGCATGGGGAGTATCTTGTTTTGCTGCCTTAAGAAAATTGTGACTATGCCTCTAATAGTAGAAAGGATGCACAGGACCTGCTGGGGAAGGTAGGATTTGCACTGCTCACTGTCCACAGCATTCAGGTCCAGGGAACAGGAGAGTAAGCACTGGCATAAATGAAGCAAACAGGACAGTGTGGGCTCTTGAACCAAAAAGCAATTAAAATTTGGAGGCTGGGAAGGGTCATTTCCATCTAGGGCTGCCCAGAGAGCCTGTGGGGTCTGCTGGGCAGGGGTGGTGGTCAAAGGGAAGTGAAGGAGGAGAGAGGCAGATCTTGAGAGGAGTTTCAGGAAAGCAGAGCAATGTGCAGTTATTTGAGGGGTTTTGAGGGTTTGGGAAAGAGGGAAGTGAACATTAGGACTATAAAACTGGATGCCTACTATAAGCCACCTGCCACAAGTGCTCTGCAGAGAGCTGTGATGGTTATTTTCCCCATCTGTTTTTTAATTTATTGTACCAGAAGCAGGAAGGCAATGCCCAAAGTCTATTGCAAAATAAAGCAGAGCAGTTTTTGATTGCATTGCACAGTCAAGTGGAAAAATGAGATAACTGGGACTCCAGTTTAAGGCCTGTCTGAGCCAAACCCAAGAGGAGCCTGGCTCCAGGTTGAGTGGTGCCTTCAGGAGACTGAGTGAGGTTTCTCAGCAGCCTCCAACAAGGAGTGCTGATCAGGAAAAGTGAACTTTCTGTAGATTTTAGGGTGGCTTTGCTGTTTTGGATGTACCTTTACATGTCTGAAGTTCAGCTGTTTGTGATGGGCAGAGTCCTCCAGCCTTACAAGAACTGCTGGGGCTCATATAAGATTAGTGGTGCTGCTGTCAGAGGTATTGCCTAGGCAAAGAAATATTGGCAATGGAATACCAGATTCTTTTAGAAAGGTTGGTAGAAAAAAAAAATTCCTGTGGTGTTTTTTTTTTCCTTCCTCCAGCACTGTATTAGTCAGGATGCCTGGGAAATAAAACTGAGTCATGGTGTTTACTCTCTGTGAAAAGTAATGCTCTCTTTTCCCGTCCCTGAGGTTATGTTTTTACAAAGGGCAGTGCGTGAGCATTGCTGGCTTCTTTGGCACCTCCTGGTCCCCGGGGGCGTGGGAATGTGCCAGCAGGAATGACTAGAGGAGCTGGGGGCTGTTCTCCCCTCTGATGGCCTCCCATTGTGTTGTACCCATGGCATCCAAGTGGGGAGAGAAGGATGGGAAGAGAAACTGCTGGCTGTGGCAGCTCCCGTTAGACTTGGACTACCGTGCTTTATTTATTGATTTTGCTGAAGAAATAGAAACAGAAGGCAAAGAAATACCATCTTCCAGAAAGTTACAGATGCCTGGATCTGCCACTGGAAACCACTTGTGCTCTTGGAGAGGCTTCCAGCAGGAGTGCCCAGCCCACCATAGCCACCAACCCTCTGGTATTCTGCAGAGTGGCAGCATGTCCCTGTTCATGAGGCAGTGCTGCATTGAGGTCTGAAACCTTGCTCAGACATGAAAAATTGTTTTGGAAGCTGACAAGCACCAGCAACACCCGGGGAGTTGTGTTAAATTCATGGTCAAGAGGTGGCATCAGAACTGGACTTTTGGAAGGATTTCTTTGTAAGAGAAGTGGTACAATTACTGTAAATGAAATCAGAACAAGGGCATGGTGCCCTGGTAATGACTGAAGGATTTGGGGGTTTCTGACTCCCAAAAACTTCTGGGCTCACTAGCTCCTGGAGAGAAGCAGGGTGCTGTGCATGGAGGGCTTCTGACCACCATGGGCATTTGTAGGTCAGCCATGTGCTGTCCTTGCAGGAACCATCCTCTGTCCCCAGGTTAAATTGGTACCAAGCTGTCTGCAGCCCATCTTGGCCTCTCACATGTTGTGCAGCTTTACTTCAGTATATGGAGAAATTCACAGGAACAAAAAGCTGTGTTTTTCCCAAATTCTCCTTGAAAGAGTTATCCCTTCTTCTTTGGCAAGCCAGCCTGCAGAGATGCTGAATGCCAAGCAGTGTGAGGCAGGTATTCCCCAGAGATTTACACTTCCAGTACCACTCCTATTCTGAGCACCCACATGCAGAGAACCCTGAACACATTATGCAACCGCTGACCTTGATCGGGTTCAAAATTATCTTAAACGTTAAACAGTAGCAAGCATAGCTTTTATTGTGGGAAGTATTTTGTGTGGCATTCAAGCATGATTGCTGTAGTCTGGGGTCTGTGTTTGACTTTATTATGCTTCAGGTTTTCCCAGTTAATTTATCAAAATGACATGCAGCTCTGGGGGGCAGCTTTGTGGTATATGATTGACTAAATAATGCTCTGCATTTCTGAAAGGCTTTTAAAGTTTACTGCTTTCACACCAGGTATATTTGTTGTTCTAATGCAGGTCACTTCCTCTCCTAGTTGTGCTATCCTCCAAGCAGAGCCCAGCAGAAATAGTTTCTAATGACATGAAGTGGATTTTGGGGTTGGACAGTGTCTGGAAAAGGTTATTTTCTTACCCAAATGCTATTGAGCCAGTTGTTCAGTTTCCTTTTGACACACACATCCATTTTCAGACGCCATTAACAGATTAAATGGTGAATTTTGGTAAGAGGTTTGGAGGCAGCCATCATTTTGAGAAGTGGCTGCAGGCACTGTAATATCCTTCTCACTTGATTTGAAATTCACCCCTTGCTTTCAGTAGAAAACGAAATAACTTCTTGGACCTTTTAGGTATTACTCGTGGCACAGTAACTTTAATTGTTGTCAGCTCCTGGCTACTAATGAAAGAACATGAAATTTGAGTGTCCTATATGCTTGTATTTTAGAACAGTGCTGGGGAGGAAGGGTTGAAGAGGGGATGGAGCTGGGTGGTTCTGATCACAGCAGCAAAGCGAGGATGCTGATGCTGTTTCAGGATGGGGCTCATTTGTTTTCTTTCCAGGGAACATTGGCATTTCTAGTTCATTAAGTTCCAAAATAGTATTTTAGGCAGAAATTCCAGTTTTTGACAAGTCATTTGTCTTTACACCTAGGAAAAGACCGTTTTCTTATTGTATTAGGGAATTTGGAAGAAGTGTATTCTCCTTCCCCAGTCATTCATAGTTGCTGCTGCACTTTGCTATGTGATGATGCAGTTGTATGTAGGGATTTCTTCCTTCCAAAACCTATTTCCTAATCTTCTTCTAGCAGCACACCTCAAAAGAGAATGATTATTTCTGGAACGTGCCAAGGGTTAGGTAAGGACTGAAAGGACAAAGAAAGTCAGAGAAGAGGCATCTCGGGAATAAAGTCAATTTTATTGGGGGAAGAAAATGGAGAACAGGTTCAAC
This sequence comes from Rhabdornis inornatus, assembly GCA_013397075.1. Lineage (NCBI taxonomy): Eukaryota > Metazoa > Chordata > Aves > Passeriformes > Rhabdornithidae > Rhabdornis > Rhabdornis inornatus. Next base: position 1,158,576 of record VWZS01007489.1, read on the forward strand.
GATGTGAAGAAATGGAGTTGCCTGAGCCACAGATTCTTTTTCTTTCTTTCTCTAAGGTAAAACTCAGAGGCTGGCTTAGGTCACATTGTGTGTTGTGTGATCTCTTGGCCAGCACTGGCAGCGTACCTTGGAAGGTCGACACAGCTTGGTGACTGGGTGAACAGCTGTATTACTGTAACCATTTCTATTTTAGAAAAACTAATGAAGCATTTGTGAAGGCCTGAGAACAAGGTTGGGAGGAGAGGCTATTCACACCAAGTAACACACTGAACAATAAAGGAGCTCAGGGTATAGGGACATGCTGCTTTCAAACCTGACCCAGAGCCGAAATGAAGTGCTGAGAGTGCTTGGCACTGGAACGTGATTGTTTCACGTGGTTTGGAGGTCTGTGCTCATGGGAAAGGTAACTTGGAAGCAAGATGAAGTGATGCAATACCATTCCTGCCTGAGTGAGTACATCCCTCCTGTGTTTTGGAGCCTCAGCACATGTACAAACCCAGAGTCCTCTGTCACTTTCAATACAGGCAACAGAAAAATACAAGCTCAGAAAGAATTGTGGAAGCACCTCTTGCAGACAGTGCATGGAGATTTAAGCTAGCTCCATTTGACATTAATAGGAGGGCTGTAGTAATTCTTTTCGTCCCTTCTCTTAATTGCAGATGCTTCTTGCAAATCTCTCGAGGGTGGCATCTGGTCCTGGTAGGAGGCTCTAAAATTGTAGGTTTTCTTTACTGTGTGCTCTGTGGAGTCTACTGAATCTTCCTTGCTTTGTTGAAAAAGGGGAGGTTTTAATTCAGTGAGTGTGGGATTGGTGATGTAATCAGAGGAGCCATGCCTTGCACCAGTCACACAAATGCCTCTGACCACTTCCAAGCAAACTTTTCAAAGTGTGTGCCTGTTGCAAGTCAGTGCCCTGTGACATGCTCCACTTTGGCTCCTGTGGCATTTGCAGTGTCTGCAGCTGCTCTAGTCGATTAGACTGTGTGTGACTCAAGCAGGGAGTGGGGCTGATCTGACAATAAATGTGTATTTTAAGTGTGGCTGTTGCATTGCATTAATGTTGTTTATCTTGTGATGGTAGCCGTGCATTGGCACATGACATGGGTGATATTAATGATGTGGAAAAAGGCTGGGCTTTCTGAGGGGCTGTGCTGGTGCTAACTCAAGGGTAGTGTAATTGGAGTAGCATCTGGTCTGCTGATAAAATAAAGGCAACTAATTGCCAACACTTCTGTTTTCTTAGTCTTTCTTACTTTGAGAGACTTTTCTTAGCTTGGTTAATGTATTCCTTTCAGGAACTTACTTGTGTGCTTTCACACACGAGGTTAACCTGTGTGAAAGCATTTGCAAGATTAATTTTCGCTTACTCTCAGGAGAATTGGGGAAGATAAAGCAACCATGTACATTCCCACTGTTTTTTTGGCTATATTTGCCCATTGGGCTCTTTCTAAGATGCAGAAGCTGTAGATAACAAACCATGCAGCACGTTGCACAAAGTTAGCCTCTTCCCATGTACAAGGCCCATTAGGAAATTTTCAGCTATCATTTGTTGAGACAGGAAGTATATTCTCCTTTTGCAAGAATTTATTGGCCGATTTCTAAAGATTGCTAGTTAGAGTGGGAGGACTGAAGAATGGGGGTGAACAAGCAGCCAGCCGAAAAGTGAGCCCTTCTCACACGAACCATGGTCCTTACCCTTTTCCAAGCAGGAGCATTAGTAAGAGTCAGTTATTTCTGCTGATTTTCTTTCATCTTGTTGGAAGCCACATGGTTCCTGTTCCACTCCACATGCTCTGATGCGACTCCTAACTCATCTGCTAGTTAAATAAAAATTTTTCAAGTCAGTTAATGTTTTAATAGAGGGGATTTGTAAGCTTGGGTTTGGAATCTCTCTAGAGATGTCTTATCTACATTTAGTAAGGTAAAGAAATAATTCTGTACTATCATGTATATTAATTATGTGTGTTAATATAGATTTGTAGTGTTGTGTGGATCTCCATGAGTTTGTCTAGTCCATTTCTGTGGAAATAACCCAGCATTGTTAGCACCTTCCTCAAAGATTCATGCCAAGGTTCTGTTACTTATTAGATATTTTTCTTTTATTAAAAAAAAAGGATTATAAGCTTTTTGCAGCCTGTATCACATTTAAGTCTGTTAAATCCCCTGTATCTCTCAGAGACAGAATACCAGAGGCTCAGAGGAAAGTGTTAAACCTGTGAAGCTGACGTAAAAGATAATATGGCCACAGGCTTCACCCTGAGCTCTAATAGTGAGAGATTGCCTTTCCCACCAAGGTTTACAGTTTAATATCGCTCCCGAGACGTGCTGTCATTAACCGTGACTTCGGAACCAAATCCTGTGTCTTGTTCCATCTTAGGGACACTGCGAGGGCTCACAGTGTTTATAGTCTGGAAAGCAGAAGTTTCATGGCATCATGGAGATTGCAGTTCCTTCAGTGCATTAATTCTCCTGCTCTGTCAGCTGCAGTGAGACGAGGCAGGGCTCCTTCACTGCTGCTCTGTGAAACACCAGCAAAACTCAGTGCAGCCTGCTCAGGATTGCTGAGCTTGGGGGAAAAATTACACTACTTTTAATAGATGCTACTTGATTTGTTTCTGGAGGATGCCAAGTTTTGTTAGCTCCTTCTATTACCTAACAGTGCCATGAAAAATGATGCTGACTCCTTGGTAGTCCTTCCTTTATATTTTCTTCATAACAGCCTGTCTACATTTTGCCCACTGTAGCACTGCCTTAGAAAGTGAGAAGGGTCACACAGAGCACTGTGGGGTGGTGTTTTCTGTGTTTGTGGAGCCCACACTGCAAACCTCCTATCCCTGATTAATGTCTGTGAGTTCGAGAAGAGTAAGAGCAAGGATCAAGTCCTTTCGGAGGGTAAACCAGTTCTGAAGTTGTCTTCACAACTTGCTAGGAGGCAAAAGAGAGGTAAAAGCTTAAATGACTTGGAAGTAGAGTTTAAGCTGTGGTTTGAGGACTTTTTTTTGGGGAGGTAGCAGCCTCAGCTGATGGCATCCCTCATTCTTCCTCCTCCCTGGAGAAGCTGTGCTTCTCCCTGAGCGTTGTGGTCTGAGCCTCTGGGTCTAAGTCAAAACTGAAATTCAATTTACAACGTAACTGAATAGGAGAGGCTGAAAAGCAAACCCTGCACAGAGCCAAATGGAATGTTGGCACGTGGGATGTGGAGTTCTGCAGTGTTTAGTAATAATATAACAGGATGGAAATTAAAAATAAGCAACTTGTGTAGGCTAGCACCTGTTACAACTGTAGTTTTGCTGTGGTCATGAGATGATCACTGTGTAACAGGCCTTAACTCCAGTTTCTAATTCTGTAATTCCTGAGCAATTGTAAGTGTCAAGGGAGCTCAGTGTAAGCTGAGCATAAACCCTTTTAACGTGGCTGGCAAAGACAGTGACAATGCTGGAAGCCTAAGGGATGTCTCACTGTGGCAGCCCATATTTATGTCTGCCTCAAACCTCTTATTAAGCTTCCCATAATGGATCATTTCTGCATTTCTTACTGAGGAATGCACAGCTCTGGGTGTATTTGCAAATCCAGCTGAGCTGTGTGAGAAAAAGGAGGTTTTCCTTAGTCTTAGGTCTTAGTGGTACCAGTGAGGAGCCCTCACTGTGTGAAAGACCACAAACTTTTGCTTTTGGCTGCCACTTGTAAAAATATAAATTTATATATTTTACAAGAAAATGATTATTTATATTTATATTCATTAATTTTTATTGCTCATATTTATATTATAGATTATATTTACATTTATTATATGTATAGTTGTTTTGTCATATTTATATATTTATGTTTCTATTTATGCATACATGCTTTGTACATGTATTGATTTACACATATTCATCTCCAAAAGCATACATGTATAAGTATGTATATATTGTTGTTTTTTGTTAAACAACATTTCCTTCTTATGTGTCTGTGCACAAGGACTAGAAATGTCTACTTCAGGAGGTACCTACCTGAAGAGGATTAACATAAAGAGGCCATAAATTATATAAAAAGCGTTTGTTGTTAAACTGTGATAAACTTAGCCACAGGGAAGCAGCTGGCACTTTATTGCTGAGGAGTTCCTTTGTGTTCCCTTTAAGCTCCAGCCAGACAACAGCACATTTTTAACTTTGTGAAAATTAAATGTAGGGTAGAAAGAGCCACGTTGGATTTCAGATGTGAGGTGCTCCAGTGGGATTGCTCCAAAATCACATAGCTGGTTGTGCATCCAGTGAAAGCCTTTCTTCCTCCTTTCCTGGCTGATGAAACTGGGGGCAGTGGTAGAAATAAAAGCAGAAGTTGGGGAATCCTTTTTCTGGTCTCTAGCTTTGCTATCTACCAGGCATTAAATAGAAAATAAACCTCAGCAAATGAAACCAACTTGCTTCAAACTACACATTTGCTATGGAAAAGCTTCATGGACAGGTTTTTCTCTCCTGCTGGAGAAAAGGCACTCAGTTTGAAGTCTCAAGGCTCGAGTAATTTTTCTCTGCAGTGAGAAATGGCAGGCAATGCAGTAACCTTCAAAACATGTGAGTAACACCAGTTGTGTGTCAGAAAGCCATAGAGCTGAAATGGTTTGGCCAAAGTCCCTGGAGTCAGAGTGCATACAGAATGTGCTTGGTTACAACTCACGTTTCATGGGTGTGTAAAAGGAATGGAGCTCTCTCTGAAGGGCTTTAAAGGCTGGTGGAGTGAGTCACTGACAAATTGTCTTGGTACTGCTAAGGCAAGTCTGGAAAGTGTTTCTGGAAGGGATGGGTGTCCTGGTTTCAGCTGGGATGGGGGTTCATCATCTTAGTTGCTGGTATAGTGCTGTGTTTTGGATTTAGGGTGAGAGTAACTCATCCTGAAACTGGTGTTTTAGTTGTTGCTGAGCAGGTCCTACATGAAGTCAAGGTTTTTTCAGCTTCTCATGCTGCCCTGCTAGTGAGTAGCCTGGGGGGAAGACAGACAGGACAGCTGTCCCAAGGGATATCCCATACCACAGAGTGCCATGCTCAGGGTATAAACCAGGAGGAGAACTGGCCAGGGCTGCTGCTTGGGCATGGGTCAGCAGGTGGGGGACAACTTGTTTTGTATATTATTATTTTATCTTTACTGTTATTATTATTTTCTCTGTCCCAATTAAGTGTCTTTATCTCAGCCTACGAATTTTAGCTTTTCCCCCCCCAGTTCTCTGTGCCATCCCAGTGTGTGGTGTTTAATACCTGCCAGCCACACGGGTCAGTGGCTCTGTACTTGAGTGTATCTGCATCTTGAGCTGCTGTGAATGAACTCCTGCCTGTGGGTGGGGAAGTGTGAGGTAGGAAAGGTTGTCCTGAAGGCATGTTTAAAGAGAATGAGCATGAACAGTGAATTGAGGGTTTCCACATTATGAGGCAGCATTGCCTTTTCTTTGAACAGCACTGGGGTGGTGGTGGTGTTTATGGGTGTTTCTATTTGTAAAAATATGATCTGTCAGCTGATGGGGAGCAGAAGGCTGTCCAGTTTTCTCCTCAGTCCTTGCAAACTGTTGTATTGTGTAATCTCTTCTGTAAAATTTACTGTGCCTTGCTCTAGAGTGCTAGGTTGCCACTTCTAAGAAAGAAAAGTTTTAAGAAACTCTCACTGCTAATCTGAGTCTCCTCATTGCCCTCACTCTGGTGCCAGCATTGTACTGAACACGTTCAGTTTGGTGGTTTTTATTTCTTTGTTTTGTGGCCATGTATTTTATCTCCTTGGTAATGTATGGGCAGGAAACTAAATGCCCTGTTAAACTTTATTTTCTGAATCTAAATAAATGCAGTTCCTGAGTCTACCCACAGAAAGTGGGCTTGGTGTTTACTCTGCACACCTGTAGCTCAGCTTCTTTGTGCTTGAAACAACCTGTGTGAATAAAGTTGCTGTGGCTTCCTCACCAGGCACTAGCACAGGTCTTTCTCCACCTCTGGAGAGACCCTGCTTGTAAAACTGCCCAGCTGCCTCATTGTATTTTGAAGAAAAAAATCAACAAAACCCAGCCAACCAACCAAAACCAAAAAAACCCACAGCAACAGAACAATGACAACAAAATCCTCAAACCAGAACAAAACAAAAAAACTCAGAACAAACAGCATCCTCGAAATAAACAAAAAACCTCCAAGCAACCCCTGCTTCTTCACTTCTTCCTTGTGATTTTGTCTTTGCTTTCTCACTGTGTTCTCCTGTGCAGCCAATTCACTCCGCCAATTGGTTTCTAATTTTCAGGGTTGTTTTTAACTTTTTTCTGGTGCCACAGATGTATTTTTCTTGTGTGAAATCTGCACATAAGTGCCTGCAGGTCTGGAATTGTCCACGCTGCCTCTCTGCTGTCACAGCCTTATTCCCACTGGCTGAACTCCAGCACCGTTCCCAACAACTTCCCTAGTCTCTGTACCATCCTGATGCCACTCTTCAAGGTGTGTTTTGTGCATCATTTCTGCCAGATATTTACTCAGTGTGCATCCTAGAGATCCTATATCCTTTCATGTTTGCTGTAATTCTCAAATGCTTCCTCAATTCTGTAATCTTTTTTTTTTTTTCCTGTAGTGCTTGCTTACAGTCAGAGAGAAATTGAGCAAAATCTGTTTCCCTTGAAAAATGTCCTGTTTTGCTTTCTGAAGAGTGAAAACTTCTTGGGCCTAAGCCCTGTTTTTCTTGCCCTCCTGTTCCCCCACTTAAGCTCATGTCTGTGCTGTAGCAGAGCTGGAAGGCAGGAGGGTGCCTTCACCTTCCACCCTTGATGTACAGCCACCACCTGAATGCACCAGCAACCTTCCAGCAGCAGAATAGCCAACCAGGCAGGAGCATGCTGCTGTTCATCCACACCAAAGGAATACAGAACAGGAAAGGAGCGAATTCCAAGGAAAGCTCCCTTGGTGATTTTGTTGTTGTTGTTCTCTGCTTTTTAACTTCTCAGCAGGGATACAGGCTTTTTGCATTCCTGCCTGGAAGCTGGCAAGCCCACACTGGTAGTTGAGTTTTCTGTTTGAGAGCCCCTCAGAGCCGAAGAGGAGCCCTACAAATCTTGCACACACCATCCTGGAGGCATGTGTAGCTCTGTGTCTGAATTGATTTCAAACTGCCGTCCATAATCCGGATAATAATCTACTGTTCACAATTAGATGTAGTTCCAATTTCTGGAATGCTCAAGCAATCGTTTTCTTTGGTAATTGAGTTCCCCTGGAGAATTCAGCTATTCTGATCTCCTGCTCGGAAAACTAAGCATATTAATTTGAAAAGCTGCATCAGTGCCTGGCCAGGACAATGGCAGCAGAACAATTGCATGGAAATCTCTTACAACAGGTTTATTTTCATCTAATAAAGCTGGTGGCTATGCTGCATGCCATGAATATGATACAAGCTCTAAGGTCTGTGTGTGTGTGCTTGCATGGGCAGCTGGCTTTAAGTCTAACATTCCAAGATACCTTCTTTATATTTTTTGTAAGCGTTTAAAGATCAATTTTTCAAGTGTTTACCATTCTATCTTCCTTTTCATGATGGATTTTGCAGAGGAGAAGTGACTCCTCCTGCCTGCAGGATTTATGTACATATAGTACACATGTACACACACTGGAATAAAAGTTATGCTCCGGTCTCTAAATGGAGATGAAGTTGAGTTCTACAGGATGTAGGGCAAACTAATAATGATAACATATAATAATAAGAGGCCTTTACAAAGAGCTTCTAACTCAGCAGGGCAACAAAGGAAAGCAGAAAACAGGTGCAGAGACCACCCCTAGTGTCAGGAGCCTCAGCCCTCTGTGTCAGTGTGGTGTTTCAGGTTTCATGGAGTTACTCTCAGTATTTATTATTATTATTAGAGTTATTATTTGTTGTTTCACCTACTGGAGTATTTTGTATTATACGAAAATTAAATTGAGTTGAATGCTTAAATAAGAGAAGATATGAAGAGGATTAAATGATTATAAGGTGATAGCAGGATCCCTCATACAGAGATGGAGTTCACATTTGTCTTATATTTCTAGATAGGACTGCTGTTTTCTTCCATAACAGGGCCAAATGGCATAGTCTGGCATTTTCAGAGGGTCTGTGTGACCAACTCCTGTTGAAGTTGACTGGATTGTGTGAATCTCTACATCTTGAAATCCCAAATGCATTTTGGGACTTTGATGGACTTGATGAGGCCCAAGGATGCAATACTAGACAAATGAATTGAATCAACATAAGAGAAAAAACCATCAGAAATGTGTCCCACAGTGGGGCTGAAGTATTCTGGGGATGCAGACTGAGTTATGAATAAAGGATCTTTCCCTTCCAGACTTGCTGCACCCTCCACTTTCCATAAAGGATAGCACAATCTGTAGACAAATGCCTCCATAAATATTCCGTGTATGCCAACAGTTGGAGCACAGTGGTGTTAGCTTTTTGTTATTTACAAGTAGTTGCTGTAGAGTTTTTACACAGTAATCCTACAGCTGCACCATTTCATACAGAGCCTTTACTTCCTGGCAATCAGATGAATGATGTTTCAGATGTCAGATTTTCAAAGGAAAACTGGAAGTGCAAAGCCCTGTTCAGAACCTCTCCTTTCCTCTCCCACTAGTATTGATCAGCAAAAACTATTTCGAAAAAGAGTCTTATTTTCCTAGTGAAAATGTTAAGAAATGCCAAAGAAAGATCTTCCTTATAATCTTAGCTGTATGTGAATATATAAAACCAAGGAAAATACAATGTATGTACCAAGTCACACCTTTGCTGTTGCATTTCCACTTGCTAGGTTGGCTCAATGGGATGTAAAGACAAGAGGCTGAATATTGAGGCACTTTTCTTCTGCTTCTATCAGTGAAGTCATTCTCAATTTCTGCATTGCCTCCCTTCTGCCAGACATAAATATCCTTGGCAAAAGCACATTTATTGTATATACAAAAAACAACCTATCCCTGGCATATTTATTTTCTTTTTCCTGCCTCAGTTTATTGGCTAGTTGAAAAAGCTACCTGTGACTGCCCAGGTATGTGTATAGATGTGGAATCATAAATGTTTAACTATTATTGAAGGTGGCATTTTATGTAAAGCAGAGTGTGAGCTGCAGAAGCCAAGCTGCTCTTTTTGCCAGTGGGTTTTTCCTAGTTCCTGCTGTCAGCAGTGCTGACGTTCTTGGTGTGTCCCACATCTCTTTCCTGTTGGTGTCTATGATCCATTGCTTCCAATCTTTACAAAATAGTTTTGTGGGAGGACTTCCAGTTTTCCCTGCAGCAGCACCAGCAGCTTCTCCCCTTGCCCACCACTTCTCTGTCAATTAACCTCTTGGATGGCTGAATTCTGTTCTGTGTGAATTGTAACACTGTGCACACCTGCACAACATGCACCTGTTTGTGTTTTTGACTCAGCAGTGGTCTCAAAACCCAGTGAGTGTGAAGCAGCTCTCCTAATGTAGCCCTCATGCTGGAATGGGAGTCGGCATCCTGTTTGGAGAAACTGCCTTTGCTTTTATGTGATGGACTCCCGTGCCTCTATCCCCAAATTAATAGAGAAATGAAAAGGTTTGCACATTCTGGATTTGTGGAATCAGGGGGGATGATAGATTAAGGAAAATTTACATCCCTTTCATCCCCTCTCTGATGTACTGGTCCCCAGAGAGTAAATGAGCTATCCTTAGGGCTGGCAGCAGCATTCTTTCAAAGAAAAACCCTTTTGTCTCGTTCTTCGAAGAGAGACAAAGCAAGTCATGTCAGAAGGGGCATGACAGAGGGGGAGAAGAACAAATTGCATGTGCTAAAATAAAGGTACTAACAAGTTCAGTCAGGCCAGCCAAGAATTCCTTGATGTCATCCGTGGTTGTGTCAGGCCTCTGTATAAAACACTTGAACTTAACAATGGGCTGTGGAGTTCAGCTGGCTGCTTGATTTTTGTTGGACTTTTTTCCCTTTCTCTTTTTCCCCCCCTTTTCTCTTTTTTTTTTTTTTTTTTTTAACACAATGCTGGTGTTTTTTATAATAAACACCAGAAACTGTGTATGTACCCTACAGCAACAGAATATACTTGTTAATATATTTTGGCATTCAGAAGTAATCTGTGTCAAGTATTGAGTACCTGCTTTCCACTCTGCTGGCAAGTCCAGGGAAATGGCAGGGCATTGGAGGAGCATTGATTTCTGGTGTATGTCATTAGAATTGCATTATAAAGCTTGGCATCGGGTCTGTCTTAATCCATCTTTTCACATCCTTTGGAGAGGAGAGAGAGAGATGAGTGCTGTCAAACCACCAAGTGTTCAAAGCGCCCGCATCTGATGGCAGGAGTGCCAGGGCATAGCTGTTCTTCCCAGCTCAGATCCATGATCAAAAGAGAATTGAGACACCATCCTTCCAGCCATCTGCTGACTCTGGCATCTGCTGGGGTGAAGGATGGCCATGGAGATGTGTCTTCTCTCACTCCTGGTATGACAGGAGCGTCATAACGACAGGTAGCTGTTGATTTAGCTGACTGTTCGCTCCCCTTTTCCTACCACTGGGCACTCTGAGTGTGATGGAGAGAAATGCAGCAGTAAATCTGGAGGACAGGCTGGGGTGGGGGTTGAAAGAGTGCTCATTACTCTTAAAAATTTGCTTGTTTTGCTTTGGCTAAATGGGCTTTAGTGGGATGGATCTTGCAGGATTTAAGGAGGTAAATCCTGGCGGTCGCTCCTGTCCTCACGATGCTGCCTCAAGTGTGCAAACACAGCCCTGTTCAATTTTCTGAGGTGACTCAGGGGTGGATTTTAAATCAGGTTAGTTCCAGACTTGTTCTTTTTCTGTTTGCATTAGAAGTTTTTTCCACTTCAGCCTTGTGTTTTACAGCTGTTCCTTAGAGGCTGGATGCTTTCAGTCGTGTCTTGCTCAGTCTGTAGTTGTGTATTTGTCTTTTCCAGCTTGAAGAGGTATAATTCATAATTTCTGCTAGCATTTGTCTGCCTTACCTAGGACAACATTGTGGAGCCACCTTCTCAGTGGCAAACACCAAAGGATCAGTGAGATCCTGGCTATGATGTGTCAAATTCTGACAATAGAAATAAGACCCTGTGGATGAGCACACACCTTATGTATGTATGGGTAGATATATGTAGTATAAATGAAGGGATGATTAAAAAGAAAAAGTCAACTGACCAAATGTGTCTTGTCTAATTATAAAGAGGCAACAAGCTGTCCCTAATTAAACCAGATGACATGGTAACCTTAATTTTTAACACTCCTTGATCCTGTGGATCCTCAGCAGTTGTAACTTGGAGTTAATGCAAAGACACAGAGCTTTTGTCTTAGTATATAAGATTAAAGCTAGGAGTTTCTGGAATGCCACAGTTAAAGAAGGCATATTCAAGCTGTTGGTAGCTTGAAAAATAATAGTGCCTGGAGCTATACAACCTGTTAAACATCAACATCCACTTTCAAACCAAAAAGAAAAATGGCCTGCTCTTCATTAGAGAGAGGCCAAGCTGGAATGCTGAATGAAAAATTAATTTTTTAATAGGTATTTTTAAAAATAAAACATCTGGGTCTGAATTAGTTCGTAACACCTAAAAATTACCTTATTTTTGTCAAGATAAACTTGTTTCTCAGTTCCTGTCCATTGTCTGGCACTACATGCTTCAAACAGGGAATTTCTTTCAGCCCTTAATTGACAAACCACTTCTATCCTAATGCCAGGGGCAGTGTGAGTGTGGTTCTGGACAAGAGTGATGGGGAACCTGCTCACAGTCACTGGGGACTCTGAGATAAATTTGCTGGAAAGCTTTTCTCAGCATGAGGGAGAGTTACCAGCAGCTTGTGTACACTGAGAAGGAAAAATCTAATGATGGGAGAAAGAGAGTCAGGTGGGAGTTGGAGTCAGGATTTGCTTGCTGCAAGTACACAGTGGTGGAATCTGGTGTAAAGGGTAACTTTGGGGATTCTGGATTTTTGTCACAGCATGGAAAAACAGCGTTTGGGTTGGTCTTGTATTGCTCCAATATCTGTTTGAATGTTCTTGACTGATGAACAACTACAGCTTCAGTGAGGGGGGAATCATACTGAGTTCTTCCTTGTTATACCAGATCAGCTTTATCACAGATGTGGGGTCATATATTAGCACTGCAGTATTTTATGTATGTGTATCTTTCTCTTCTAGAGGGCCTGGGTAGCTGTTTTTGCAAAGACATGCAAAAATACAGCAGGAGGAATTTGAAAAGGAAATTGGTAGTGAATTTAGGCACTAGACAATGGGAGTTCAGAGGTAGGGCACAGTCACCTTTTTAGGAGAAGTATGTTTCTGTCAGTAGATTTCATACCCAAACTGAAGCCACCCAAAATAGCTAGATACTGAAATGTAAATTTTGTTATTAATCTCAAAAACTGTGAAACATAATCATCTCATCGAGAATTATGGCCCTTAACAGCTCCATCTAAGACTGCATTATTAGCTGAACAGCCTCATTTTTCTGGACATTTAACCTTCTATACACATAATTTATGATGGATTACTTTAACAAGTTTTAAAACTTCCAGAGTAGAACAGGGGTTGTGATCCCAATCCTGGCTGTGAACAAGCTTTATCCCAATTTGCTGTGCTTCCCTTTCCATTGTGCCAGTGTTCTGTGGCAGTTCACAACACCTGTAAAAGCCAGCAGTATTTGATATTTATCAAAGGGATATATATCATCCCACACAGGTCCAGGGCATCAGATCCACAGCAGACCTGGAGCTCATCTCACTTATGGGGTTGCCTGCAGACTGGGGGGGCCTTGATTGTTTTGATTCTTCTTGAAATACTCTGTTTTGTGCATGTGGTTTTTTTTGGTTTTTTGGTTTTTTTTTTTGGTTGTTTTTTGTTTTTTGGTTGTTCTTGTTGTTGGAAGGCAGCTGTCTTTTGATATGCAGGAAGTATTTAGAGAGGTGAACAGAGAAGGAAAAACAGGGTGTGGTGGTGGTGGGAGGGAAGACACACTCCAATGGAATCACTCTGCTGTGCTCCTAGCAGGGAAATTTCATTTCTGGCAGTCCTGCTTTGTATTGACTCCAGTTACTATCTGAGACTACAAAGAAAGTAGTTTTTGTGGCAGTGGGTGCCTCAATATCCAGCCTATTCTTTTCCCAAAATTACCCATTTTCTCGTTGGCATGCACGACTGCATCCTGTGACAGAGCTGGAAGTCTGCAAGAACACCTCCAGCCATAAGTAACCCCTAAAAAACCTGTAAGAAATTAACTCAGATTTTCTATCTAACTTGGATCATTAATTAATTCTATCTCTGCCCACATTACACAATTAGAAATATTGCCAGTGTCCAAATGTACAATTACTACATCTGTTAGGAAAGGGAAGAAACAAAAGAATTAATGTTGATGATAATTTATACTGACACACCAAGGATGGGGAAAGCACTCAAGGCACTGAAGACCTGGCTGGAGCCTTCAGTTGAGCATTTGGAACAGTCTAAGGATTTGGACATTGTTCTTCTTTCTTATCCTATTGTTTTTCCTTTATTCCCTGCTACCTGGTGACCTAAAAGTTTTTTAAAGCACAGTAGTGTGCTGTCCACACATCAGCACTGGAAAATGTTCCAGGGCTTTAGAAAGACTTGGTGAGCAGGGAAGTCTTTGAAATAGAGATACATAAATCTGTAACTTTTTGTTTGTTTTTTTTTTTTAATTTAGCTTTTTGAAAGACCTTACAAGGGTCTTCAGTGTTGTGTTAATGTCACTGTGACTGCTGAGTGAGAATAGTTTTCTGCCTCTTTGCCTTCTTGCCTCTTCTGCATGGCAAAAGGGACTGGTGCTTAGGGGGAGGAGGCAGGCTGGCCTCTCCTACAGCATCTCCCTCTACCCACAGTTGTTTTGGGGATTTGAGGTCCCTGCCTGCCTATTGTCCATAAGTTGGCCAGTGCCTTTTGAGTCCCCTGGCACAGCCTGCCTCCCCAGCCCTGTGCCAACAGCAAGTCTCAGCTGTTCACCCCCTCCTGTGTGAATTTTTTATTTCATCACTTCTAAATCAATCTCCTCCTAATTTTACCAGTTGCCCCTACTTCTTGTTCTGCAGCACTTGGCAAGCTGCACTTCTTTAAGCTTATGCACTGCATCTGTGTTTTGGAACTGCAAACCCTTCAGCTTTCTGCCCCCAGACTGGGTAGTCTGGACTCTTGGACAAGGTGGCAGCTCCATCCCCTTATGGTGTTCCTTGGCTTTGCTTAAGAACTGCAGCCTTCCCACAGGATGGGGACATGCCAGGGATTTGTGAAGCGGCAAAGCAGCACCTGTCCTTCTCACAGTGTCCCTCCAGATGATTCACAGCATTTTGTTGATGCTTTTTCTGGAGGCCACTGCACAATGAGCCAGTGATTTCAGATAGCTGTCAGTGATGACTCCAGGATCTGAAGCTCTTCAGCATTCCATGGGCAGGGTTTAGGTTATTATCCCTACGTGTCAGCTTATCCAGGGAGGCTCAGCTGCCTCCTCCTTGCTTGCTCTCTTGGCTTTTTGACTTTCTGCTGGTGTTCACCATTGCTGTGCCATTTGAGTTCCCCCATTGGTTTCGTTTCACCTGCAGGCTCTGAGATTCCATCATTTCTCCCTTCTCCAGGCCTGTGATGAAGGTACTGAATGAAATCTTCATTAATATGTACCCCTGGGGGACCCTGGTGCTGGCTTTTCTTGATCCCCAAACCTTTTGCTTCCTAACCAGCTTTTAGTCCCTAAAAGAGACTTTTCATGTCCATGACAGCTTACTTTCTTTAATAATCTTTTGTATAGGATTTGTCAAATCCTATACAAAAATTAGGGATTTGTCAAAGGATTTTGAAAATGCCATTATTTTGAAAATCCCTTTTATTCACACACTAGTTGACTACCATGTATGACTCCAGGTTACAGAGGCAGGATTTCCCTTTGTAGAAGACACACTAGTTCTTTTTCAATGAGGTCTTTCTTATCCATATGACCAGGGGGTTTATTCTTCATAATAAGCTCTGCCACCTGAGCAGGGTTGGCAGTGGCACTTGGTGATCTCCAGCTCCCAGGACTCTGACCTGGGCTATTTTGCTGCAAAGGTGCTTGGTGTCATACTTGAGGGTGATATTTGTTTCATGGTGGATTCCTGGGCATCCCCTGCAGGTGCTCACTGCTGCCTGAGCAGCATCCACCAAAATGTCTGGATACAACCAGGACCCTCCACTGCCTTTGGGAGCATCAATAGAGTTTTCTGTTTCTCCTTCAGGTGTGTTGCTTGTCCTTTTTCTTCTGTTCTTCCTATGAAAGAGCTGCTCAGGGCAATGGGAGCTCAGAGGAAATGGTGGCCACTCTCCAACCAGCTGCATGGGCTGCTCTGGAGGGATCAGCAGAGCCCTGGCCAGCACAGAATGTCACTTTGGAGCCCCCTTCTCCTAAAGGGGAGCATCACTGCAGCCATGTGTTGCTGTTCTGCAAAGGGCCCTGGAGGATCTGGCACTTTTGAGGCACTTGTGCCTTGGGAAGAGCAGAGTGGCCATGGGTGGCCCCTGGGCTGGGGCAGATCTGGGAGACTGGGTTTGTACCAGGCAAAGGCTGGAGCTCACTAACAAAACCACAAGTATTTATCCACTGGGGAAAGAAATTTGTGAATCCATCCCAGAGAACAAACGTGGAACAAATTAGGAAAGAAAAAATTCAAGAGATTTTGGAAAAAGGAACTTAGTTTCCACACAGGCTTCAGGAAACATGGGGTGCATGCAGAGCAAAAGCCACAGTGTCCCTGAAACTTTGTAGAGGCTCCAGTGAAGAAGCATCATCAGGTTTTTAGTGTGATGGTTGTCAGAAAAGAACTCAAATGTGGCAGGTCTCTGTGCATGTTAGCAGCTCAGCAGATGCTACAGTAAACATGATGTCCCAGCAAAACCGTGTGATTAACACTGCTTAACACACTAGCACATTGAGAAATGCCAATTGGAAAAGCATTGAAATGGTGTTGTTATTGATGTATTCTGCTAATAGCAGTGGGTGGTGACTCCTGAGATTTCTGGTGAGTTATGCTCATACACAGTTGGTGTGAGAAGGTGCAGTGTGGGATTGGCTGTGCTGCTCCCTTCTAGTCTTCTAAAAATTTGGCAAGCAGAGGAAGGATTTGTTTAGACCCTGGAGAGCAGGTGCCTGTTGTTCTGTTGCAAAGCATTTTGTTACCCTCTCATGAGTGATGGCTCGTGGCATTGTGCTGGGCTGAGTGTGGTGTCTGGTGTCCTTGGTGCCATGCCTGTGGAATTTGTGGGCACGGTGGGAGAACCTGCCTGGGGTTGTGCCTGTGCCCTGTGGCCTCTGTTTTAATGAGCAGCTCTCCCTTTTCAGCTTGGGAGCATGGGAGGGGGGAATCTTGATGATTAAAGATGCTGTGCTTTCTTTTTGATTTCTCCTTATTGATAACTCCTCACGATGCTGCAGCAATGCATATTCCCTATGAAACACTAATAGCCACAGGCTTCTCTTTACTGAGGCAGCTTTCTGATGCCCTGACAGGGGAGTTGGCAAGCAGTGGAGCTGCAAGTCAGGATCCAGATATTCCTATAGATGCAGAGGATGACTGACCCTCTCATGTTCTTGCACTTAATTCAGCACAGCAGTGCCACACATGCATTTAAAACTAGACCACAACTTCAATAAGTGATATTATGCATCCTTCATAAGTCAGTTTGTGCATCCAATCCTCTTCTTGCTCCTTTAGTGAGCTGAGTTAAAGTGGTCCTTGCAAGGAGCCTGTCCAGTTTCAGGGGGTGATGGAGGGTTTTGCAGCATGCCAGGCTGTGATTCTGGCCATGTTTAAGACTGTGACAAGCTTTGCATTGATTCAAGCAGGGGCAGGATGGATGTTGCCTGATGTGTTCATACAAGCTAATGTGCTGGCTCTTAGCTGTTCAAATTGTGCCTTTTGGTTTATGTGCATGTTCTTTGCCACTGGATATACCAATACATATATTAAATCAGCCACATTGGCTGACTTGGCTGGAATAAGTTATATAAGTAAATTTGCTGCATGCATAGCTGTAATTGAACTTACTGGACTAGATTTCACTGGGATAGCTTTCTTTTCTTCCTTCCTTTTCTTGATTTCTTTCTGGAAAATCTGTAGTCATATGATGAGCTAAGTGGGAATATTGACACTACGGAATACTTGTCTCAAACTCCAGCAGATCAAAGCTTTTAGGGCCCTCTTTCTTCCTTTTGAAACTGAGCCTGAAATTGATCTGCAAAGCTTGTTTCCTAAAATTGGAACAAAGATGGGTACCTTTATTCAAACTGAAATTCTGATCCATAAAAATGTCCTTAATTTTAGATGGAATTTCATTGATTTTTGTATGGCAGATTCCCAGTTGGTTCTGCAGTAAGTTCATGGATGAAATGCAACTGAGGGAAGGTAGGCAAAACTCTGGGTTTTCAAGGACTAAGAAAATGTTATCCTTCTTTCTTGTTCCCATGATGATGGGTATTAGGGGATGGACCAGCTCTGAAGTTGTAGGACTAGTCAAGCTGTGTTACATGCTGCAAGTTAAGAGTAACTTAGTAATAGATTTTCAAAAGTATCTGCAATTTTTGGTGGCCAGCTGGAGCCACTGGAAGAAGATTTTTCTTTGCAGTGTCCTGAAAGGAAATTCCTTTAAAGCTTGGTACAAATCAGGTGTTCCAAACTTGCCTGCTCTACATCTTGTAGATGATGTGAGCTTGCAAACAGACGTATTGGATGTCACAAGTTTTGGTTTGTTTTGATTTTTTTTCAAGTTCTCTTGCAAAAATGCAGCTTTTGGGGGAAGTTAGTCAAAAGAAGGAATAATTTAGAGCAGATGTTTTGCACATCTATCACTGTATGTGCTGCTAGACAAAGTGGCTGTTTTAGAAAGGAAGCATTTTATCAACAGATCTACAATCTGTCAAACACAACTGACTGCTGCAGAGTCTGTCAGGAACAGCAATTTGACAACTGAGATGGACTTGCTGGATCTGTTGAGAACAGCATCTGCTGTCAAAGGGGTGAGGAAATATTTAGGCATTAGTTAACATACAGAAGTGACAGTGAAATTTTTCTTGAAATCCTGGAGCACATGTGCTCAAATTTAGAAATATCAGCATGCACCCCTCCTCCTCAAATCTGCTGGCAGGTTGAAGACCTGCATGGGGTGAATTAAGCACAGACTCTTGTTTGTTTGTTTGTTTGTTTCTAGAGGATCCAATACGAGAATCCTGCTTTCTTAATGAGTGTCCATGGGGAAAAGGAATGTCATGGCTTTTTAGTTTCAGCCTGAAATTGGATAAAATGTTGACTTTCCTAATGCATGCTTAATATATATATATTTTTTTTTCCTTAATGAAGAAAACAAGCAGTGAACTAAACGTGGTTGGCCATACCTGCAGCTGGCATTTTCAGTGCAGGGGTGAGCTGGCCATGTGGGAAATGCTTTTTTGCACAGTGGAAGGAGATGCTCCCTGCAGTGTCAGACCCAGGCAGGCACACACACATCCCCTGGCATGCTGTCTGTGCTCTGGGCTGGCAGGAGGCAGGGCTCTGATGGATGCTTGCCTTGCTGGGGAAGTCGGTGGTGGATGCCCCTCACCTGTTTCATTATTTAATTACACAGCAATCTGAATGCTGGGCAGTAAAACTGCATTTTCACCCAGGGCTGATTTCCATTTAGTCTGTCATGTTAATAGTGAAATAAATTGCTCTAATTGCCTGCAAACTTCATCAAATTCATATTTCTTCCTTTTTTATTGAATATTTATTAAACTTCATGTCATGTCTTGCTTGGTTGGTAAAAGCGGTCCAGTCTGTGCATAACATTATGCTTTAAAATGCAGGGTGTCACATTTTCCCTCTTCCTCTTGAATTTTAATTTAGATTGTGAAGTTTTGCATTCATGTTCATATTAATCATGCAATTTGAAGAAAAAAAGAACCGGTCTGCAAAGCATCTCTACATCAGCTCTGATTCTGCTGAGCCTCTTATTTAAAGGAGGAAGCCCCACTGGGGGCCAAACCTGAGGCTGGTGTGAGTTTTCCTGGCAGAGGGGTCATTTCTTGGACTGGAAGTGGGAGGTTTTTTCCAGAAATTCAGTTTAAATTTGTGAGGTGCTGTTACACACTTTTAAATGGCAGCCACAACCACGAATGGTCGAGCGGTGTGTATGGGGCGAAAAGTAGCAATAACTGAATTTTAGTGATAGTATTCAGCTGTTAGTGCTTCTCATTCCTATCCCAAGTGTCTCTTACTCAGTCACTGACTCTTACTTACTCTTACTTTTCTCTGAGAATCTCTGTGCTTGGATTTTTTTTCTTTTCCCCCCCATTCCTCAAAGCTAATTTCCAGATATCGTGTTCATGAGGAACGTGTAATAGAAGTAAAAATGAAAGGCTCCAAAACCACAATATGGCAAAGAAAAGAAAATAATGAAAGGATTAAACAGTATTTTCAGTGATTGATATTTATTTCTCCATATCTTATTATTTTAGAGGTGATTTGATGGTTTTATTTATTTCTGAGTGATTGATTTGCATACTGTGTGTATTTGTGAGACTGACCTGGAAACCTCCAGGTAGTGCCATACTAAATACATAATGCTAAGCAACGTGCACAAATCTTCCAGACTGAGGAATTCAGATGGGTTCAGGTATTTACAGATAATCTTACCTACCTTAATTCCAATTAACTATTTGCCTGAGGAGGAAGTTAAATCACCTCAGCTCTCCTGAGAGTGGTGAAGAAACTTTGCAGTGGTTAGAGAATCCTTTGTGAAGTGCCCTTGGTTTTTAGCTCCTCTGGAGTTTTTTTTCTGTTTGGGTGAAGGGTCTGTGACCTTTGAGGTTGAGAGCACTTCTGAACCTCTTAGATCTTTGTCAGTGAGTGCTCACCAGCTCCTCTTGATGCCCTGATCATCTGGTTCTCTCTCAGATGGCAGAAACTCGGTAGTGTCAGTGCTGCTGGGCAGCTGGTGGCCATGCAGGGACACCTTCCTTCCCCTGCTCGCCTTCCTAGAAGATCTTGGAACCAATTCCAAAAGCAGTTGCATTTTTTATTCTTTAGATAAATTATTGTGTTCAAATGCATAGATTGCCATATTTTGCCTCCCTTTTCAGCTCTCTTGGTTCCAAAACTCACAGGAGGTAAAATTCAGCCTGTTCAGACTCCAAGGAACGTGGTTTCATGCCAAGTGATCTTTTTTTCCAAGTGCTTGTGAGTTTAAATTGCTGCATAGTCTCTTCCTTTTTCCTGCTCTGTCACTTATCCATTGAAAACATGTCCCTTAAAAATTGTGATTAACCACCTCTTTCTTTGATTTTTCAATTTTTTGGTTATTTTTTTCCCCCTTTCCTCTCCAGGCTTTTAACCACACCAACTGGTATTTATGGCTATAATTAAAATGCGGTACATATACAAAATGCTGAATTGGGAATGTATCTGCATTTAAAAAATATATAAAGAAATTAACCAGGCTATTGATCAACCCAAGTGGCAAGTGCACTGAAGAGGGTTTACCTCTCTGTCAAATGCTTCTGTCAGAAAAACTCCAGTGGAATTGTATACAATGGTTTCATGCATCATTCATAGTCAGTGGTGGTATTACAATAATATAGACTTGCTGAAGAAGTCTTAGGCCTCTTTAATTAAAAGAAAAAAAAGAAAAGAAGTTAAAAGTATGATTTGTATTCCCACTAAAGAAATGAACGGGTAAGTACTTATCAACAGGCACAGCTTTTGTGTTTATTCATCCAAGGACTAGAAGCACATATTTTAGCATCTGAATGATTATAAATATGTTTACTAGCTATCAAAATCAGAGCTGTTTAATTTGAGAATACCAATTCATATTCAGATGCTTTTTGCTTTTTCACTACTAGTATGACTTATCCTGTTCAGCGTTCACAGCTCTGGCATTTATCATTTTTGGCTCACAACATATTGAGATGTAGCTGAGGATGGGTGTCAGAGGGGTCAAGGGGCACCTTGTGTGTTTTGATTACTCTTACATCAATGTGTCTTGTCAGAAGGACTGAATGGAGACATTAGGAATACGTGCAGCATTACCCACTGCATCAGAAAAGCAGCACTTTTTAAATTTTTGTTTCTAGCAGTGCACTTGTCCAAGGAAAAAATTCAGTACAAAGTCAGTAAATAAGCCGGAGGCAATTAAAAATCATTGGTGCCTGCCTTGAAATAGCCATCTCCAAAACACACCTTTTGTGGCTGGAACAAAGCAGCTGATGATCATGGTCTAAGAACCTACCAGGGCACACTTGTGTGATGCTGCATTTGTTTCCTGTGTTGTCTCTTCCAGTATGACAAAATGTTCATCTGCTGCGTGTCCCCATTTTTGCTCCTTTTTCAAGTGCCTTTTTAAGATGCCTTTCCTAAAAGTTCATCCAGATGGGACCTTACATCAAGAAAAAAATGAGAAGGGAAAAGGAAAGAGCAGGTCAGCCCAACTCTCCCATGTTCTGGATGGAGCCCTGACAGGCTTGGAGAGCAGCCTCTGCTGTAACCACTCCACTGAAAACAGTGGGAAGGAAACCCCTTCCTCACTTAGCATGGATAGATTTTTCCTGTAAGACCTGTTAATAAGCTACACTCTCATTTTCAAAAGTTAGAAGCAAAATACTGTATTTTAAAAGGGTTTTTTGGGGTATAAATCCATCTTTCCTTCTTCTCTCTCTCTCCTAGCTGATCGTTCCTTTTTTTTCTTCCTAACCCCTGTAACACACATCATAATGAATGTAAAAATGGATACATGGATGTAATAATAAGAATAACAATGTTTAGCAGCTTACTTTCTCCAAAGCCCTTGGCTTGCCTCACAAACCAGAGCACAAATTGCCCTCAGATGGTTGCACAGTGATTTGTGAACATCACTTTTCATTTCAGCAGCTCTGAGCTGGAGGCTCTTGGCAGTTCCTGTCACTCTGGTGCTGATTTTTCCAGGTTTTGGGCCTGCTGAAGTTGTAAGAATTCATGCCAGTGTTTGTGAAGCCTACCATGGCCTATCCTTTTTGGGATATTGAAGGACAGCTGGAAAACAAACTCTTCCAGAGATTTCATGGGACTCTGAAGGGTCACTCAAAGTGCTTTGCTAGCAACTGTGGATGAAACTGATGTTTCATGGATGTCCTTGATGACTCACAATAATGAATAGGAGCTAAATATAGAGTTGTTTTTTTTTTTTAATCAGGCTTTTCTGCCTGTTTGGAAGGTTTTTTTGGCTGCACTCTGGTAGTGCCCTACTTGCTAAGTATGGCAAAGTCTTTCTGCACCACAGACAGCCCTTTACTGTTCTTCCGTTCCTTTCCAATTCTCTGACCTTTTGTTTTCTTGATGACTGATTTATCTCTTGAAATCTTCTGCTTTAGTCAGCAGAAGTGGGCAGGGTTCTCCCCCATACTTTGGACCTAATGCTGGGTCTCACTCAAACCCCTAAAGCAGGGCTTCAGATGAAATTCAAGTTTTCCTTATATTGATGTTCTGTCTAGAATTGCCTGCCATGTTTCCAAACTCCTCCTGGTTTCTTGCAGGTCTGGGAGATTACTCAAAGGGTGCCTGTTCTCCCTCTGTACATCCACACGCAGGATGGAGAAACAAAATATTGGGACTATTTTCCTGTTGTGTAGTGAAAATTCTGTAGCTCTGTAATTTTTCTTCCTCATAAGTTTGTTTTTAGCTAGGTTGTGCATTAATCATTTTGTTTTCCAGTGTCTAATATCTTTCCTCAGGAGATTTCTCCCTTCTCCCCATCCCTGCCTTGCATACACTATGGTTTTGTGTTTTGTGTGATGCCAGCAGTGGCTGAAGGCAAATACTATTCATTTGAAATCCAAGCATGCTGTGCAAAGGCTGAGGGGGAGTTCCAATATGTTTGTTTTGGAAAAAAAATAGGATTGTCTTGGGAAGTGTTATTATCATGCACTTGTCTTGCAGACTCTTCAGGGTTCACATTTTCAAGTGCCTTGTGGTTAATAGATGGTTTTTGGGGGTGAATGTCCAAAAGCACTTGACCTCCCACAGCTCCTGTTGGGAAGCACTGTGGTGATGGAGGGTGAGCCCTGCTGTGCTAGGCAGGAGGATCACCAGGGCTGTCTCTTGTTGCCTTGGGTGTGGGATGTGT
The DNA here is from genome assembly GCA_013397075.1 of Rhabdornis inornatus. NCBI lineage: Eukaryota > Metazoa > Chordata > Aves > Passeriformes > Rhabdornithidae > Rhabdornis > Rhabdornis inornatus. Next base: position 1,181,670 of record VWZS01007489.1, read on the forward strand.
TAACCTCCTGCTGCAACATCTGTCTGCTGACATTTGGGGAGATGGTTGATTTGATGTAAAACTCCACATGGGATAATCCATTTAAATTACCATAACTGCAGCAGTGGTCTAAGTCCACTGGAGTCAAAGCAAATTGTTTGTCCATTATAATTCTCACGAATAGCTATAATTTTGATACAGCAAGAAGTAGGCAAATTTAATAATCTTTGAAGAACCCTCGAGGTGAGCGAAGAGCTTACTGGGGGAAGGGAAGCCTTCAACTTAGTGATGGATTTAATTCACAAGAATTACTGTTTTGCCAACAAAGCTTTCAGCAGGTTTTGCAAGTTCCATCTGTCCTTTTAAAATCATATTCAAACAGTGTTGCAGTGGTGATTTCCCAGAAGCAAATCTGTTTCCTGTCAGTTAACAGGAAAATTGCCTGAAATGTTGGGGTTTAGCTTCCTCTTTGGGTAAACCTGGTAGTTGGACCTAGTTAATGTGTGAATAGTTACAAATACTGCAACACCCAAATGTGGAGACACCTACAAAGTGTGTGCTCTATTTGTTTTGTAGGCAGGGGATCCTTAGTGCTTTCTGAAGATTGATCCTTTTTCTCTGTGTGGGTTTAAGCAGCAGAAGTGGCTGCTACTATAGGAAAAAATCATTTTCTTTGATATTGCCACTTGAAAGTCAAGTTACAGTATTGAGCTTAGTTATTCCCCACTTTATTTACTCTTTTTTTTTGATAGAAAATATGGGAGGAAAGCATTCAGCATTTGTAGAGGGATACTTGTGTTCTTCTGCCAGACACAGAGGCGTGAAAGAAAGCATTATGCATAACAAGATATTCTCAGGAGATCTGTTTAGCGGAAGGGCACAGCGTTAGATGTAATTTGTTTACTGACAGAGTTTCCAACCATGGTGCAATGGACCAGGAAACATCACTAAAGTAATGAGTCCTTTCCTTTTTTAAAGTGATTATGTTTGAAGAGTGCAAATTAACCCGCTTTTTGAAGCTGCTGCTTAGGTGAAACAATTTGCTGATGAAAAGGCATCCCCCAACTGGCTCCAGCAGCTGATGTGGATAAAAGGTGCAGAGGCCATGCATGCAGAGGAGAAAAAGCTGTTTTCTGTAAATCAAATGCCAGTAGCAACCAGGCTGATCTAATGCAGGACCTACTGTAGTGAAATTGTGGGGCCAAGAACAAAGGGGTTATATTGTGTGTAAGGAAACCACTGCAAATGAAGTTAGCTTGACTGAAGATCTGCATAATTCCCAGGGGAGGCAAGGGGTTACCCAAATCCTTCCTGATGTCCTCACACAGCACAAATGTTTGTCAGCTAACCCTGCTCATTGGTGCCTGAATTGCAGCCCACTCTTCATCCTGGTGGCTTGCATGAGATGAGGCACAGATATTACTAGGGATGGGCAGAAGTTTCTGGGGATGCCCAGAAGTTTCTGGGGATGTGATCTGGGAATAATGCAGGGCCATTGTCGCTGTGTCTCAACCAGCACCTCACGTAGCTGGCAATAATCAGCCACGATCTGAGCTCTCCAGAGAAATCACTCAGGATGCTGCAGAGCACGTGGAATAAGAATTGAGTGTTTCCCATGTTTGAGGCAGATGCCATTAGTTATTCCTGATGAAAGCAGAGGTGCACATTTATAGCATTTCCTGTCAGCTGTGATTGTGGACTGTCTGTGATGGCCTCTTTCACATCACGTGGATTTTGTTTTTAGCAAATGCAAGAGCCACGTGCTCATCTGAAAACCAGCACAAAAGTGTTTGGCAGTCCAGTGAAAAAAGTTATATGAGAGATTTCCATACACTCTGCTGAGAATTAGGCTCAAGTATCAGTGGGAACTCAGTGCCCAGCTGCCATTTGTCTCTGCTGTTAAAATAAGTTTTTCCATAGAAGCAGTGCTTTCTAGTAGATGAATCTAACATTGTTTTTAATTTGGTCAAGTTCAGGTTCTTCTGAAGGAGCAGTCTGGTTTGTCCTCTTAGAAAAATCATTGCAGAATGATGTGGGCATATAGTTTTGATTTCCTTAAATACTGGATTTAGGCGTGAATGACTGAAACAAGCATACAGTGTTATCTGATGCACTTGAGACTCCTGACAGATAAATAATTCAGCCCTTCAACACAATGTTTTGTTAGAAATTAGTGTGCCTACTGGGTATAAAACAAAGAGGTGCCATTCATAGTAATGCAGACATCTCCCTGGGGTTATTGACTATCCTCAAGTGAGATCTGCTCACTTTAAATGATCACCTTTTTCAGAAAAACACATTTGCTTTAATGGCTTTCAGTATCTCTAGCTTAGCTGTTTTGGTGACTGTTTCCATTTCAGTGATTAATGCTGTTAATAACTATAATCAGAATTCTTTTTAATGCCATCCTCTGCTAAAACTAGCAATGCTAGTATTTTTGTTTTCCATGGTTAAATGTATTTTCTGTGTAAAAATTGCATGCATATCTATTTCTTTCTGAAGTAGAGCACAGCTACCCAGGATTAATGCCCACCACAGTTTCTGCTACAGTGTTAGAAAAGCTAAATATGAATGTGCCCCTTTTTCTTCTCTTAGCTGAGTTGCACATGAAAACCCAGAAAGTAGATGTCAACTTCATGTTACAGAACCTTTAAAATTTGTTCTGCTTCAGGCTAAACCAAATCTCTTCCACCTGCTGGCACACTGAAGATGATGATGACCTGTCAGCAACCTCTGAAGTGTTCCATGGTGTTTAATTCTCAGTTAAAGACTTGGTGTTTGCCAGCAGGTGATGTTCTCACAGATTTCCCTGAGTTTGGCCTAGGTAGGGAATACCAGACAGCATCGTGATGTTCTGCTCTGGAGTGATTTTGGCAATAGGTGTTGCAAGGCCATATGGATTTTACCTTTTGTAAACTCATCCCTGATCCCATTCCTCCTGTTTCAGTTTTGCCATTGTGTTATTAGCTGGCAAAGAACTAGGAATTAAGGTCTGTGGGAAAAGCAGGGAGCTGTCAGAATAAGCACAGGAAGACAGAAAGATGGATTGAAAGTGCCTGCTCAGGAGTTCACTGCCCAGGCCAACACACATTGGGGTCCTGATGCAAATAGCTCAAACACAGGTGTAAAGAAAAAAATTAAAGAAAAGCAGTATGACATTTCCACCACTAATTAATAGATTTGATTTTGTTGCACTCATGTATCTGACTTTCCCTCGGTCTTAACCTTTTGATAAGAAAATCTTCTCAAGAATTGTTGTTTACTGAATTTCCTACTTCTTACTCTCAAGTCTGGCAAGACTGAGAGTTTTAGAGTTTGCTTTGTTGGTTTGGTTGGTTTATCTTTCTTTTTATTTTTTTCTTTTGTGGCCCTACAATTTAGAAATACTTACTAAAAATCCTTAGGAACGGTTAACTCAATGAAAATAACTTATTTTGCAGAATTTCACACAGGCTATAAAGCACTGTTTTGTTCTCAGATACACAGTGGAGGACGACAGTGAATTATGAGTGCAGTGAGTACCTGGAAAATTACCCTTGCTTCTTTTCCTAGTGGTGATGATGCTTTTGAAAAGTGCCAGTTAAGTGCAATAATGATTTTGTCTTCATCTTTTTCTTGCAATACAAGTACTGGAAAATGTTCACAGATATTGGTGCAATAATTTCCAGGGGAAAAAAAACAAACCTCCCCATTCAGACTTTTGAATTTAATATGCAGGTGAATGCAGATGCAGTTGAGCTGGAAAGGGGCTTTGAAGGAATCTTCCTCTTGTCTTTTTTCTTCTCACCAAAATGACAAAAACTGCATTTTTGGATCTGATGTGAAAATCTGGAGATTTCATTGTGAAAATTGTCTTTCCAGAGTTCTTCCCCCAACTCCACCTTCTTGCTCCGTGAAAGCTCAGCTCCCTGCAGGAGTTTGAATGTCCTTGTGCAAATAATGCAAAAGGTGACTCAAGTTGTAAATGTGAGATGCTTTTCCTTCTGCTTGGGCAACAGAGACTGCCTGCTCTGTGGTGATTCAGTTCCCAGAAAAAATGTGATCAGAATCAATAGGCGCTTGTTGTACCTGAAAGTTTTCTTTTAATTTATTATTTTAAGCACTAGCATATTGTATTTGTTTTGATGTAAGCTAAATTGCTTCTCTCAAGAGGTACCAAAGCTTCTTCTAGTTAGTGATGCTACTTCTCTTTAGCAGTAGCTCATGGCAAAGCACCATGAAAGTGCTATCTTGCAATAATCTGCACTAGAGTTGTTTGGTTTCCATGGATCTAAGGAAAAGGCCTGTGTTGGAGTTTGATCACTTCTCACTGCTGTGTGCAGAAAGACAACAAGGATTAGGGAACCAGTGACACAAAACACATCAAAATATCTCTTGCTGTTAAAAGACAAACTTAAGTAGTACAGCAAACTTACTTTTGAACTCCTTTGTGTTGTTCTGTTATTGAAAAGGTGAAAGTGATGACAGTGTACTATCAGCAAATTAGACCAAAAATAAAGGAAAAAAAGATTGGCTAACCAGTCAGATATTCATACTTTCAATTTAAGGATCAGGGTTTTGTCCTCCATTTTGTGGCACTGTTAATTGCAAGGAGAATGCAATAAAATGTGGTTCATTCTCCATTTAAATGTTGTTGGGTTATGTATCTAAAGTACCATGCATGGCAATTGAAAATGAAGCAGTGTCTTGATTCTTTACCCCAGTCAGGAGCTGTTTATTAGGAGCCTCTCTTATGGAAACTGATTTCAGTGTTTGGTCTTCCCTTCTTTTTTGTTTGCATTGGCATTCCAGGTGATTCCATGTGCCCAGTACTAGTCTGTTCTGAAAGATCTGTGCATCCTATTACAGATATTTACATTTCTGTGCTAGGAACTGGGTGGGAGGTGGTGATCACACACTCTAACATGGCAGTGAGAGATCTGTGCAAACCCACATCTGGCTCCAGAGGCTGGGGCTTGCTGGGAGGCTGCTGTGAAGGGAGACATGTTTGTGCCTGCCATGCTCGTAGTTCTCAGCAACATCTGCTCCAGCTGTGCCTGGACTCCAGGGCTGCTGTGTAATGATGCTTTCAGCACCTGGTGATGGTGCTCGACCTGTGCTGTCCCTGCTTGCTGAGCTGTTCCCTGGGGCTGGCTAACCCGTGTGCTGGCCTGCATGGACTAAGGACTGCTAGAAGAACATGATGGAGCCCGTGAGCTCTGCTGCCCGAGTCTTGCAGTTGCCAGGAGCTGGGTCCAGCCACCTCACTGCCTGCTGTTCCACCAAAACACCAGTTGTGAGGATGCAGGATATGAGTCTTTGCCTTTGATTCTAAACAGGAGAGATGGAAAAATACTCAACCCAGTCTCTCAGAAGTGGGACAAATAGCACAATGAAATCTGTTATTATTTGTTTTGCCATGGGTGTTTCTTTTTTCCCTCATCCTAGGCAGTTAAACACAATTCCAAATGGACCTGCTGAGTACTTTCCTGTGTGGCAGTAACCTGTGGAACTGTCACTTGGGGAGTTCAGGCTGTTTTGGGGCTTTGAGTTTAGAGCCAATGACCTCCATAGTGGTCATACCACCAAATGTCACACTCAAAAGGCTGGAAGTCAAAGAAGCATCCGGGCCACTCAGTATCAGTGTTTAATTGACAACGTGCAAGACCTGCTTGTGATTTATAGCCTGATAAAGGGACACACTTTTCATGTTCTGCCAACACAATTGGCAGAATATTTTAGGCACAGATGGCACATTAGCCTTGGACAGCTGGTTCCCTCTCTGCTGTCACATCCAAGGACCATCTAACTAATACTGTCACACACGACCCAGTTCACTGGGTAAGCGAGAGGGGTTCTCACGCGTGGCTTCGTGTCAGCCTGCAGGCACATGAAAATCAATCTGCTAAAAGACTGCCTCGAAGAGGTTTCCAAGACTTAGCACCCCACCATGCCCTGCTGGCTGTTCACTTGCTGACCCCTCTCTTTCAGCTGTCTGAGCATAACCAAAGAGTTTGTTCTTACTTGTGGAGCGTGCACATGTGCAGCCTGCAGAGCGTGGTTCTCTCCTTGCAGTGTCCTCTGCATCTGCACAAATGTGGATTTAAAAGCACAGAAAGGCAAGAGGCAAAACACACATGCATAGCATAGATCTCTTTAAAGCAAGGCAATAAGGGATCACTGAAAGGTGGCTGTTGTGAAAGGTATATCCTTAATACTTAGAAAAAAAAATACATGGTAGAGAGACAGTATATAATTACAGTATAAATTATGTATAGATGATAGTAAGGATAAAAAGAACAGAGGATTAAGTAAAACTTCAAATGCTTTTGGAAAGAAAAAAATCCAACCCCAAATTTTTTCTAGAACACAGGCAGGAAAGGTCTGAGGTGGAAAGCTGAAAGCTATGTTTGTTGACAGATGAAACACATTTCTGAGATCAGAAACTTATTATTTCAAGGCATGTTCCCAATAAAAATAAAACAGTTTTTCCATAATTTCTTGCTGTTCTATCAGAGCATCACTGACTCTGCTGCAAACTGCTGTGTGGAAAGCCTTTAAAATGTATTTTGGTTTACAACATCAGATACAGAGTCCAAGAAGAGGTGATGGGATTAGTATGAGCTTTTATTGATGCCAAGGTATTAGACCAGAAAAATTGGAGCTTTGTGTTTGTGTTTAAAGGTAAAATATTAATAAGGTAGAATGCAATTTGTCACAAGAACAAGTTTTGGATTGTGGAGACGTAACCAACCAGGAACTAGGAGGGAGGAAACCCTCCCATGCCAGGGTAGCATTGGGAAAATATCCACTTCCTTATCTCTGATCTCTTCTGTCAGCAAAACTGGGCCTGGAGAGCAGCTTGGTTTGTCTTGGAGCAAGAAACATGTGGATGTCTGTGTGCAACATGATGCTCATGATGACAGGGACACTGTCTTGATCCCAGTCACATCTTGCAGAATTTCAGCTAACTGGAGCCCCAGATTGTCTAGGTGTTATTTATAGAAATTTTGTGCTGTTCTAGGGGTTAATGATAATACAAGATAGACTGAAGAACCATTCAAGTTCAGTTATTTTCCAGATTAGAACTAATGTAAAGGCTTTGCTGGGGATTTTTCTTACAGTATTATCTGCTGTTTTCATTAGGGTTTGCCCCCAAAGGTGAGAATTTCATTGGGTTTAGTGGAGAAAGCTGCCTAAACATATCACAGAGTTCTTCATTTAACACTAATGGAAGTAGATAGCAGTAGCTGAGCTCTGTTTTAAACAAAATCAGTATTAAAGTTCCTGTCTCCAGGAGGCAAAGCAGGCTCAAGACATCTCTCTGAGCTATATATTAAATGTCTGTGTAGAACTGACATAGAAGTTGCATGCTTTCATTTTCATGGAATCTGAAATATTTCAGCGTGGAATGTGTAGCTCTAGGTGTGAGACCCTGGCATCAAATTTCATTTGCACTGGAGTCACTTGCAGGTGACATGTAAAAGTGGCTTTTAAATTTGCTTTTGGAGGCACTGGAATAGATTTGTGGGGTTTCCAGTGTACTCTGTGTTGTGTGTGTTACTTCTGTCTTTGAAAAATAACATTTTTGAAGGCTGTGTCAGAGTCAGGTAACCTTTGAAAGACTTTTTGCTGTAGTAACAGTGAAGTACATCACACTGATTTTGCATCCCAAGGGATTTTGGTAATCTATAATTAACAAATTAGTGTCAATCACCAGCCTGTTTGGACATTAACAATAGATTAGCATTGGGGCTGACATTGATGTGCCCCAGAGTGCTGGTATTTCATTCAGCAGGTGATGACCTTTGTGCAGCAGAGTGTGACAATCTGCTCTCAGTAGTGTGAGGAGAGTTGTAGGTGGGTTGGAGCTGTAGGTTCCCAGGTAGGAATTAAAAAGGAATTGGTTGTTCCCAAGCTGAGCAGGTGACCATGAGGGCTGAGGGAGCTGGTTTTAGGGAGGGTGGCATGCTTGGAGTCACCTGGGAATCCTGCAAGTGGAATGACCCTCCCTCCCATTTGTTGTTTCCTTTTCACTTCTGCCTGTTTAAACAGTGGGGAAGTACTGATCAGCTGGATCCATGGAATGTGAGCTGTAACTTCAGGTCACAATTATCTAAAATTAAAGCATATGTGGTAAAGAAATCTGCACTGTGCCACAGAAAGGCAGGTTTGTACCAGACACCCGGAGGTGTAATCTGCCTTTTGTGTTCTTGCCTTCAAAATTAGGCTATGGGTAAAGCAAGCATGGACATGGGTGAAAAAAGCCATCTATTTGAGCTTGTTTGATTATTTATAATGTTGAAATTAAAAATTTTAACTGCACTGAAAACTATATATTCCATTTGGTGTAATTACAGATAGTACTTCTGACTGCATACGAGCCATAGCCAAAATTATTGGTAAATGGGTACACTTCTGTGTGTGCTTACTGGCATGCTAGTAATTGTTTCATCCTTTCAGATCATCTGTGTAATGGCAGAGATTGTGAAAGCCTTTGTCCTAAGCTTTTATTCAGTAAAGGAGCTGTGCTTGATAAGATAGGGCATTATGGCTGATAAGAACCATGCAACTACACGAGTACATGGCAGTACCAAGTGGACAAGTGGATGAGTAATGGAATATCCCATTCAGTGTCCAAGGAAAAATTTACTTCATTTTGGAGAGGGGGTTGTTTTCTGGTGCTTTGAATTTCCTAGTGCCTGTTAGTTATCTGTGTGAGTATTTTTATCTCTTGCTGCTTCTGAGTTCTGACTTGGAGGTTTTGCTGCAGTGTGAGGAGAGTGTCAGCTGATGGAACCAGCTCTCCCAGACTGGCAGGAGCAGTGTTGCTGTTCGGGTGTTGTTGAGCAAGAATTCTCCATAAATTGGTGCTGTTTGAGACTCCAGGCTGCTGCCAGTGTCCAGCACCAAGAACCCACATGATTCTGAAAAGAGCACTAAGTTCCCTTAGTGCTGCTTTAGACTGGCAGGGAGGCAGCTGGAGGTTGTAGAGGTCCTGAGCTCTGACATATTTCAAAATATTGCTGCTGTTTTGGCCTGTAGAGGGGGAAATGGGAATGACCAGGTTTGGGCTTGGCACTTTGGGAGTGTCCTGGGTTGCCCTGTGTGAGCTGGGAAGGTTTCCTGAGGAAAAACTCAGTCAAGAGTTGACTCCATCTGAGCTGTTAAGGTTTTTGGCAAAATGAAGATTGTATTTTGAATGAAAAGTTGACTCCAGGTGAAATTTCAAAACCTTGTTGATCACATCCATGAGTTTCATGCAGACTTCTTTCTTGGTGTTGTGGTAGTCAGTTTAGGAAAAAGAGGGATGTGTTAAGAGTTTGTTACAGTTGGACATTTTACCCAAGTATTCTTTTCAGACAAAAAAAATGAAGTGAAATCCAGTGTAGACATAGAGCAACTCATAATGACAACTTTAAATCACTGCTCTAATTAGTGAGCACTTCCTGGGGACTCATTAGAATTATAAAAGCATTATTGTTGGTATGCAGTGGCTGGAACATGTCGAGTTTTGGGCAGTTCAACAATATTACCTTGAAGAAAAGAGTTTTGCATCCTTTAAGAATTTTTTGTGAGAAAGCACAAATTGCAATGTCCTAGAAATCCTTTATGAATTGGGCCTTATGTTCACTCTTATAAATGAGGAGGGGTTTTGAGTTTATATGCCACAGTCTAATAGGTGCATAGTGACTGCTTAATGGGATTTACATTCTCTCAAACAAAATTAGGCTGGTAAAAGACAATGCAACATGCTGCAATGTAAACGGGACTGACGGCAGAATTAAATGTTTGTGCAAACAGGGCAGCAGATCTATCAAGAGCTAATTAGACAAAGAGTTCAGAGACAGACTTGGGAGTAAACAGCACCGACAAAGTGAGAGGGGGAGAGCAAGAAGGAGAGAAAATGGAGTCTTTGTGAGGTGATGAAAAGGAGTTCTAAACAAGGTTATTTAAATTGGAAGGTCTGATGGAGCCTGTCCCACGAGAAGGACTTGGTCTTATCTGGACCTGTTGATTAACACAAGTTGAATGGCAACTTTGATAACCCGTTTTATGTGCAAATAGTTCCTCTTTGTTGCAGTTTGCTATTCATGGTATCTTCCTCTCCTACACTTTTTCCACAGGATAATGTTTCCATTTGAGCCTTTCTTTCAGGCTCAAAACGAGTTTAAAAACAAGGCTTTGGCCAAAATATTTCGAGCTGGGAGAGAAAGCCTGGAGAGCAGGGAAGACAGGAGAGTTTGGGTATTTCCTGTTCCCTGCAGGGGTGTGTGCATGGCAGGAAGGCAGCCCTGCAGAGAGCCATCAGGTGAAAATGGTGTTGAGGAATAAGGGCAGACTGGATGAAGCTGGCTTGCAGAGGATGCTGCTCGGCTGCCATGCCATCAGCTGTGGTGTCCTTGCCATTATTGCACCATTTGGCACACCCCCTGCCTTTTGGGGGATCCTGTTGTCACCTGAAGGAAGCACTATTTGCTTGAATAAAACCCTGTGTATATTTAGTTCACAAAGGTTAGTCCCTGAATTTATTACAAAATAAATTTGTTATAAGGAAACTTGTAAAATCATTAATAAATCAATTACTATCTAAATGATTTTTGTGTCTTCACAACTTCTATCTTTAAACCTAGCTTAAGAAATTCCCTGGAATTAAGAAATTCTGGATAAGAAATAACATGTAGCTTGGATTTTATATTTATAGAAGGCTTATTCAGGGCAGACCACAGCATTTGCCTTATTACCATCTTTGGCAAATCCCAGTTTGGGTTTGGTTGTATTTTTTTTTTTCCTTTGAGCTGTAAATAGATGGGCCTCGCTGAATTTTGCTGGTGGGTGTTGCACGATGTTTGTGTTGGGAGGGGATCAGAAAAACCCTTGTGCTTCTTTTTTGGTTGTTGTTTTTGGGTTNATATCATATATTATATAATATATCAAATTTTGTGTTATTTGTAATTATAATTAATATGTGATTATAAGCATGTAAGAGCTGGGATGAGAAGCTGTGCTGGTTTCTCTGACAGCAAGTGTCATTTTTCAGAGGGAACCAGAAAGCCTTGCTAGGAGGGGCTGGTGAAGCAGGAGGAAGGGAGTGCCATGTCTAAGGGCCTTTCCCTGAAATTTGAGCTCCAATTTCAGTCTCAAACCAAATCCACTGACTCCAGATCAGATAGGAACACTCTGTGTGAAGTGCCCGAAAACACAACTCTTAAATTGCAACAGAAATGTCCCAAGTGTTGTGTTGTTTGCTCAGAGGTGCTGGGTCTGGTTGGGAGTATGATTTTATCTCTTAGGGAGTGTTATTTGATGAAAGACATCTGGGCTTGTGCCAGGAAGATGGAGCCTATGCAGACTTGGGTCTCCAGCAAATCCTTCTGCATTCTTATTTTTGAAGTAATTTGTGCTTTTGTTGGGATGCTGAAAATCCATGCTGCTTGGGGTTTATTCCTTTCCCTGAAATAATACTCCTGCAAGGATTAAAATAATGTGGGTTTTTCTTTTTGATTTGTTTTTTAATTTCATCTATGAAGAGGCATTCCCCAGGGAGAAAAAAACTGGCTTAGGTGTAGTAGTTACCCATCAGGAATCAATTACATTTTTCTTTTTTGCTTGCTTAGTGTTCTTACAAGTACAGGTCACAGTTTCTTTGCCTTTACTTCATCAGAGCAGCATCCTTGTGTTTGACAAGGTCTGTGGGAAACCATTGACTTTCATGTTCGTTTGATTACAGTTTGAAAATGAAAGCTCTGCATTTTGGCACTGACAACAAAAGCACAGGGGATGCTTTGGATCCCATTTCTTTGGTGTCTCATGCAGAGAGGAAGGTGAGCTGGTGTGTTTGGGAGGTTTTTTTTTTAGGGACCAGCTGGTGGCTGAGGGGAAGGTGCTGCTGGGGAGAAGTCTCTGCAGTAGGGAGGTCAGGAAAGCACTTTTTTCCCAAGTCCTTAGGCAATAACCTCTGAAGAAACTATTTAAGGAAGGGTGCCCATGCTCAAATTGCAGGAAAGAATCTGCAGGTAACAAGGCAAAACTTCCTATGTGGTGAATCTGAGAGATCTCTTGCTGTATTAAAAATGAAAATAAAAATAATAAAAAACAAAATAATAANGTGGGGGGGGGTATTTTTGTTTGCTTTAATGTTTTGTTTCGTGGTTTTTTTTTAATGGGAGAATTGGCCTTTCTATTTTATTATTTCTAAGTAT